>OZ026624.1:17350171-17385171 GCA_964020975.1 Hermodice carunculata
TCTAGATTTGGTCACAGTGTCGCCAATGTGTGTTAAGTCCCTGGCATCTTCGTTTGATTGACACAGTTATTCCTTGACAAGGTATGCTGTTTTGTTACAATCATTGGGAAGATAGTTATTGAACTGTAGATTTAGATTATACGATTAAATAAGAGGACATCAAAAGAGGTTGATTTGTAACTTTTTTTTTTCTAGATTAAATTCATCTGTGTTCAAAACGGAGACCATAGTGAAATGCCAGCCGTGTTCGCAGTCACAGTTGAATGTTGAAACGTTTGATGGTCTCATTGCTCCTCCTTCCTCGCCCTCCCCCATCCCCCTCCATTCCCAAGCACACCGCAACAAAGAAAAGACTACTGGTGCCAGTGTTTTGTCCCGGGGTTTTGTCCGTAATACGTACCGCGGTATCAAGTTTACTTGCTAGTGTCATATGCTCTCCTGAGTCTTGTCATGCCGCGGTGTTGGTATGTGGTGGAAAGTGACTCAAGAATTTTTTTTCGTCCCGATGTACGGGGTGACCCCTGCTGAGTTTCCTGAATCAACAAGTCTTCTGCATACATTGCTAGCGGGACCACCGAGCAGAAATTGGCCAAAGCTCATGGAATTTTATTTACTAAGTGCCAGTTCTATGATTTCTCCTCGTACTGAAATGATAAAGATGATGCTGTTGATGCTGATCACGATAATGACATAACAAAAAACAAAAACAAAAGCAAAAACAAAAACAAAAACAAAAACAAAAAAACAAACAAACAAAAACAAACAAACAAAAAAACCCTCCCCCCATGTTCGTATCATTTATAAGAGCAGCAAAATGCTATTGTACAATCACATTAACCATGACGATGATAGTGAACAGGATGAAAGTACCCCCTTCACAGGCAGACAAAAGGGGACTAGGTGCTGACGAGCCGACACCGCATTGCTTCAAATAAAAGCCAGGACTCGTTTTGTACTTTTGCTGCTGCGATTAAAAGAAAAAGAAACGAACAGAAAATATATATTAAAATAAACAATAAATAAATAAATAAATAAATAAAGAAAGAAAGAAAGAAAGAAAGAAAGAAAGAAAGAAAGAAAGAAAGAAAGAAAGAAAGAAAGAAAGAAAGAAAGAAAGAAAGAAAGAAAGAAAGAAAGAAAGAAAGAAAGAAAGAAAGAAAGAAAGAAAGAAAGAAAGAAAGAAAGAAAGAAACAAATTTTATTGTAACGAAGCCTTCCATACTTCAGTTCTCGTGTTTAAATGGTTAATACATTTGCCCCACCAAATATTTCAACAAACTGCCTCGCAATTGAAATCATTGATAAACACATTACATAGTCCAGCAGCCCGCTGTCAAAAGACTAATTCAGTCTCTTGCAGACACTTTTCTCTCCTCAGTAGGGCTTGCAGGGTTATAACACTGAAATATAATTTACGTTCTACCGGCATATTGTAAAACGACACGATGTTTTTATTCTTGCTTATCTCTACCTAATTTACAATTTTCAAGTGCTTTGGTGGGAGTGTTTACTTGTTTGAGAAATCACTCAAATGCATTTAATCTTGGAATATTTCAGTGTTTTTGGCTGTATTTGGTTTTGGCCTAAAAACACAACTTTCGTCTTCATGGGACATTTGTTTTCAAAATTGGCAAAATTTTGCCTTTCTCTTGTATTATATATATATATATATATATATATATATATATATATATATATATATATATATATATATATATATATATATATATATATATATATATATATCGTTTTTTTTACTTCATTTAATTTCATTTTTTATTTATTTTGTGTGTGTGTGTGTGTGTGTGTGTGTGTGTGTGTGTGTGTGTGTGTGTGTGTGTTTAATTTATTAACCTGACCTGCCACTGTTCGTTTACGTACAAGATGCACATGCTTACAACGAATTATCTGTACCCGATGACTTACCAGGCTTCAAAACGAAATACATTTCCCAGGCATAAGAACCAGAGTCATACATGTTCATGTTTTAAGCCGTGTGTCTTGGTATCTGTATTTAAACATGTACTTTTATATCTGTTGTGTTTATTTCTTTTATTGTATATATAATGTATTATCCTATGTTGTATTTTATTGTGCTATACTATGTTTGTAAACATAGTTTTTTATTGCAACCTGGGCCCGATGGAAGAACAGTTTTTAACTGACTCGGCCACTCAGTATGAATATAAATAAATAAACAAACAAACAGAAACAAACAAACGAACAAATAAATAAATAAATAAATAAATAAATAAATAAATAAATAAATAAATAAATAAATAAATAAATGCGCCTTCTTATTGAGCTTATAGCGAAGATATTATGAGATGGTCATGGTTCTGCAACAAAGAAATCACACCATGATTGTGGTAGTATAATCATGACATAATATTGTTAGTATGTCAGGTGGAACTATGACACTTGCGACGAATGTATTTAATTTATTAACCTGACCAGCCACTGTTCGTTTACGAACAAGATATACATGCTTACAGCGTGTTATCTGTATATGTGTATTGTTGGAGGAGTCTGGTTGCTGACAACAATGACCTTCCCAGAGCTGATTTCGGAAATTGGTCAATTAAATGAACAAAATTATGTCCCAATAGCCACCACCGTTGGTCAATAAGTAGAATTGGTGGTTTATGGGGCTATTTACACACATAATTCCTATCTACAACAATTACTTAATACTGGCTTGTGAACGAGAATTATGGGTCAACTTTTATGCTGAATTGATGTACGCCCTTGGTGAACTGGGACCTGGAACATTAATGTATTGTAAGGAATATGCTATGCGCTAAGTGAGTGAAACGATTCTCTCTCTCTTTCTCTCTCTCTCTCTCTCTCTCTCTCTCTCTCTCTCCACACATACATTCATACATACATACACACATACATACATACATACATACATACATACATGGAGAGGGCCCAGTCAAAGAAAAACAGATAAACAAACCAACCAACAAACAAAAAGTCGTCATACATACATACATACATACATACATACATACATACATACACACACACACATACATACAGACAGACAGACAGACAGACAGACAGACATGCATACATACATACATACATACATACATACATACACGGGGTCTCATGGAGAGCACCCAGGCAAAGAAAAACAGAAAAACAACCTGACAAACAAACAAACGAAAATCCGTCAAAACCAAATGCTTTCAATAGATTTCTTTTTGAGAGGGATATCATATAGTAGCTGACTCGTGCATATTGTAAAGCGGTACAAATGATCATAAGCTGGAAATTTCACAGAATTATAGATTGGGGTATATATACATATAAATATTTGACAATAGACACTATGCAATGACAGCTTGAACAATGACCCAATGTTTCTATGTTATCAATAGGAAGTATATCAACACTACTAGCGTTCACTTTGAGATTTGAGATTTTGAATTACTTTCTCGGATACTTTGTTAACTTGGTGTTGCGTATTGCTCTATAGACAAACACATGGAGATTGTAAGAGATAATAATAATAATAATAATAATAATAATAATAATAATAATAATAATAATAATAATAATAATAATAATAATAATAATAACAATAATGATAGTGATAATAATAATAATAATAATAATAATAATAATAATAATAATAATAATAATAATAAGCATCATCATCATCATTATTATTATTATTTTCTGTTGTTGCAGGGTTTGATAATGGGCCAAAAGACAAGCAAACCAAGAACTAATAGAAGGGTGTCGAGACTACTGTCGGAGAGTCACCGCCTGTCTGACGAGGCAGTGGCAGACCTGCGCAACAATGTGTTCCCATTTGAAAACCTGGTGCTAGAAGGGGGCGGGGCCAAGGTCACGGGCTACGTGGGGGCCTTACAAGTAATGACACTTCATTCATATCCCGATATATAGTTCAATGAGCAGTGAATCAGTCTCTTTAGATTTGGGCTAATTTTGATGCTTGTTTGAAGCAAGCTTCCCAGTGTACAATAGGTCTACCTTGTTTTTAGTACACGATTACAGACAAAACTATTTTCTTTTTCGCATTTTTATACTGAAGTTAGTCCCTTTGTGGTTATTATGAATATAAACAAACTGCATTACTTCGACATCTGTAACAAACATCTTTATAAAATGCACAGACATGCACAAATTGTCGTTGGAATCGTCATCTAACTGAACTGATTCAAGTGAAGCCTGAAGACGACTTTGGACTTTGAAACTTTCAGTCACTGTCAAACAGCCTCAGGGACAACAAAAACAAAAACAAAAAAAAAAGAAAAAAACAAAAACAAAAAAAACTCCCTTAAATTTTGATGATAAATGATCAAAGCTATATTTTTACAGACTCTAGAAAAAGTGGGCATTCTACAAAAGATGACACGCTTTGGCGGAGCCTCGGGTGGAGCCATGTATGCTGCGTTCTTAAGTGTGCGCATGCCCCTGGATCAACTGGCCCTGCACATGGCCATAGAGGCAGACCAGCAACGGTTGGCCAACGGTAATAATGATTAACCCTTTCACCGTTAGTCTGCAGATTGACTCAACAGCTTTCCGTTTGCTATGTAAATTTAACCTTTTCCCCCGCAAATCGCCCAGAAGAGCCATGATGTAAATTGTCGTCCGCCTATACGTTTTCACTTAAATTTCTCGTCACTGGAAAACATTTTGCAAAGATGTGCATGTATGACAATTTATGATGACAAGTCCTAAGTCAACAGCATTCCTTGGCACGGGTTGGGCATATCAACAAATGTTACTGTATGATTTGTATTTTAGACCAAATAAAGCATGTATAGTTGAAGTTGGTCGCATTTGAGAACTGCCGGGGGGGGGGGGTCCTTGGCTCGGAGTTGGGCGCAATGCGCCCAATCTGCGCCAAAGAAAGCTATATTGACTCACTTGTACTCTAACCAGGAATGGTATAAACAAGCCCACACCAGGATGACAGGTGTAATTCGAAATTTTATTCATTGTTTTCTTGTATTTGACAAACGCGTTAATAGCAAAAAGTTTTAAGCTCCACCCCTTTTCAACAGAGTGGAATTAGCCCATAGCGCGTGCGATATAATAGGTCCAAAAAACCCCCAACAACTTGAGGTGATGTCCAACCTGGCAAAGTGACTTCACTTCTGGGCCAAATATCACAGACATATGTATTCCTACATGATCAGCCAATATACTTAGTTGACCACAAGGCTTTGAAGAATCTGTTTGCACTAAGGATAGATCCCTACATTCAAAGTTGTTTTAAAAACACTCGCGTTTTGGGTAAAATGTATTTTTGTGAAATTTTCGATATTTCTTGACAAATATTCAAGATAAAATGGTCAAATTTGTACTGTCATGATTGCAATACACGTATCTACAAAGTGTTTCGGGGATTTTTCATAAATGCATCTGGTTTTGGTTTTTTTTTCTTTTTTTTTTTTTTTTTTTCTTTTTTACAATGACAATATAAAAATAGCAAAATAGTTGATTTTTCGGTCAAAATTGATCAAGTTGGTTGGTTTTAATTTTCGACAGACATTTGAAAAAGAACTTTTCATTTCTTAGAAAATCCCTGAAACGACTTTGCGCTAAAGAATTGTTAGAGTACATCGGTTTTTATTCGATCAAAATCTGAGGCAGAGGGAGTAAGCCGCGCGACAGGGCAGAAAATAAAGACGCAGACGCAGACGCAGACGCAATAATGCGCACGCATTTACACAGGGCCCATCCACCTGCCACCCTCCTTGTACATATGATCCTTTTGCAACGAATTACATTTGAAAGTTGGTGGAAACATTTATAAAAAATGGGTCATGTTTTATTTTAATTTTTTATCTGGGGGTCGATCACTTCTATCTTAAAGGCACAGGCAGTCAGGGCCTTATCACGGTAGGTCACAGTATTGCGCGCGAATTGAAGATGTGTTTGATCAGGGAGCTGCTATTCTGTAACGTGTCCCTGGTTTGATGGATATTTTTCCCATCCAGGTACCCACTGTTTGGATATTTTGGACACCAATCTACTCGTGAATTGCCTGCCTCATTGGTTTCTAATATAATAGACGAGTACCCCAGGTTAAGTGGTTACAGTAATGGCGTATGGATCCCCCTGAAAAAAAAAACGCCCCCCCCCCGCCAAAAAAAAATATGTACACGAATCGAAGGTAACTTCTTTTGATATACCCGTATCCCGAGGGGCACCAGTAACCTGAGCCATATCATGATAGATTATAGCACACACACACACACACATATATTATATATATATATATATATATATATATATATATATATATATATATATATATATATATATATATATATATATACTATAGAAGATGTGGATCCATAATGAACATTTCATTTTTTTTTCATGGCACATGGAGTAAGATAGTGTGGAACTGTGGGTGCTTGCCATTTCTTTTTACTGTACCATCAGCGGGAAAGTTTGGGGAGGGGGGGCGTATTTCTGCTTACCACTTTTTCAAAACATAAAATCACTTGAAATGCCATGAACTGGGGTGAAAGAAGTGATCAGTCACTAACCTTTTACGTTATCGCGTGAGCTGTACTGAAATACAAAGCAACGTGCATACCTTCTTTGACTGTAAATTGAGGAATTAGGACAGAGACAAGCGTTCGCAACAAGGCTGGCAGCCATGAGAAGAGGATGGGAAAGGGGTTTCCCGTACTGGCGTAATGGGGCTTTTTATTTACCGTACTGGTGTACTGGAAGCCCTCTTATTTTACGTTCTTCGTACTATCCAAAATTTTGAAAGATTTTTATTTTCCGTACTACGTACTCTAGAAAAATAATTACCTGTACCAGCGAACTGAACCCTCCCCCCATCCTTACCCCCCTTAATGAGAACAGAGTTGGTTAATGCAAAGTTGTACGTTTCGTGATGTCTACTGCAGACTGACCTAGAGAGACTCAGTTCAAGTATAATACATATATATGCGTGATTGATCTCCACTTTTTACAGCCAGGATACAGTAGAGTTCACATCTTTACGTGTATTCAAAAGAAATGGTCACCCGTGCAGGCAGAATTTTACTAAAACGCTGTTTGTTGTTGTTCTTCTTGTGTACCCCACCGTCACAATATTTTACAAGCTTTTATTATGAAAAATAGCCCATCAGCTGACCTATCTCCAACGTCATTTTGGGGTCCATGTTAGGGTAAAGCCGAAAGAATTGGATGAACTGGACATCCCACACCAGGAGTCATGTGTGATGAAAACGTCAGTTTATGGGTGTCATTGTGAGTCAAAATACACTGCAATGCTCCATCTACCAAAGCTTTCTCCTACCCGGTTGACCGTTTTAAATTACATCATTACATGAGTGTCATCTGTTACATTATGTAATATGTACGTGACTAGACCAGGCAGACCAACGATGTGCAGACCTCCACGCGAAAAACGTTCATTCATACACGGAGAAAAGTTACCCGTATCAGCAGCCGTCAATAAAACCAAGGAGGGCAGATAAAACAAATGACGAAAGAAAGCCGGTGTTTTGAACAACGAAAGTGTGGCCCCTTTGGTGGTCTAAATGTATGTATGTATGTATGTATGTATGTATGTATGTATGTATGTATGTATGTATGTATGTATGTATGTATGCATGTATAATACATGATTGGGAAAGCCGACATTTTGAACATAAAGGACACCCATATTTTCCCATATTATATAAAAATTACATTGACACAAATGGGTATATGGTATATCGATTTCCCTATTTCATGACATTTCAGACTCTGACGCATGCCTTTTTGTTTCGACCTCACAGGTAGTAATTTATCAAATCAAGTCGGTCTCTTTTTACTCCTCATCCAGGTTATTCACAAGGCTCCATACACACACGCAGTGTGGAGTACAAAAATGAATACGTTAAGGTGACACAAACAAAGCTAGTCACTCAGAGGAGTGCTGTCTTCAACCGGCTCTCCTGTTTTGGTTTTTATTTTTAGACCCGTAAAACTATATATATTCTTGTTGCTTAGGATCTCTAGATTATATATACACCAAGAAAAATTTTTTAAATCATTTTTTGGGCAAAAAATGAATATTTTATGAAATGGTCCGATTTGGAGCTTTTTCTCGGGATTCTCGAAAAATATAGTACTTAAAACCTCAAAAATTTGCAAAATGAAACTTCGTAGAGATGCCCAGGACTGGTTTTATGTTTTTTTTAGGCAGTTTCATGCCCCTTAAACATGAAGAAGTGTTCATATTCACCAGCATCATAATTAATAATCGATTACAATTTATCTATTACGTTTATGGAAAAAGTGAAGGAACCGAACCTGGACATGACTACAAAGTTTCATTTTGCAAATTTTCGAGTTTTTAAGTACTATATTTTTCGAGAATCCCGAGAAAAATCTCCAAATCGAACCCTTTTGTAAAATGTCCATTTTTCGCCCAAAAAAGTGATTTTAAAATTTTTTCTTGGCGGATATATAATGTAAAGATCCCAAGCAACAAGAATTTGTATAGTTTTATGGGTCTAAAAATAAAGACTAAAACAAGAGAGCGGGTTGAAGACAGCACTCCTCTAAGTGCCCAGCTTTGTTTGTGCCAACTATGGCCTTAAAAGATGAGATCTCTCCCGGGAAAGATGTTCGGTCTCGTCCAGTGAGTTGACTGTAACGGTTGAAGTGCGTGCAATATTTCATTTCAGATGCATCATTTGGAAAATTGTCTCTCTTGCCAAATATTTTGTCGAAGTTTGGCTGGAATCCAGGGGTGCGGTTCCTCAACCATTTCAGAACCATCCTTAAGCAGCATTGTGGTGACGCTGATATTACATTTGAACAGGTACGTCTGCCAACTGTTGTAACTTGCGTACCCCATCGCCATGTTTTATTCTTTTTGACCCAAGATGCATACACTTTGCCATTGTTCTACACAATCGAAATTTTGTGTTTTAGCCCAATTTGCATAAATTAAAATGCTACAACTTTGGTTCTTGGTTCATTGGATGTGACCATGTCACAAACTTATAAACTGAAGTTTCAATGACACCACTATCTATAATAGTTTTGAAGCTTTTCAAGATCTTAATTTTGTGTATTTACCTAATATGCATAAATTAAAAGCCTACAACTGCGGTTCATGGTTCATTGTATGCAGTTTTGTCACAAATCCCGCAAATTGAAGTTGGAATAGTACCCCTATGTACAATACAATGTAATTAAATTTTGCATATTCACCTAATTCCATGAATTACAATGCTACAACTTTTGTTAATGGTTCATTGGATGCGGCTATGTCACAAATTCATAAATTAAAGTTGGGAATGACTCCTCTATTTATAATAGTTTTGGAGATATTCAACTTTTTTTTCAATGTCACTAATAAGCATCATTAAAATTCTACAACTATATTGAAAGATGTCACAAATAGCTTTGGCGATATATGGAGCTTTCAAAATTTGAATTGCCCCTTATTTGCAGAATTTTAAACACCATGACTATTCCAAACGATATGCACAATTTCACTAGTAGGTCAGTCACCATGGCAAGTTTGGTGGTTTTCGGAATAATTATGTACGAGAAAAAATCCAGACAAATTGGTCGTAAAGAAACAAAATGTCTGCGTCGTGCCCAGACATAATTATATATAGAGCATCTTAATAGTGAATAATGTATTGTAATTATTTGTTAAGAGAGAAAAACTGCTGGGTCAAATGCAAGATGCGTTTTCGTTTTTGAAAATATGTTTTTATTCTATGTTTGAGAATGAATTATCATTTTCGAGAGTGAACTTCAAAAGGAGTAACTCACTGTAGATCACATGACATAAACATTGTTACAACTAAATTTTGACTCGTCTGCATCGGTGACATAGTGCATATACATAGAGACAACTCAAATGTGTGCGAGGGATGTTTGGAAAAAAATTTTTGATTATACGTCACACGTGAGGTTGAATAACTGCGATGAACATAAACAAACAGGGCACATCAGGTGGGCATTGGAAGCAGGCCTAGGGCATTTTTTTTTAGATTAATACCCAATTAAACATAGAATAAACAAAATCTTACATCGCTGGATCACGAGTTACTACTTTTCTCTCACAGGGGATCGTTGTTTTTAGGGCAAACTCACGAGTGACCGCAGAGCATTAATTGATGCAAATTAGGCTAAAATACAAAATTTTGATTGTGTTAACAATGGCAAAGTGTAGTATTTCAAACTGTACAAATTTTGAAGGCACCCAGACAGATTTGCAGTTACCCAATTAAACATAGATTAAACAAAATCTTACATTGCTGGACAGCGAGTTACTATTTTTCTCTCACGCGGGATCGTTGTTTTTGCCCACCAACAACGATCTAGAGTGAGGCAAAAATAGTATTAGTAACCCACTTGCAGCCGTGTAAGATCCTCTATATATCTTGCACTCTCATAGTCTCATAAAGATATTTAATTAATTCTAGGCATACAGGAAATATGGCACCGAGCTTTGTATTGTGGTGACCAATTTGACGAAACTAAGGACGGAGTATTTCCATGTAAAGACGACACCGGATGTTCCCATAGCAATTGCCGTCAGGATGTCTATATCTATGCCAGGTGAGCTGATTCGTGTCAGAGAAAAACCTCTCGTGTTGAGAGCATCATACACGTGCAAAAAATGTTTGATAAAACATTAGCATAATCGCATAAATATGTAATCTCATAAGTTGGTCTGTCGATGTTTCCTTTGTCTCATTGATTCTTGTGGGAGATATAATGCAATATACTGTAAATTGCTATGATCTCGCTGCATTCTCGTTTTCGCTTATTTCGCAGAAGACACAAAACTGCGAAAAACTGTGAACAAATAGAATATTTCAACATTGTTTGAAATGTCGAAAATACAAAAACCGTGTTGTTATTATTATTATTATTATTATTATTATTATTATTATTATTATTATTATTATTATTATTATTATTATTATTATTATTATTATTATTATTATTATTATTACTACTACTACTGCTACTACTACTACCACTACTACTACTATTATTATTTTATTACTATTATTATTACTATTATTATTATTATGACAAATTTCTTGGTTAGAGCTCACCATAGATTTTTAAAAGCATAAAATGTACAGCTGCTTCAGCGATTAAGAAGAAAATTATACAAAAGTCACCATCAAAGAAGCAGAAAATACGCGTGCAACAGGAACTTAGGAACGGTAAATGAAGCTTTGCGCATGTTCAGACTATCTCCCTTGTTGCACAAATACGCATGAGCGATCTACTTCATCTGGGGACAGCCCATTAAGATTTGTTCTCTTGACTTGTGTCAAGAGACAGCTTATTTGCAACTGCTTCAAACGGTTAAATCGTGCCCAAAGACATATTCTAAGATGATATGAATGCGCAATTTAATTTTACGTGGAAATAAAATATATATTAAACATTATCCACAGGCTACTTATGCCGATAGACTGTCGAATTTAATCTATGTAAAAATAAAATTGGAAATCGTCATTGACGCGTGCGGGTGGTTAATGCATTTGGGTGGAACTTTAGTATAATGTAAATAATTTCTTATCCGCAAGGTCTCTTTCAACCGTTAAAGTACCGAGACAACTACTATGTAGACGGTGGGCTTCTCATGAACTATCCAGTCCATTGCTTTGATGGTAAGTATGTAAGATATCGGGTGAAAGATCCAATCCACCCATTTGATGGTAAAATATGTAAGATAAATGATGAATTAACCCATCCGTTGCTTTGACCGTAACCATGTGTGATGTCTCATGAATTAAAAGAACACTGCTTTGGTAGTAATGATATAAGATATGTGGATAACTAAGTAAATTCCTGGTTCATGTTTAGTGAATAATGTTGCTAGGTCTCGCTATTATTATAGTCTTGACTCTACACATCAGCAATACGCTTCCGAAAACGCAGAATATAAAGGTTTTTAAGTTAGATTCAACTCTCATATTGGCTTGTAGGATTTTTGGAAGTTAGAGTCAGGAAGACCTGCCCAGTGAAGTATGTTTTCATATATTACCTACCATATGAAGGACAATTGTGTCACATATATGGGTTATTTACCTACTGTTTGTACAAAAACAAACTTGACCTTTACTTACCAATTCGGGCTAATAAATACGCAGTGTGGCTTTTTGCCAATAGCAAATGAGGTCTGCCAATACCTTGGCAACACTCTCAGATGCTAGTACACATGCACGTGGATTCTACAAAATCCCCCTTGCTTGTGGTTAATGAAGAATGTCCCCAGACATATTGGTTGGTTGGCTGGCTGGCTGGTTGGTTGGTTGGTTGGTTGGTTGGTTGGTTGGTTGGGTGGGTGGGTGGGTGGTTGTATGGTTGGTTGGGTGGTTGGTTGATTGATTTTAGTATCCTCCAGAAATGGAGAAATTTATATAATACAGTACTGTACAATAAAAATATATACAAAGCACATAAAACACAATATTAGCATGATACGACACGTTATGGACGTATTGATTCAATATAGCTCGATGATGTAACTTAAAAATACTAACTAATATTGCCCTGTTAGGCGCGTGGCTTCATATAATTAATGACACATGGTGAGAAACACTGGCAAAATATGGTCATCTGACCATGGATTGGTGAAGTTTTCATGACCCAGTAAATATTTTAGGGTGTCAACTAGACTATTGCTTGCCGCCACATCTACTGCAAGCGTTTGATGATCAAGCTCCTCGGGAAGGCAGTCCTTACAAGCGAGAGACCAAGATGAATTCTTCTAACATTGTACCTTTGGTTACATGGCCAGTAGTAATATATCAAGCCATCATATACGAGAATAACTTGAACAAAGGAGAGTTCACCTTAAACATTCTTTGAATTGTAGAAGCATTTTTTGGTTGAAATCACCTCCGAAATTGTCTAGATGCCATGTTATTTAAGCAAGAACGAGTGATGAGATCGTAAACAGATCCAAAGAAGCTGCTCGCCGTAGTACTTTGAATGGACCCCAGATCTTTTCAACAAGCAGATGCTGTGTTACAACTATCAAGAGTATAAGTTGAATAGGAACACAGACACTTTTCCACAAGTATGGGGTCAGGGGAGGGATTCCCTGGTACGCTGGTACAAGTAATAATTTCATAATAAGTATCAGGTACGGAAAATAAGGAAATGTACACATAATGGTTGGTACGAAGTACGGAAATTAAAAAGGCTCCCAGTACGTAAGTACTGCAAATAAACATGCTTAGTTCGCCACTGCGGAAAACCCCTGACACCCACCCACCCACCCACCCCTCCCCAAGTATGTTTTGACGTCTGTTACCAAGGGTGGGTACGATAGACCAATATTACTTAACCCATGTGCGCTCTATCGGCATGAGTTAACTCTACGTTCAGTGTGGCTGCTGAAGAGTTCGTAAAAGTACATTTGAAACCCAGTATGTCTAAACATTATGCTAACTTTCATAAGAGTATTTCCAAGATACCAGCATGGTGTTGAACGAAACAAACTTTTGTCATACACTTGGACTTCTCGGCGTTGAAGTTGAAGATACATAGTGCCAGTAATTATTTACGTATTTTTTTACTGGGGTTATTTAGACGGATGGTCCCATTGATAAGCTGATATTACCTAACACACAGGATCTTGTTTTGAAAGAGAACCCTAGAAAAACCCTCATAGTTAAAAGTCCAGAACACGATAATTTAATATTTTAGTTTCAAGTGTTTCGTATGATGTAAATTCCTTCTCTGTACTATGTTTGCTTTAAAAAGTCTCATTCAGTATACAGGGTCCTTGAGAAACACTCAATCACCAATTTTAGTCAGTAATTATATGATAGGTTGGTCTCACCAGCACTTCCTTTGATGTGACCAGACTGAGGAGGCTATATCCATGTCCCCATGCACCCACTTGTTCACAGTGTCAATTTGCTTAATCTAACAAGTATTTCCATGTAAAACCGAAAGTCTTTGTCAGTAAAATGGAACAAACCTCTCTGACCCTATCATCTAACCAACTGAATAGTCATAAACTTTTGTCCCTGGTGTGCACACACAGATTTGTGGCAACAAATATGGAAAATAGGTCAAACAAACTTTAACAACATATGTCGAAAAATCATGGCAAACAAAAATTTAACCTATATTTCATTTACATCTGACTCAAATGTATGCGTGTCTTGCGCACTTGTTTGGGACTAACGCCATACACGACAAATCGTGAATGTAATCTTCGATATCCTTTGCTTGTATCAAAATTTATAAATTGTAAAATTTGCAATAGCAGAAACATCTGTCGAGGAGGCACAAGCCTCACCAAGCACTTAATCTTGTTGGTCTCAAGGATGTCCACGGTACACGTTCACTGCGTATCGCTGACGAATAGTTTCTAAAGCAATAAATGTATTAAGATATAGAGCATCTGTAACCTAACAGTAACAATTTGTACTTTCTCAGCAGATTTATTTATTTATTTATTTATTTATTTACTTACTTGTTTGTTTGTTTGTTTGTTTGTTTGTGTTTGTTTGTTTGTTCGTTTGATTGTTTGTTTGTTTGTTTGTTTGTTTGTTTATGCATGCATGCATGCATGCATTCATTCATTCATTCATTCATTCATTCATTCATTCATTTATTTATTTTATTTATCTTATTTTTACACTAAAAAAAATCTATTTGCTAATCAAAATCAACTTAACCACGAATTGACTGAGCTGTATAATACCGTCGCTCAGAAATATGTCTCCGGTGTTTTTACATGTGTATGAAAGAAGATGTTCTTGTCACATGGATTTCGTTCTCACTGGGGTTAGTCTAACGTGCAGATTTATCTTTCAGGGTGGTATCTATCAATGAAGGAGGAAGACTCTTTTTTCCATAAACTTGAATGTGAAACCCCGAAATTTGACGGTACTAATGAAAACACATTAGGCATTCTCGTCGTAAGTATTTCTGGTGCCAATATGTAAATCCTCCAATGATAAGCTTTAATGAACATTAAATTATACTGGTGTTAATTACACTGTCTATATTTTATGACGACTCTATAAATTGTATTTTTACGAAAGGTATTCAACTCTGCTTTACATTTGGAAATAATCAACACTTAAGCAATTTTTGCTCATATATATATATATATATATATATATATATATATATATGTATATATGTATGTATGTATATATAAATGAGCATTAAATTTACTTCTATGTACAGCAGCTGCAATACGCATTACACTCAAGGATGTATGTGTGTGTGCGTGTGTGTGTCTTCAAGCAATGAAAGGAAATTCTGCTAACTATTGTATTGCAGCATTGAATGGACATTTTCCTTATTGGATTGTATGCATTTGGTCATTCCTTTCACTGCTATGCATAGCAGTTATGATTAGGCATTCCGTATTCAGCTGTATACATATAAATATATGTATGTATATATATATATATATATATATATATATATATATATATATATAACAGCTGCAAATGAACATTCCGTTTGCTGCTTCATGTGGCAACAAGATGTGAGCAGCCCGCTCACCCCACATAGCAATTATCAAATAGCTCACTCTTTTTCACCTGCGTCAATATATACAGTGAGTAGTCCGCTGACTGCTTCTCACCGAAGTGCCCTTAACGCCGACTGTTGTAAATAGATCTTTTTTTTTTCTTTTTGTTTATTTATTGTCATATTTTGTACTGGGTAGTCCAGTCAGCCTTAGGCTGTTTTTACCTGGGTCCAGTCACATAAAAAGTGATAACAGTATATAAAGCAACACCATTAAATTGAACTAATATGTACAATAAATAGAACTAATAAAATATACAGAATAATCACAGTCATAAAACACATATAATTAACAATACAAGAAGGGACCGATGCAGCGCATCACACACACAGCAGTCGTTCTGGAAAACTATTCGGCCTTTCATCACCGAAAATACTAAAGGGAATGACATTGGTTCAATTATTCTAATGAAAGATGGAGATTTGTTCAACGAACCAAAAGATATATATGATATATTTAATAATTTCTTTGCTTCCGTGGCGGAGCCTAAATCTAAATTAAAGTCTATGTCCGAGCAAAATGCGACCGACACTTCTATCAGGGCACCTACTAGCGACGGTAAGACCTCTCATTCAAGTGTTAATGTCGTACATGAGAAGATGAAAGACAGTCAACTTTAAAATTTGAATTTAAATTGGTTAATGAAGAACTAGTGTCTAAATGTCTCTTAAAAATAAATCAGAAAAAGCCTACGGGTCCTGATAACACCCACCAAAATTTCTTAAAATTGGTGCTGGAGTACTGTCTCCTTCCCTGACAGAGATCGTAAATATGTATATCAAAACCAGTAAATTTCCATCGGATCTGAAAAAGGAAAATGTGCTTCCACTCTATAAAAAGTCAGACTCTCTTAACAAATCTAACCATCGCCCTAAAAGTATCTTGTCTTGTCTCGTTAAAATTTTTGAAGGTCTCTTAAATGAAAAAAATGATATATTTTTTCAATGGTATATTGAAATTTTTGTTATGTGCTTTTGCAAAGGATACAACTACCAAAGTATATTAATAAAAATGATAGAAGATTGGAAACTATCTCTTGACCATCATGAAATTATAGGGATAATCCTAATGGTTCTGGCCAAGGCATTTGACTGCCTTCCTCATGACCTCTTGGTAAGAAAATTGGAATCTAATGGAATGTGGAAAATACTTATGAACTCATTGGCAGCTACTTATCTGGAAGACAACAAAGAGTTAAATATGGGGGAACTTTTAGCGAGTGGACAAATATCTTAGCGTGCCCCAAGGCAGCATTCTTGGACCTTTGCTCTTCAATATTTTTATGAATGACTTCTTCTAATGTATCGAAGGTAATGCCAGTTTATATAATTATGCAGATGACTATACACTGTCCACCCATGATAAAGACTTGCAAAATGTAAAAAATACTTGAAAAACTGCAGCACATAGTCATGTTCAATGGTTTGAAGAAAATGAAATACAGCAAATCCTGAAAAATTCCAGTCTATGTTACTGCCAGCAAATGCTACATGCTGTCCTGATAACTTTTACTTTGAAATAGATTGTATCAAAATAAGGCCAGAAAAATCTGTCAAACTGCTGGGCGTTTATATACGTGATAAGCTTAAGTTTCGTGATCATGTATCATACTTATGTAAGCAGGCTTCCAAACAAACAAGTGTTTTAAGAAGATTCTCCAAAATTTTGAGTGAAAAGAAAAATGCAGATATTTAACTGGTTTATCTTATCTAACTCTAAGTACTGTCCTTTAGTGTGGCATATTGTATATCCGTGCAACACGTACAGTCTTCCAGGCTGTAGGTACTACGCCACTAAACAAGGGCAAGTTGAATGTGTGAGTTAAGGAAGAGGTAACAGTGGTTGTAACTACACATAGCAGACGAGAGTCCATACCTGGAATATCAAGCTTACTCTTAGCTGGCACACTATCCAACTCATTTAAGACAAAATTTACAGAGATGTTGCTAAACCTGTATTGCTGGTCGCTGTGTACACCTCTATAGTTGGGAAAATCTGGTTGGTCTTTGTATTAAGCAGCAAGGTCGATTTCAGTGTTTGTTTTAAAAGATCATAAAAATGGTCAGGTGTTAGATCGGGAGGAACCTGGTTGTCACGTTTTTGGTTTGCTTTTTCTTTTTTTTTTTTTTTTTCTTTTTGTTTGTTTCTTTGTTTATTTACTTTTTTTAGGAAAGAAGATATTTTAATAAAGACCACATTTTCCTTTGATTTTTCGCATTAGTAGCCGCAGTATGGCAGTAGCTCTGCTTGGCAAATTAATTTTTTTCAGTAACGAAATAACAAATTTTCTTAGATTCATCCCACAAGTGGGGCAGTTATCTTTTGTAAGCTTGTTTATACATAAATAAACAATGGTATATTCATTTCAAAATTTCAGATGACATCCATGAATTCCATTTATTTCTATCCCTGACTCTTCTTATTGGTGCGTGTTAATTGGACGTTACACATTCAGGGCAACTGAGCGTGGAAAGATACTAGTACAAGTAAAACCAAATAGTTGGTGCACTGCATGCTCCCTGGTTTGTAAATGAATTTTTGGTGACCGCCTTTTTCAAATATAAGAAGCATTATTACAAAAAAAGCATTGGATAGACTGCCTTTTTGGGCTAATATTATTACAAATAGTTGCTGATCCATTATCCTTTCCTTTGATGTACATCCTGGCACCATCAGCGAATACACAGTTCAGTTTTTAATATGGCAGCTATTGACTATCTATCTGATTATATTATCTTTTACCAATGATGATAGCTTGGATTATTTGGAACATCCAACTGATAAGTGCTTTATCTGGCGACTATCTGATGGTATTTACTTTGCAGTACGTCAGTCGCATTTACTTTATTTTGCAGAATTGTCGATCTAAATTACTTTATGTATTTCGCAGTGTGCGTGGACAGTTGGTCTATTTTGCAGTATGCCACGAACAGTTGCTGTATTTTACAGTGTGTCAGGCAGGGTTGTGTTATTTTGAGAGTGCCAGAGACAGTTGCTATATCATACAGTATGGCGGGGGCAATCACTCCTGTTTTGCAATGTGTCCGTGATGATTGTTATGATCACTGCAAATTGCTTCAATTTGGCTATATTTTTATATTACCTTATGTCGCAAATGGCACAGAACCGTGAAACTAAATACAGTGAAATAATATTTTAGCATTGTTTGAATAGGAATCATGTCCAAAATAGTGAAATTAAAACTGCAGTGAAATGTCAAAAATAACCAAAAAACAAAAACAATCAAACAAACAAAATACAACAACAACAAAAAAAAAAAAAAAAAAAAAAAACCCCGCACATTTAAACGTAAAAAGAAAGCAATTTATAGTATTTAGCAATATTCCAGTCATCTGCGTCGCTTTATGACAGTGATGGTTTGTCTGTGCTTGGTAATGTGCCGGTGGTAACGGAGGATGTATTTATTTTTCAGTGTTCCACGTCGCGTGTCAGTTTTAGTTGCAGTACGTCCGTTATGATTACTTCAGTTACTTTTTGTCAAAGACGATTACTCTGTTTTGAAAGATGCAGTCATGAATGCTCTGTTTAAGCACGTGCCACATCAACGATTTGCTCATTTTCAATTTTTTCATTCCGATTGTTCTCATCAATAGGCATTATGTTCATTAGAATGTAACTGATTTATTTTTTGTGTACCAAAGTGACGGCATATATGACTTTTGTCATCACATGCCAACTTTTTTTTTCAGTATGCTAGTGACGATTGTGAAGCCATGCAGGGAGAATTTCACCGCCGATACGCGTACCAGAAGCCAAACAGACCCGACACTAAACTAGCTAGGTAACGATTCCTTATTCATAAACTACACCTTTGTGACTTTCTACAGAGGAAGACTGAGTAGTCATATTATAAAATGGGCTCTGCAACAAGGGCAAATTGTCAATTAGATGAAGACGATTCATATATATATATATGGTTGCCCGCCAGACTGACCTATCTCAGTGTTTTCTCCACTCCACATACTCTGTACTTTGGCTACATTATCCTTGTTTTAATGAAAGAGTGACTCAAGTTGTGATTGGTATACTTTGGTTACCATGGTAACAAACTGTGGTACAGCAGGGCACATACACTGCCAAGACGTTGATGATCAACCTCTCCGCTGGTCTATCACTCCGTGAAAAGGCTGACAGCGCAGTTCTATGACCCCTACAAGTAAATAAAATCTTGTAGTTCCGGGGAAGACCAAGTGTGGTACAGGTAATATAGGGCTAGGTCTGCTAGGGACGCAAATTGTATACAAGAGGCTGAGAATATTTGCAACAACATTTGTTGAATTTTCGGTTTTCGCGAGGCTTGCCGATGTGCAAACTAAACTCTAATCGCGAGTGGCACAAATCATATGTACAGCTATAACATAATTATGTAATTTGACGCGCCTGTATTTGGTAAAATTTACGTTCTTTAATTAATGCATCGCTTAATGTTGACTGAAGCCCTGCGGTCTTCCTCGTGCCTGGGAGAGAGTCCTTCCTGCACTCATCATCCTAGGTACCGGCAATATATATATAGGCCTACATATATGTGTGTAAGTATATATATACATACATACATACATACACGTAATTATGTAGTATGCATGCGTGCATGTATGTGCACACACACACTCATTCATATATATAAATATGTATATACATATATATATATATATATATATATATATATATATATATATATATATATATATATATATATATATATATATATATATATATATATATATATATATATATATATGATGCTCAGAGAAAGAGGCCCTGCCATGGACGAGCTCTTGGAGAAAATGACAAAGCGAGTCAAAATGGTGGAAGCAGCATCCAAATTTTCCAAAATTTTGAAGGAATGTGACGTCAGTCGAGACACAAAAATCAGTCTGGAGGAATTCAAAATGGCTTGCAAGGTATGTACATAAAAATTATGATGGTGTTTTGTGGTATACTACTTTTACGATTTGGACATGTTCATGAAATATCATGCCCAAAATTTTGCATGTAGAGTATCTTGGGTACATTGCGTAAAATGTGATCTCGGTTGTTCGTATTATTGTCTTCCGAGTTTGTGTTTGAAAATGTGGGACGGACAATCATGTAAAAATATTTATGATTACGATCAAATTATAAGTTGTATTGTGTTTAATAGTTGATGAAAGGGTATCATTTGAAAAATCTTTTATACATTGCCAGTATTTTCGTGAAAACGTTATGAAACTACATCATCACGAGCAAACTGCATGTGTGCCCAAGGCCCACTATCTATTCCCAGGGCAAGTATGCAAGTTGCTTATAACATTTAAGTTTTATTTTTATTTTTTTTCTTTCTTTTTTAGCTCAGCTTACTTGTCAGTCAGCTGAGATTATGTGGTGGTTAGGCATCCATCGTCCGTCCGTCCGTCCGTCGGCGTCCACGATTCACATTCTCGAATTCTTCTCCCAAACCACTGGTCACATTCACCTCAAACTTGGTGAGAATGTACCTTGGGTGGTCTCTACTAAGTTTGTTTAAATGGTGATGGTCCAGTGATTTTTTAAAAAAAATTATGATTTTTTTTATGATTTTTTTTTTTTTTTTTTTTTTTTTGTCATTTTTTTTTGGCAAAATCTTATCCGAAACCGCTTTGCCAATTGCTTCGAAATTGCTTAGGAAGACTTCTGGGGATACTGAGACTTTAATTCGTTCAACAGGTAGCACTGTGATTTTTCAAGTATTTTTATATATAAAAAAGTGTGTTTTTGCTATTTTCGACCTCTCCAAAACCGTCACTGAAATTATGCTGAAACTGGGTAGAAATGTTCCTCGTAGAAGGGCCAAACAGTTGTTTATAATGTGATGTTGCTGTGAATCCCTGATTTTTAATGAATTGTTCAATTCGGGTACTAATTAGGTTCATGCATAGTCCTATTTATTACTATGTAAGTGAATGGGGATTGCAATGGTAATTCAGAATGTTGGTTTCTCCAAAACCACTGACCAGATTCACCTCAAACTTGGTGGGGATGTACCTTGGGTGAGTCTCTTACAAGTTTGTTCAAATGGTCACGCTCTAGTGATTTTTGCATTTTTAGCTCAGCTGACTTGTCTGTCAGCTGAGGTTATGTGGTGGTTAGGCATCCGTCGTCTGTCAGTCGGCATCCACAATACACATTTTCGACTTCTCCAAAACCACGGGCCAGATTCACCTAAAATCTGGTTGAAATGTATCTTGGGTGGGTCTCTGTAAGTTTATTCAAAGAGCAATGGTCCAGTGATTTTTTTTTCTTTTTTTGAAGGGGGAGGATTTTTTTTGGGGGGGGGGGGGTCATTTTTTGGCCAAATCTTAAAAAATCTTCTCCGAAACTGATCGACCAATTGATTCAAAATTGCTTAGGGATACTTCTTGGGACCTCGAGACGTTAATTTGTCTAAAAGGTGGCCCTATGATTATTCAAATATTTTTCATGCAAACAAGTGTGTTTGCTATTTTTCGACTTTTTTTCCAAAACAGTCCCTCGCATTATGCTGAAACTTGGTGGAAATGTTCCTCGTAGAAAGGCCAGACAAAGTTGTTCACAAAGTGGCGTTGCTGTAAACCCCTGATTTTGATTAATTTCTCAATTCGGGCATTTATCAGTTAATGCATACAGTCTCATTGATTGCTATTTAAGTGAATGGCGATTGCAATGGTAATTCACAATTTTGACTTTTTCTGCAAAACCACTATTCAGATTCACTTCAAACTTGATGGGGATGTACCTTGGACGAGTCTGTATAAACTTTGTTCAAGTAGTCATGCTTCAGTGTTTCTTTTTTTTTTTGTTTATGAATTTTCTGTTCAATAATGGCCAAATCTTAAAACAATCTGCTCCAAAACCACTCAGCCAATTGATTCAAAATTTTATAGGAACACTTGAAGGTATGACAGGTGGAGTTACACAGTATATGGGTGACCTTGACCTCCTCATTCTCAAGGTCACAGGGTCACTGAGGTATGTTTAACTCTTCACATGATAACTTGAAAACTATTTCAGCCTGAACTTTGATGTTTTTCATTGGTTATGATTCTCTTTGAGGGCCACACTCAGACAGTATATAAGTGACCTTGACCCCATTCCCAAGGTCACGGGACAAATGACGTGAAACCTACTGTTTGCTTGATAACTTGAGATCTATTTTGAGTTGGGACCTTGATGTTGCATATGATAATGTTTCTCTATGAACATCATGCTTACACAGTACATGAGTGACCTTGACCTCATTTCTGAGATCACAGTGCAACATACATGAATTTTACTCTTCACTATAACATGAGAGCTACTTGAACTGTGACCTGGATGTTGCACATGTTAGTGTTCCTCCATAAAAGTCAGACTTACTCAGTACATGGGTGACCTTGATCGTAAGTTCACAGAGCCACATATCTGATGGATCTCTGGGTCAGCTGAGCATGAGCTGTTGACACAGCCCTCTTGTTCTGTTTGTTTTTTCTTTGATTTTGGGTTTTGGGTTTGTTTTGTTTTGTTATTTATGTGCTTGTTTGCTTATAAATTCTTTTTAAACCTAGGAAAATATGAAGCAATTTTCGAGAGTGATGCTGATATATGTTCAGAGAAGTATTGCATATCTATAGATGTTATTAACTGCTACCTGGCCAACTTTTTGTTGCTAGACCACAAGAATTCGTGCTATTTATTCAGAACATTTGACTAGAAAACTAGAAATGTCTATAGCTTAGAAGATGTGTGCTTACTTGTTCGACGTCTTTGTTTTCCAGTTCGACTCTTTGACCCCAGAAGATATTTCCCTCCTTTTTGGGGACAATTTCGACATAAATAAAACTTTCAACGAAATGGACGCCGACAACAACGGAGAGGTTCGTTGGGTACTTGTATGACTTTGTATGAAAGTGGTTTCGTTTTAAAGTAAAGATAACGAAGGGAGACTCCGCGGTCTCCTCGTTCTGAGAATGTTTGTGGAAACATCACAAGCAATACCGATGAGGCCATGGTAGGCCTTCCACGAAAAAGTTGTGAATGCTTCAACCTTGATTACTCCGCCAAATCGTTCAGTTCCTGCTTTTATCGATCAAGGCAATATTATATGTTGATCCCTACCATACGGATGACTATGTTGTTTCCTTCATTTTTACTTTAGTTTATACCTGTGATAATAGAGCAGCCAGGCCAACATTAGCCTATAGATACCATGTATGGTTTGACCCCCAAAGTCACACTTTATAAGAAAATCACAATGACTTGAAATTCTGAATCGCAACAGTAGTAAGTGCTCTATTTTGTGTGAAAATGTCGTGACATGTTATCACGAAATGTGAATCTGATTTTTCTGTATAAATTCGTTTGACACGAACACTTGCCGAGTGGAACGAGAAGGTTTAATTTACGCTGACAGGGTCGCTAGTTTTTAATTTTGAACAACACACACAGCTGACACTTTTTTTTAAGGTTTTTTTTTTTTTTTAGTTTTTTTTTTTTTTAATTAATATTATTACCAAGAGACTTTGTGCTCACTGTGATGGTTTATACGTTGTACAATAACTAAAATGATCGGAATTCACCACTTTAACACCAAGGGCCCTCTATCTGTCAGATATAGGGGAGGGGGCTTGTTACTACCAAGACGATGCTTATGTTAGTTTTACATTCTTAAAAGTATACTAGGGTGATTTATACGTTTGTGTGTCTGAAATAAAAACTACATGGGCTAAAGTGACGATCGTCAATACTCTCAAACTTGGTGTCAACGTGTGAGGAACATTTGATTCTGTTTTACGTCATGCGCATTTTATCACGTGCAATGTAACTTTAATAGGCCTACGTTTTTGTCATGTAAGATTCAGCTTGATAGATTTTTTGCCTTAATTTTGTTAGGTCACCTTCCCAGAATTCCTGAGGTTCATGGAAAGGCGAGGAGTCAATTTGTTATACTGTATACACAGCGATGCATGTCGGGATATAAAACGACTCGGGGACTTTGCCGGTGCTGTTCTTGATGCCCTAGATATGCATGTAAAACGGCTCACCATGAGGGTACGTTCCTGTTTGCTGTCATTAAATTATCACATGAAATGCAAAGGCTACATCCATCTGCACAATATAATTGTGACCTCATTCTTGTATACATGAATCCCACTTGATATGTTATATCACTAATGTGATGATATCATACAATTATAGTCTTTGTATGAGGTCGATAGACCCATGTATAGACCGAGTTCAAAGACTGTAACTGTTTTGTCATATGCATCCTTGCAATTATTAATGTGAAAGACTTAAGACAAACACAGCTGACTGATGCTTCCTTACCAAATTATCCCAAAGAGCTCTGAAATCAAATTTAGGTGGAAACCCTGTAACTGGAATGCGATTGGCTAAAAGTTTCTAATGACCCATCACGTCACGTTCGCACCATTCCAGAGGTCTGGACTGGCCGCACGCGAGGTCTGGACCGAGTCCGGTAACCAGGAGACAGCAAAAGCAGTGGGTCCACATGTTTATAGCAATGACACGTGATGGTGCCTCGAGCAATAGGAGAAATAGAAATATTCTGCTCATATGACAACGTATTTTATCATGCTTTGTCTGAAAGTTCCTTCCTTGAAATCAGATTTAAGACATAATCCAAGACAGCACAGATGGGTCATAATACGATGTATGCATAATTAATTTCCCGCCACGACTGCATACCTGGTTGTCTTAGGAACTTAGTCCCGCCTGGCGAGATACAGGCTGCTGCCTGTGCGGACATGCGGAATATTAGTACTATTTTGGAAATAAAGAATACTTAGTACCAGCAGATAGAAATATATTCTTCTATCCAATTTAGGAAGGACTAAATGAATATAACTTTGGCATTTGTAAACTTAAATCTCTCTAAACGCACTTACTTTGTGAGAAAGCCCAAAGAGCGCAGAGGAAAGCTGTTGACTCTGTCCAAAATGTGGCACTGAAAGAGGTGTTCCAAATGTGACATCCTTTGCAACAAAAAGAAGTTTGTATTTATCGGTTCAGGTCGCAGAATATGCAAATCAGCGACTGTGCCCCGCTTCTTTATTTCTTTGTTGTATTTCAAAATAATGACAATGATGATGATGATGATGATGATGATGATGATGAAAAGGATGATAATAATAATAGTAATAATAATAATAATAATAATAATAATAATAATAATAATAATAATAATAATAATAATAATAATAATAATAATAATAATAATAATAATAATAATAATAATAATAATAAATGATTCCGAACGTTGGCATTTATATACAGTTAATTGTTTTCTTGCACTGTGAGCCTTCATATTCGCCTGGAAAAATATATAGATGGTTTGGATATATCACATACATTCTTGTACAGAGGAGTACACAGCTGTGCTACCCATCTAAGTGCCTTGTCTGATGAGGCATTTTTTTTCCTGGGGTGCGAAGCTTGTTACAGGGTAGTACACCAGTCGGGGTGTTTCTGGCAAGACAACGGTATCAACGGTTAAAGCCAAAAACAAAACAAAAACAAAAACAGATTGGGGGATTAAGCCTCGTTCAATACATTTGTGACTTCTTTTTTTTCCTTTTCCAAACAGCCTAAAGATGTGGACAGATGCATTGGGATTCACACAGACTATATCCAAGTGGCAGACTTTGACACAGACATTAAAGACAAAGAATTCCTTTTCCAGGTAGAATATATGAACTGTTATGACTCTTTTACCAGCAGGGAGAATCATGTCATATGGTTTTTCGTCTGTGCGTTTTCAGTGCGTGTGTGTATATACGTTTCATCCACATGTATTCACGCACGTGCTACTCTTTATATTGGAAAATGTTTTTGGTCAGACTCGGAAATACGACAAAATAGGGTTTGTTTAATTCCATGTGGCACGAAATCTTGGGTACCATGTCATGGTAACAAAGGCAAGAAAGTTTTGAAAAACGCATTTGTAAAAAAAAGCAAAGCAAAACTGTACGCACCGTGTTTTCCTTGAAGCTGTTGTCAAGCGTATAATGTTTAAATGAGTATGTCAAGAGGGTCTACACAGGTCGTGTTTTTTGTTATTATTGCAAGCTCCGAAATAATGTGAAAGGAATAATTTATGCATATGCCAATTTATCTTTCTAAGAGAGAAATAACAATAAAAAGCTATGTATCTTGACACTCCTCGTGTACATAATGGGGGCACTACGTCAAGAGCTGCATGTCGAGAAATCGGATCCCGTATCATGGAATGATTCCTAAATTTGACACCAGGGGATTCAGTTTGTCTCTAGTTTCAGAGCGGAGGAAATGAAACTTAAATTCAAGTCATGAATAATGGCTGTTGGAGTGTTTAACCTAAGATTCATAAAAAGATAGGCGGTAAATACATCGCGAGAGGTGATCTTAGTACGGCTGCAAGCTGAACGTTGTTTTTCACCCTTATCCCCGTTCACTACATGGGCAGCTTACTGTGAAGAGAATTCATGTTGGTCGATATCATGATTGTTTATTTCTTGAACGCATCAATGGAACTATCCCCGCTCCAACGGTGTACCCACCATGAAAAGATTTCCCAATGAATCATCATCATCATTATCATCATCATCATCATCATCATCATCATCATCATCATCATTTCTCTTTCTCTGTGACTTGCCTAATGTTCGTCAATTTTTCACCTCGGTACAACCGTATCAGGGCACATTTAAAGCGGGAAAAAAAATCAGAAGCTAGCCATGGAATTGAAGACTTGTCAATACAAGACCATAATTTCTTGTTCGCATTTGTTTTTCGTTTGGTCAAAATTTTTCGCTGTTTATGTACCTCAAAGAAGAAAGAGGTGCAAGGTTGGCTGCACGATTATTTATTTGAGAATAGACCCAGACAACTGAAGTACAATCTGCTCGTGTACACATATGGCAAAAGAAAAATGGAAACGAAAACTTGAAAAAGCAGACAACCGCGACAATTGGATTCACATCCTATAAATAAATGTGGCCGAATGAGACAGCGGAGTTTTACAAAGCCACGCAGAAGAGTCAGATATAAACGGGTATCAAAAATACCCAGCATGGTGATACCCGCGAAAAGAAATCAAAATTCGACAAAGCCCCATAATAATTGTTTGTTTTGATGTGTTTTGCAGCAAGGATCCAAAGCGACAATAGCTTTTCTTCAGCAATATGCGATGAATAGCAGAGGGCATACCAGGCGACGCACATCTCCAGACAGAAATTGTAAGGAATCGGACGTGGACTTCAATGGCTTGGTTAATGTGTCCGTCATACAAGTGGACTCTTGATGGTACTGGCAAATGTTATATGAAAACATGAATCACATTTATCTTCAGACTGAAGAGCGACATATTAGTAACTAAGTCCTCAGTGGTGTTCACACATATCTCACTCATACTGTGTTTTTCCTTCAGCTTTTTGACAGTTTTGGATTGGATATGGACAGATCATGAATTTAGAAGCAAGTACAATTCTAAACTCTTGTGAAAATATGTTTCCTACTGTTTCTATATGCTGGGAAATAGTTCTCATTTCACCTCAAGTATGAAACAAATTAAATGCCATGATCTACAGGATTTTACGAAACTTCGCGAGTATTTTCTGCGTGCTTACTAAATTGTTTTCGTCAAGTGATTGTTGTTTTTTTTTTATGACTTAGTCTTCAACGTGGGATGGAGGCTCACGCTTACATACTTTATACTGTCGCAAATGTCAACATAAATCGGAGGCCTAAATATTTTTAAATAATCAACTTGTACCAGACTTTGACCGTTTAACTTAACATCAAGACGAGAGGCTTTTCTCGAAATTAATACCACTAATGAGTCAGATTTATGATGATTAACAACCAGTTTATTGCTTGGAAAACTCTTCTACTGATCCGTTAACACATGTTGAAGGCTGCCATTTACCTCCCAAACGTCACGAGCACTGGTATAAATGAGCATGTCATCGGCGAATAAATTGCAGGAATCGCCACTTACATGTTGGGCGAGGTCGTTGATATACAACAAAAATAAAAGAGGCCCCGCGATCGATCCTTGTGGCAGTCCAATAGTGTTATTTCATAATTTACAAAATTTAACGTTACATTCAATAAAATCAGGTGTCCTTGTGTTCTGTGTCCGTTGTTACCGATGGAGCAAACGGACAAAGGTTATAAAAGAGCCACGGCAAGTATCTGATGATTGTTAAATATGAAGGACGAGTGCGAGAAATGATGTCATCCAAGCACATGGCACAGAAATAATATGAGGCTACTCTTGTGTGCTGTCAGACTTCATCTGATCCTTTGTACAACACTAAAGACGTACTGATTATAAATTCTGGGATAATACAGGTTATTTCCCATTGGCAGTACTACCTTTTTCTGCGTCTTGTGTATCGATGAGAATAATTTATTTCATGTGTATCGAATATATATTTTGGAATATTATTAAAAATTACCAATGAAAGATGTGTAACGGAAGAAAATACTAGCTATATAGACACAACAATACTTCATAGGGTAAGAATAAAAATTACCAATGAAAGATGCGTGACGAAAGAAAATACTAGATATATAGACACAACAGATATTGTTTTGTAAATGTATATAAATTAAATGCAATTCAAATTCTCAATCCAGTCTAGGTTTGCATCTTTTTCCTGCACCATGGGGAGAATAACCTTTACTGTTCCATGGGGACAGCAATCTTCCCCATGCCATGAGTATGACTAGTAGGACTTCAGACATGTTCTGGGTTGGTGGCACATCTCTTTTTTTTTCAGCTCATATAACTTGCCAGTCAGCTCAGCTTATCCATCGTTTGTCGGCCGTCAAATGTACCACATTTTTTTACTTCACAACTACCGTCAGTTAAATTCTCTTTACATTTGGGACGAATGTGCCTTAGATGGATCCCTACCACGTTCACATAATAGGTCACGCTCCACTGATATTTATATTTGTTGTATATATTTACATTATATTTTCTCTTTGGGAAAGCTTAAAAATCTTCTCTGAAACAGCTTCTTAAATTATACTCCAGGGAACAAAAGAGGCCGCCCCCCCCCCCTTCCGCCTTGTTTAACATTGTGCATTTGTGGGTGGTTAGGTGTGCGAAATCTGGTTGTTTTGTTATAGATGTGCCAGTGTTTCTATCACCTCCCTTGGGATAAAGCGATGGTTCAGTCTGTATGGTGCTGACACCACTGTGTTCCTGCAGCCTTGTGCAGGTGCGAAGTGCAGAATGGTATGGACTCAGTTTTCCTGACAATTATGCAGCGATGTTGCAGACGTGATGTCACCGTTGACAAAACCTCATGCGTAGCTAAACTGTCATGCCTTTCATTTGAAAGTCGTATTGATCTCTCAGATCCAACTAAATGTTGTTATAAGAGAGCTGGTATCCTATTGGATTCAGAGCCGTGTACACCTGAAAACTTGAATATTGGATACATACCATTTCTTGTTTACATTTACTATTTTGGGTAAATTTATTTGATTCTTCCATGAAAAGTTTTTAAACCTTTGTTTATCATCACACATTCATTGAAATATCTTACTATTTTGCTGAGCAATTTCTTCATGATTTTTCGTAAAATATTTTATGATAAACTGCTCAGTACAGGTTTAATTTAACACATGTATCATGGGGGGGATGTTGTGTGTGTGTGTGTGTGTGTGTGTGTGTGTGGTTTTTTTTTTTTTTTTTTTTTGTTCTTGTTTTAGTCTTTGTTTTATTTTGTTTTGTTTTCGTTTTCTTGAGCACCAGTATATGCCTAGTCGTGTTTCTCTATCATACGGTTTGTGAACCCTTTTCTGAATAGACGTAAATCAGGAATGATATATTATTTGTGTTCAGGCGCCGGATCATCAGATGATAAAACTAATCATCAACAAATCCTCGAAATACCAGTCAATACCTAGTTCACTCTACATGCAACTTTATGTTAATATATAACAAAGTTGCTTAGGTTTTATGTGCACAGCATGGCAATCACCAATCCATTTTAACTGCAGAAGTCCTAACGTAATTCAAGTCATTTACTCAGAGCTGTTGGTAGGGCAAACTATAACACATTTAGTCCACAACAATGTCGCGGTCCGTGCAACAAATCAGCCCACAGTAACCGGAATGTCGAGCGTCTACTCTTCTGAGCTCATTGCCGGGTCTTTGCAACTCAGCTTATCCTATAGTGGTTCCTTTGTCTCCAATATTTCCAGGCACATATTAAGGATACAGGAATAAAGCTTTTGTTGTGTGGTGACACTGCATAACAATAACATGGGATAACAAATCCTACATACGGAGCCATGTCGTTCAATCCATCAGCATTTTTCAGTCCCATAGGTGCTCTTAATAGGGAAATTCCAATATATTTACTCAATATCGATTACATAAATTAGTAATATTGCACGTATACCTACTATTGAGTCATTATTTGACTGATAGCAGCCAGGAAGTTGGTGAGATATGCAGATTAATATATGTATATATATATATATATATATATATATATATATATATATATATATATATATATATATATATCTTTTATTCACACCAAAATAGATTAAAACCGACACCACCATGTTCCTGAACATGTAGAATGTGCAGTGGCATTGCAAGTTGGCACCAACAACACAATAAGGACAGAAAGAAAGGTAAAGGCCGCACGCGTTGTAACTGGGGCGATGCACCGTGCAAGCAACACTAAATCGCACACGAGGAACACGGTTGGCACACATAAGACAAACGGACAGATATCAAAACTGGCCCTCATGTTTTAGCTGGTCCACCGCTTATTTTCCAGACTCCTTTTCTTTGTTTTCCAAATCCTAATACTGATACAATGTAGAAATGTGACGTGTGAAATTTGATTCAGCGCGCTTATTTGAAGCTTGTGTTGTTATTGTAATTATATTAATAAAATGTGTTTAATAAATATATCATCGCCACACACTATCAACAAGATAAATTGACATACATGTTGATTACGCATGCATCCTTCATGTGTCAAAATTCATGATGGAAACTGTCACTGTGGTTCATATATTCATAAAAATTCGGCATTCACCACGTGCAAATATTTACAAAAGAAATTCTTGTACAGGAAATACTATATTGGAAATGTGTGACACGTCTAAAATGCTCAGCAACAGAATTACTTTGATGTGAAGATGCAAGTGTAGAAGCAGTGTGGAGAAGCGTGTTCGCAGCTACATGAACGACGTCCCCGTATTAACCCCTTCCCTGCTGAATGAAGACTCAGTCCACAGGTTTATTTCGCACAGATTGGACGCTAAGTACCCCCAAGCAAAGAAAACCCAATGACCGCGGGCATGTTTCCCTTTGGATGTAATCGATATTTTGCGTTCAGAATGTTTTTCATTCACATTAAAACTATTGAAAAGTTACTGAAGCAGAAGAAATACTCCAACAAGTTGATTGTCCGTTTTTAAAGAAAAAAGGTTAAGAAGAACAACGTTATCATGACGTGGCACCTGTGTATACAAGTTCAAAGTAGTCACTCTTTCCGTTACTGGCATGGTGGATCAATAGCTTTCCTGCATTGCCCCGTAAAGCGTAAGTCCAAGAGCCACTTCCAGCAAGTGCGGGATTAAATAGTCGGTACATCTAAAGAGGAAGCTTCCCAAATTCAGAATTTGGTACCTTTTCGGAGATCACTTCCAGGAATACAGAATTGATGGATATGCATTCACCGTTACATCTCTTACAGGTGTGTTTGGGATTTATCTATTTGTGTGGCTTCTGGGCTCAGACGGAAAGTGAAAAGTTGACTGTCAGCATCATAATCCTTCTGAAACCATACCAGGACAGCTGTTTCCATCACAATTTTAACGAAACGGCAAACTACGCTTTCGACTTTCAGGTTATAGATGGGGATATTGACATTCAAGTGGCTATCATCAGACCAGACGGGTCGACAGCTTGGGGTGTGACAAAGGACTGGAAGACTCAAAGGGCGGTGATATTTCGTGTCACCCCAGGCGTTTACTCCTTTTGTTTTCACAACGCATTCAGTTCCGTCACCGCTGCCAAGGTATTTTTCAACGTAGGGCCTGAGCTGGTGTACCCACCACATATACATGTGCATTTAGTTGGGACAAATGACACTGATGCACATGAAAATTCTCCCAAGACTGCCACGGAACACTCTATAATTAAAATGTACGATTCTCTCTCAAAAATTGAAAGACATCAACAGATACAAAAGGCTAACAATAAGCACGATTTTAATATTGCAGAACAAATGAACGCTGTGGTAATGTTTCGATCCATAATACTGAGTATCGTCATATTTGCATCGAGCTTCGGACAAGTGTATTTTCTCAGAGCCCTATTTTCCACTCCAATGTATGTTAAATCAACACCAACTACATGGACGTATACTCAGTAGTCGGAGTACTAATATACAAATTACCCTTACTGCGCTTTGACTCAAAGTACTGTAAGAAGTTCGAAAACCTGTGGAGCTGATTATCTCTTTCTTTAAGTAACCATATGGCTTCAGGTTCCCGCAACTTCTTCAACAGATAAGTTGTCTGTACTCCCAGAGTCACCTCTCGACCAGTCAAAGGAACCAAACAGTGATGATAATCGCTACCCGAGCTTATAACGTCAAAGTGAAACATGTCTGCTATTTTTTCTGTGCATTTCCAATAGGGGAATTTGGGGAGGTGTACTGCATGTTATATCTCTTCTGTTGAACTAAATTACATATGACATCACTTCCGGGGGACAATCAGTGAGGCTAGAGTTGTTTTTTTTTGTCCACCAGGTGGCTTCACTTATAGGGAGCGTGGTACAAATCGACAGCTGCAACACCGACGCTGTATTAAATACCGTGACTGACAGTGATGCATAGATACCACTGAACACTGACTTGCGGTTACTGTATTATATCTTGCAAAAGCAGTCATTGTATACGATTTATTGTCACGCTTTTTTAAACTTTTGTGGTGAGTTGTTACAATTACAATAGTTACTCGTTACATGCCTTAAATTTTAAGGTCTGAAAATGTTATTCTTCAAAATGCAATGGGCCCATTCACGTTCTATTTTCCGCCTTGAAAATGTTGTCTTCATTTGGCAGCAGTTTAAACCAGTTTCGCTTGATACATTTCCAATATATCTGTTTAACGCTGTTCAAAATTACATACTTTCGACAAAAAGATTCTAATTTTGATCCCAATTTTCTGGCCTGTCTACTTACAAAATCTGTTCCTTTCAATAGCATCACCTAACCAGTACACTTGCCCTTATTGCTGTATATATTGTATTCATATTGTGTTCCTGTTGTAATGTAAATTAACCTGAGCTTGAGTTATCTCACTCTTGTTTGTAAAAGTTGTACTGCTTATTTTGTTTTACCATGCACTTATTGTTGTCTACTGACCTGCTCTGTCGAAATTGTCATGTTGTATCAACACGGATAGGAGTTTGTATAAGCTTTAAGCTTGTTCTCCAATCCCTTTTCTGTTGAAATAAAATATGTTTAAATCAATATATCTGTTTTCCATATACATTTAAACAAGGCACCTGCAAATAGCTTCTTATTAGATAGTCACAAGTCTGAAAAAGAAGACACTAGGTAGCATTGAATGTTTCTTGAAGACTGTGAAATGTGGAAACTCTTAGGAAAAATAGAGGCCACCTTATTGTTTTAATCTGGGCTGCTCTAAATATTAATCTGTAAAGAAAAATATTGCATCACATGGAATGCTATGTGACATGGACAGGATAGCAAGAGGTATGCCTGAGCAGTCACAAAAACAGGAAATGTCCTGGAAGTGAAATAACGACCGGAAAGGTGCGAAAGGAGTGTCTAGTAGTGGAGTGACTATGGGCTTTGTAAGAGACCATTGGCAATGCAGGCGTCAATGTGAATCTACAATACTACGGCGTACGGATCACTACAGGTCTCTGAAGTAGAAGGAAAATATTCATCGGCATGTTGGAGACCCAGCTTTCTCAGCGCGAGGTTCAAGAGACTGCGGTGGTGCTTTTTTCCCAGGATTATATCCTGTGACAAATATTTATTGCGATCCATATACTCAAAATATACAGAAGGCAGGAAAAGTCAACAATGAGTTATGCAAACGTATGCTCGGATTTGGCAGCAGAACACACAATTTTGCTGCGCTTGCTGAAATAAGATTTTGTTTTCTTGTGCGTCCGTATCTGAATTGAACACTAAAGAGCACATCCAAAATTGGCAACGGTCTAAGTTTTTTTAACGTTTTTTTTAGGGGGGGGGCGGTGCGGAGGGGCGGTATGTGATTAATATTGTTTCTACAAACACATCACAGGCACGTGTAGTACATACAGTTGTAACTTTCCATAACGGGAAACACCAAGAATAAAGCGCTTGAGACCTTGATCAATTTCTTTCAAGTGAATGTTTTAACGTTTACGTCCATGCTGTGA
>OZ026624.1:17387671-17712671 GCA_964020975.1 Hermodice carunculata
ACTACGGCATGTTTGAGTGCTTGCAGCCCCTGCCTGTATATTTATGTCATACTAACTATAAACCGCATATTATTCGGCTATTTACTCTCATGGGTTGCTCGAACACAAATTCATTTTTTTTGTATGTGTATTAAAGTGATTAACCATATGATAGATTTTCTTGTAGCCTTGTCCGGTGATATTCATCCAAACCCGGGTCCGCAGTAGAACTATCTGAATGTTCTTCGGATGTCAACAACTTAACCACAAATAAAAAGTTAAAGGAGATAGCAAACTATTCACGAGACTATGTGAGTGTGCAAATCAGAAATGATACATGAAACTCAGCTGTTGAATCATGCAGCCTGGATTCACCTCAATGTTAACAAACTCCTTTTTGTTACAGCATTTTGCGGACCACCCAGGCAAGATGTAGCATTAAGTAATAACTTTCTCAATTCCTTTTAAGACTACCATTGCTAAATGGTAATATAATTTTATTGACATGAAAAGAGTCTCATTAGACTCATTCGTTGAACAGTTGAGTCTCCGCATGCTGCTTACGTCAGATTCACCGTCGATTTCAATCTACCAGGTATATGTTGGGTTCCTAAAATCGGTAAAACAAGGTCGCAATGGGACTTCCAAAATTCTTGCCTGATGTAGATATTAAGAGAACCGATAAAAGCGCCATTGATCTTTGAACATGTGTTTTTTGTAATGAACGATTCTTTGAACAGTGATGTTGCAAACCTAATTCCAATATCCACTCGCGATCACAAAACATTTTAATATGCACCAAACTTTCACTTGACGATATTAATGCATACCGTAAAGTCGATTACAAAAAAATCATACAATTTATTGTCCTCTGCTCCATAAAATGTTTTATATTTGTATGACAATGTTGATATTTGATATTTGCTCATAAACACATCACCATAAAACCCAAAAATAAAACATTCATGACAATTGTCTGAAGCCAAAAATGGGAGAAAAAGATAAGGTAAATAGAAAAACATAGACAAAAGGGGAATCATACAAGTACAGCTATATACTCGGAGGTACCGCCAACTTAGAAATAACTTGATTTAAAAATGTTGTTTCAGTCGCCAACATCATTCTAAGTAATAATCTACAGAAAGAACCAAAATGGTGGTTAAAATTTTAAAATCGCATGTATTATTGGCGGTCAAGTGAACCAACACCTGCTCTTATGGTCGACAGCTTCTAAGCTGGTTACAAAAAACATAAATGTCCACTCTCCTGATCTTAACGAAGAAGTCAATGAAAGCCGCAAATTGCTATCTGCGACGACAAACGACAACAAGGGGTTTATTTATTTAAATGCTTTATGGCGCAGGGCTCTTCCCTTAACGGACCCAGCAAATATATATTATAACGAATAAAAAAGTTATACACAATACTGCAATATTCAATTAAAATAACAGCAAATTAAAACCGAAAGAAAATTATATCATAATATAGTATAACGTAATGTAATATACATTCTATGCAAGGTTATATTTCTAAAACGGGTGGTCCAGACCACTTTCCATAAAAAGGTTATACGGTCACTTGCACAGTATGTAAGTGGTGTCTTAAACGAAATTTTTTCTTTTAATTGTCATTGGTCAAAGCTACCTTTCCAACTATTTGAAAGAGCTAACCTCTCATCTCGTAGTTTCATTCATTCCGCTACTTTATTTAGAACTCTCTTGCCTTAGATATGTGGGGCGATATGTCTTTGAACTATATCTATATAAACGTACATATAACGATTGCTCTTTCGTACTAAACCAGGCCACCGTTGATGCAGTCCTCGTACACTCAACATTTTTATAGATGGACACAGGGTAGACTTTAGTGTTCTAAACGCACTTTTCAATTCTCGTGTTTAAAAAAACCCCCAGCTCTGTCTTTTCTGTCGTCACCCTGAAACCTCGTATCATTTTATTATGTGATATTTACTCTATATAATACAAAGGCTATCTTTCTGGTAAGTCGCGTTTCCAATTCTAGAAACAAGTTAGCTGAATGTTACCTTGAATTACTTACCTACTGCTGACAAAGTTTCTCTTTGTTTATTTGGCAACAAAACTGTGTCTCTTCAATGAAACTGTCAAATATTGGATGCTACTATAAGGTTCATTCTTCAAATTAAAAGATTCTGTAAGGATTCAAACGGACGTGATTCCGTGACGAGGATGGGCGTTCTTCTGCAAAACTGACAGTCAGATTCACTTCAAACTTGGTGGGGATGCACCTTTGATTGGTATCCGATTTTGCTCAAATGGTTACACTCCAGTTTAGATTTATGTCTCCCGGTGGAAGCCGGGGGACATATTGTTTTAGTGCCCGTTTCTTCCGCTTGTTGTTGTTGTTGTTGTTGTTGTTGTTGTTGTTGTTGTTGTTGTTGTTGTTGTTGTTGTGATTATTCAACACTTGGTTTCCGTGCGATAAGTCTTGAAGGACTTGACAGAATTTGATGAAACTTGGTAGGATTATGTATCAAGGTAAGACCAAGGTTGAGATTGTATTTGGGTGACCTTGACCTAGTTTTCAAGGTCACAGGGTCATTTATGTGAAATTGGTTTCCGTGCAATAAGTCTTGAAGAACTTGATGAAAATTGCTAAAGTAATGTATCTAGGTGAGAGCTAAAATAGGATTGTAATTTTCAAGCAAACTTGGTCATTTGTAATTTGTTATCACCTGTAGCTAATTCAGAGACGTAAGTGTTCCACTGGGAGACATTTGATTTTCTGTTGGAAAATCAGTCTGTTCTAGTGTGAAATTGGTTTACGTTCGATAAGTCATGAAGAACAGGATGGAATTTGGTGAAACTTGGTAGGATTATGTATCTCGGCAAGACCTAGGCTGGAATTGTATTTGGAGGACCTTGAGTGAATTCTCAAGGTCACAGGGTCACTTATGTGAAATTGGTTTCCGTTCGATAAGTCATGAAGAACAAGATGGAATTTGATGAATCTTGGTAGGATTATGTATCTTGGCAAGACCTAGGTCGGGATTGTATTTGGATGACCTTGAGCAAATTTTCAAGGTCACAGGGTCACTTATGTGAAATCGGTTTCTCTGCAATAAGTCTTGAAGAACTTGATGAAAATTGCTAGAGTAATGTATCTAGGTGAGAACTAAAATAGGATTGTAATTTTCAAGCAAACTTGGTCATTATGTCTCCCGGTGGAAGCCGGGGGACATGTTGTTTAAGTGCCCGTTTCTTCCGCTTCTTCTTAATCTTGTTGTTGTTGTTGTTGTTGTCGTCGTTGTTGTGTTGTTGTTGTTCAGGTTCTTAAACACTTGGTTTCCATGCGATAAGTCTTGAAGGACTTGACAGAATTTAATGAAACTTGGTAGGATTATGTATCTAGGCAAGACCTAGGTTGGGATTGTATTTGGATGACCTTGAGCGAATTCTCAAGGTCACAGAGTCACTTATGTGAAATTGGTTTCCGTTCGATAAGTCATGAAGAACAGGATGGAATTTGATGAAACTTGGTAGGATTATGTATCTTGGCTAGACCTAGGTTGGGATTGTATTTGGATGACCTTGAGCGAATTCTCAAGGTCACAGGGTCACGTATGTGAAATTGGTTTCCGTTCGATAAGTCATGAAGAACAGGATGGAATTTGATGAAACTTGGTAGGATTATGTATCTTGGCAAGACCTAGGTTGGGATTGTATTTGGATGACCTGGAGCGAATTCTCAAGGTCACAGGGTCACTTATGTGAAATTGGTTTCCGTGCGATAAGTCAAGTTTACCGTTATTGTTGATTGAAATCTCCCCCCCCCCCCCCCAAAAAAAAAAAAAAAAAAAAAAAAACTTGGCATTGGTCAGATACTCATGTACGTTGTATATGGTGAGTACCGTGACATGGGCACTGTCAGGTTTGAATGCACCAGTCTGTGTGTGGCTCCCTCAAGCGGCTGCCAAGAGAAACAAAATAAAGTTGGTTACTTTCTGGTGCTGGGGCAATAAACGACCACATCAAATACCAAACTTCATGCGGTATGTGGAAATTGTGTGAGAAACGTTCGTCGAGCATAGAAAATGGAGGCAGGGTTCTTGTAAATTAAATTGTTCAGAATCTGACTGCCATTGATTTAGCTAATCCTCGCACCCTGTGCCAAACTAACACACCGTTGCATGTCGCGATACTCGCCAAAGCTGAAGTGCGCCCGCCGGAACAGCCCATCTGATAAATCGTTTTGAAAAGTAAACTGCATTATTTGCCAACAGCCTGCAGAGATGTAGGTCGTGACTTTTACCTCAGGTCACTTCTCAGTCAACTGAGATGACTGTATGGGTGGCCATCCGTCCACTGTCATCCACAATTGAAATTTTCAACATGTTCAAAACCGTTTGGCCCGGCCTAATCTTCTCCAAGCTTGGTGGGAATCTAATCCTTTCCGACTTAATTGGTGGGAAAATACCTTGAGTAGGTCTCTCTCAAGTAAACTGAATGGTCACGCTCCAATATTTATTATTATCATTGTGATAAATAGTAGTAGTAGTAGTAGTAGTAGTAGTAGTAGTAGTAGTAGTAGTAGTAGTAGTAGTAGTAGTAGTAGTAGTAGTAGTAGTAGTAGTAGTAGTAGTAGTAGTAGTGTCAGTTCATTTTTTGGGGAGGAAGCGGTGCAAATCTCAAAAAAGGGGAAGAAAGAGAAAGTAAAAAAATATCCGAAACTGCCTGGCCACTTGGTTTGAACTTGCATAGGAATAACTGGGGGTGCCCGGAGAAGTTGTTCAAGAGGTAGCGATGCTATTTTTTCGATTTTGCATGATTTTTTGTGTATTTTCGCTACCAGATTAATACCAATAATAATAATAATAAACTATAACATATCATAAGAATCCCATCGAAGGTGCTATTTGAAGTGAATGTAAGTGGCAAATCTTTTAAAAAATCCTCTGCGAAACCGCTTGGCCAATTGATCAAGTGCTTTGAAATTGCATACACACCTCTGTATACCCATTGATCATCAGAGAACTTGTTTTGGTTGAATGTCAATGTCATCCGAGGACGAACTGTTCACACTGCCCTTTTTTTACCCTTGACTGTGCTATATTTTATGTCTCGCATGAATTGCTTGCGTGTGCACAAAAAATGATAATATGTCTCAGATCTTGTCACTTCTGCTGGAAAGGGATCTGCCGTAGAAGACATTGTTTGCCGATCGCATTTACCCTGTGAATAAAATTTGTTCAGACCAATATTGAGTTGATTCAAGCTTCCAAGATTATTTCATTTTGTTACATATAGAATGAAGTTTTTGTGTATTGCTAGATAGTCTGGTGCAAAGACAAAAATAACGAAACGCCTGGAGCGATGACAGCAAGAGAAGTTGAGAAGGCATTTGATTCAACAGTTCTGAACTTTATATGGGAAACATTCGAAATTTAAATCTTTCCAGAACTGTTCACAAAGTGGGTCACGATGCCATGGACAAATATACAACGATTTTTGATAAATAACCGCCACTCGATCAGCCAATTATTTTGATGTACAGCAAATTGTAGAACAGGAAGATCATTTTTTTTTCATACTTATTCATTTTGGCTGTCGAAATTTTAGCAAACCACGCGAGAAAGGAAGAGACGAAGGTCATATACAGTGTATACTGAGGTAAGGTAGAGGTAAAGCTAAACATGTATGCAGATGATTTGACAAACTTTGCATGTCATATTGACACAAGTAAGACGCTAGTTTGATTTTTTGAAACTGATTAACGATATCTCTGGTATTACAGCTAACAAAGTCAAGAGAACCCTTAAGGATTCAGGGTTAAGTTCAAGAGTCAAAAATTAATGCTTGGGAACATTTAACTTGTCAAAAGAAGTAGTGACTGGAGGTCAGTTAAATTATGATGAAAATAAAGCTTCAACGAAATGTAAAAGACCCCTGAAAAGATAAAGACTATCATTTGACTTTGGAAAAGCTATATTTGAGCATATACTAGAGAAGTATATATGGTGACACACCTGCTACTTCTCAACTTGTTCATATCAAATATGTGTTCTGTACCAAAGTATACAATTATTGGATAGAGTTATTAGGATGTTAGTACCGTATATCTGGAACGGTCCTGATAAAGTCAAGCCAGTTATTATAACATCATTCTATGAAGATCATAGGGTCTCAAGTTTCCAGATTTAGAGCTTCTTGTGAACAAAAGGATACGCGAGGCTTAACTCTTTCAGTGCCAAGTTGTGACTGAGTCAACAGCTGTACTCTACCCGCTTTGAGCATGAGATAAGCCGAGGAATGCAGTTGTATTGACATCATTTTTTTTCTTTCTTTACAACCACCAAATTTGGACTATAGGCATACTAGTACTTGAATGAGAGGCCTTTGGGTGATAAATTTCAAGTTGGAAAATAACTGAAATGGCACAAGGAATGGCTGATATTAAATGCTGCACTTGCGATACATGGAACGGCAAATTTATCTCTTTCAGCGCCAACAGAGTCTTACTGTTAATGATAATTTTTCTATTGAGGGTGAGTTTTACACTCCATTTATTTGTCCAAAATATTAAGCTTTCACGGAATATATTATGTTCCACAAATTGTAAATATGATTGAATATTTTTTTTCAATTTAACAAAATAATGCAAACAAATGATAATCAGATTCTTGTACAATTATTTATAAATGTTTAAACTGCCGCAGGAAAAAAACACTACAGGTAAGATATTCTTCAATCATAATTTGATTGATTGCTCTTCCACCTGTGTATATAATATAACCTATTCATTCCAATAGTAGCGCGCCGAAAAAGCTCTGGATAAAACCCGGACATTGTGACACTACGTAACCTAGATTCCTTTCAACTATTCAATTTAAATTAACAATAGTTTTTCCAGAGTATATAAAGCTTGGAAAGCTAAAATTACCATCAGTGCTACATGCCTTTTCAATGGATCAATATTCTGGAAACAAATGGGGGGGGGGGGATTGACATTGTATGTTGTGTCCGCAAAATGAAAAGTTTGTGTTGTGCTTCTATTAGGGCGTGTGCAACAATTTGAATGAATATGGTATATTTGATGCACCTGTAATAAAGAAAGGAGGCTTGAAAGTGCAGAAAGTAAAGATCAATTTTTTATTGTAGAAATCCAGCATATCTACTCACCTAATGTACCTAAAGATAGTGGCGATCTACTTCTGTAAAATGACCAACAATAAACAATATATCACGATTTCAGGCATTCAGATCAAAAGTTTACGAAGGAATATTACGAGCTAAACAGCCAAACATATGGCAAAATGCCAGCATACGAATAATAGTAACGCAAGGTACTGCTATCCGTTTAAACACAAGCATATTGAAATATACACTACAAAGCAATTATAGCATTATGTTCATCAGAAGCTGCAATACAATTCGTCATTTCTAATTTGGGATTGTGTCACTGATTACAGACGCTGTAGCCTTTCTAGCAGGGTCTTGTGCGGTTTTTACGTTCTGTGATATCTCAAACAAGTCATGGCAATGAGAATTAGGTTCTAGATCCTTACATGCGTGCATGAATATTTACCAACAAGTCTATGTTTTGACAAGATGAAATTCAGGGAATTGTAAACTGGTGAGTGGCTTACACACAAGACTATTCTGGTTGAGAGCTGAACGCGGGTGTTGTAGCTATAGTATAACTTGTAGAAACATTTAAGAACAGGTTTATAGGGTTGACATTCAAAAGCAAGATCCTTACATGCGTGCATGAATATTTACCAACAAGTTTCGATGTTTGGCTCCGTTTCTATCTTGTGTTATGAATAATTTCACGAATCCAGGTAATCGTACTCGTTGAATGAGTAGGTTTACACTGCGGTAACTTGTGAGTGTTCAGTAGCATGTGCAAGCTTGAACGCTTTTGAACACCACGCCAACAACTGAACAGCGGCCGATTTCACAAAGAAAACTTATTTTATTTTGTGCATGATATATTTGATATATTTAATTTTTCGATGCAGACTGTCATGAGCTTGTGGTATTTAGTATGTTGACACGCTTATCCTGGCCTCTCAATCATCATCATCATCATCATCATCATCATCATCATCATCATCATCATCATCATCATCATCATCATCATCTTCTTCTTCTCACCGGAAAATGCCTTTGGAATATTTAAATTTGTTGCTCTCCCTATTAAAGCAAGTTCAAATCGGCTCATGTCTCGCACTGATCCGGTTCAGAATTGAAGCAGTGGATTCCTTCTCCAGTAAACATCATTCACCCAGAAAACAGCCATAACTTTCCCATGGTGTTACAATAAGTAAATTGATCAAACATACAGATCGTTCGGTTTACAAATCATTTTTGGAAAACTATTCGCTACCATGAGCAAATGGTCAGTGATTTGAAATTGACGGTGCAATATTGTTCACCAATGACATGCCTGAATGATATATCTGATTAGTTAAAAACAATTTGAAGGGGTTCGTGCAGACAAACTGCGATTGATACAAAGGCATCATCATCCCAAGATATATTGCCACACTTGGAACAACTGGCGCATGAAAGCATACATACGAAATATAGACATTTGAGATAACCCTATCTATGTATGTACTTGGTAGTGTCTGTATTGGTCCTTATTCATACTGCTTCAGGAACTCCATAATATAAGCAAATGACGACACGTGTTTATGTTTCCACCTGGGCACACCAAGCAATTTTCCTTACGATAATATTGATTTAAAATATTATGACACAAAACACGACACTGTTTAATGAGTGCCACATTTTCCGGATAACTACGGCATTAAGCAGTTCTGAAAATACTTTGGCAGACGGAAGGTGAGCATTTACATTCAGAAATCACTTTTTGTCAAGGGATAAATAAAAATACACTTTAGGCATTTTGTTGACACAGTCAAGTGCCTTTGCAAATGTAGCGTTACGCAAAATATAGAATAGTGCACAATGCAGTACAAATTGAAAAGTATTTATGAAGATTGTTACTCTACTAACATATTGTGTGGTTTTTATCTCAGCTGACTTATCAGATAATTGAGCTTATAGGATGATCAGTCGGCCGGCCGTCCGCCCATTCACATATCACGTTTTCGACTACTCCAAAACTTGGCCAGATCCTCTGCAAACTTAGTGGGTCTCTATCTCGGGAGGGTCTCTACCGATTGAGTTCAACTGGTCCTGCCCGAATGATTTTTGGACTGCATATGAATTTTTGTTTTAAAAAATCATTTGCTATTAAAACACCTGGCCAATTGCTTAGAAAATGCATAGAGACACTTCTGAGGACCCACTAGATTTTAAGTTGTTCATCAGGTGGCACTTTGATTCCGATTTTTAACCATTTTTTTTGGGGGGGGGGGGGTCATAAGCCACGTCTCCAAAATCGTGACTCACATTGTTCTAAATCTGTCTAGAAATGTAGCTTGTGGAAGGGTCAAACCAAATTGATCAGCAGCTGATGCTGTTATGCCCCCCTGAATTTTAACGAATTTTGCAATTCGGGTACTTAGCAGATAATGTACACGTGCTTACTGATTACCATGAAACTCAACAGGGGTTGCAATGTTAGTCCATATTTTTACTTCTCCTAAACCGTCAGACATATTCACTAAAAACTTGGCGGGGATGTACCTTGGGGGGGGGGGGGGGGGAGTCTTTGGAAAGTTTGTTCAAATGGTCACGCTCCAATGATTTTTGTATTCTTTTTAATGAATCGTTTTGGGCTTTTTTTTCAAAATCGTAAAAATAACCACTTGGCCAATTGTTTCGAAATGCATAGTGATACTTTATACTTTAATTTTTTGAACCAGGTTGAGCAGCGCTTTTATTATCAATTTTCATGAATGTTTTTATATCAAAGCTGTTTTTGACTTTTCCAGAACCACTGTTTAAATTGAGTTGAAAATTGGTGAAAGTATATCTCGTGAAATGGTAAAAAAAAGTTGTTAACTAGGTGGTGATAATGCGGAACCCTAATTTTTAACGATTTTTATTCCAGTTTGGGTGCGTGTCGGTTCATGCACACATTGCTATTGATTACTATGCAAGTCAATGAGCCTTGCTATGGTAATTCACATTCTTGACTTCTCGAAAAGTATCGGCCAGATTCGCTTCAAACTTGGTGGGGGGGGGGGGACGCTTTTGGGGGGGGGGTGTATGGTTTTGGGGGCTTTTTTTTTTTTTTTTTTTTTTGTTTGTTTTTTTTTGGGGGGGGGGGGGTTGAATATTTATGTTCATTTTTTGGTAAAATTTGAAAAATTGTCTTCTTTAAAGGTGTCTGGCCAATTGGTTTCAAATTGTACCGGTACACTTCTGGGGTCTCCTGGACCTTGTTGACAAGTGGCGCTGTACCGTTTTTAGTTTTCTTGTGAATATATTTTTTCCCCGCCATTTTGGACTTCTCCCAACATCCATGTTGCACTCTCTTCAAACTTGGTGGGAATTCACCTGGACTCAATCTGCACTATGTTTGTTCACTACATGGTGCTGCTCGCATTTCCTTATTTTAATGAATTTATCTATAAGGGTACATATACATGTTGACATTGGTACTATAGGAATATCAGCAACGTAGACCTATTTGCGTGTGCCTCGGTAATGGTGGATTCTAAGCCCATGCTTCCTATTACACATTAAGAAGGAAACACCATTTGGGTTTTTTCTGCTCTTATTGATTTTAACCTTTAATAAAAGGTCAAATACATCTTGAGTATAATTTTCTAATGAAAATGGCAAAAGATAAAATTACCATGCTAGATCATTTAATTTAACTTTCAGATATATAGATGATTTATTAAGTGTCAACAACAAACATTTAAAAGATTACATTACATCAATTTATCCTAGTGACCTGGAACTAAACGAAACCACTGAATCGAACATAACATGCTCATTTTTAGATCTACTCCTATTCAATGATGGTGGTATATTAAAATCAAAAGTGTATGATAAAAGAGATGATTTCAATTTTGATATAGTAAATTATCCATATATAAGTAGTAATATTCCTATCAATCCTGCTTATGGTGTCTATGTCTCAAGACTAACTGCTTTCGCAAGAAACTGTACTGATTTTAAAGATTTTGCTGATAGACATAAATCACTTTTTGGAAGACTTATTAAACAGGGGTTTTCCAAAATAAGATTAAAAAAGGTTTTTCTTAACTTTAAAGATAAATATCAATATGTTCTACAGAAATATCATGTTGATTTATATGAACATATTAATAAGGTATTTTCTGAGTGTCAGTAAAACACATAGAAATATGTTTATGTATTTTAATGTTGTAGCTGAGATTGTTTTACCATGAGCTTGATCGAACTTTCAATACTGGAACATAAAATTTATTATAATTACAACAAATATAAAATGAAATAAGGACCATTTAAGTTCTCAGGCATCATGTTGAACAATACAGGCCTTCTATTTTCTCATCCTTTTGAATATAGTGACAAAATGTAAGGAATACTTACTCAGCTGATGTGAGTAATATTTTTATAACGAATTTTAGGCCTATTGTGCTGTTTTTTTCTAGTGAGAATGGAACATGGAAGAACTTAACCATGTTTCATAATAAATATAATATTAGTATCAAATTTAGTTATCCTGTGTTCACGTGGAAACTTTTTTTGGTGTTTAAATTCAAATTTTTGACATGTTACGCAATTCCAATGTAAATCTAGTAGTCTGACTCAAAATTCTTAATTGTCCTGTCATTGTTTGGATGATGTCTGTGAACTATGGTCAGGTAATTACCTTTTATAACTGTACATTAACATTAAGGGCTAAATTTGTTTTAGGCCTACTTTAAATGAATGTGAGTGTTTTCCAAAGTGAGAGGATTGGGATCCCGTAAAACTGGTTTAACCCACTGCCAATATGTTGGTAACCTGTTCCAAGTCAGGTAGAAGATACTCTCATTCGTTTAAATCTCATTACTATTGGTCATGGATCCTTCTGACGACGAACACTAGCATGTCTTACTGTTTCGTAAATGATCCTGGATCTGACAAGGTTAAACTGGTATTCGGTTTGGTCTCATCACTATTATTGAAAACTGTTATCCACTTCTCTTTTCATGGAACCCTTATATATTTGGTAACAATTTGAACATTCAGGCATTTTCTGCACATATGGCAGTGCAGTAAGTGTTCCAAGTGTAGTGAAAATGATGTTGTTTTTTTAATAATTGTCTGATGAATATAGTTTGTTATTGTGAAAGTAATGTCAGGTTGGCTCAAAGTGTTTAACGTACTCTGTCTCTCTCTTGTATAAATAATTAGCATCTAAATCAACTGACTGACAAGTTGAACTACGTCTGATTATAAATGAAAAAAATTAAAACTGTTACAGGAAAACAGTTATACTTACAGTTACCTTTAGGAATTTCAAATGATCTCTCTCTCTCTCTCTCTCTCTCTCTCTCTCTCTCTCTCTCTCTCTCTCTCTCTTCATAATACCGAATTCTTTCTCTGATAAAGGTAGTAGTATTTTAGAATAATTAGGACTGGTTTACAATTTGACCTTTTGAACTTTATAGAACCACGAGTTAGATGTACATTATGCTTGGCTGACTTACAGATGACTTGCAATGGCATACTACATTTTTGGAATTCTAAATTATTACCCTAATAATTGACTTATTAGATGATTTGTGGGATTATATGCTTTCTTGAACATTTAAATGTCCTTTCAAAAATACTTCTGGAAACCAACTTGAAATGTGACTGCTATCCTTACAAATTTTGACTATTGTAATGCATTTTTGACTACGTTTTAATGATTTTAAGCCTAATGTCACTTGCTTCTGGCTGATGTTTAACAAATGAAACCAATGTACTTACTATATTTGGAAATTCAAACACTTTTCTTTTTGAAATACTCTTAGTTTATCTCCTTTAAAACAACATCATGTCTTTAACTTCATGCCTAAAACACATCGAATTATATAATCATGTTGTTTAGATTCTTATTGATGGTCATTTTAGGCCTAGAGGGCTTTTCTGATGGATTGATGTTGGTGTTGGTGTCGCTTTGTGGACTTATATGGATGATGATCATTGTTGAGATGGTGGTTGCAAGTAGTACCTTTTGTAGCTCAAAAATACTGACTCCAACATTGTGTGTGAGTGAAGACTTTCATATTGCAAACATTGATGATAGTCTTACAGAAAGGTGACATTGATATTATTTCCAAGGTCGCAAGGACCACTTTTGTCTTTGCATGCGAGGTCAGCTAAGCACAGGACCGTCACAGTCCTCTAGTTTAATATGCTTTGATTTTTCAACGCTATGGGACATACCTATACTGTGACAATTTCTTTCCGTTTTCGGATTTCTAGAATATGCATGTGTTCACTTATAAAAATGATACAAAATATTCCCAACCGCCTTTTTGGTAATTAATGCACCTTTAAATATCAAATGGGGAAAAATTTAACATTTTGTTCCACGCTTTTTATCATAATCTCATTTATATCTATATGTTTTTATGCTAACGTTCAATCGCCGATCTTTCAATTTCGTTAAATCTTTGCAAAATTAAAAATCGTCCAATGCAATGTTCGATAAGTAATTAACTTATCAGGATAGATGAAGTACTGCCTGTTGTTGTCTACCGTCTGCATATTTATAACCAAGAAGAGAAGTATCTGACTGATCCAGTCACCAGTGAATGAGGGCGATAATACAATGACCTGTACAGTGTATGGTCCCCAACTTTGTATTTAAAGATAATAAGTTGTTGTGTATTGCACATGGTACACCAGTCTATAATATATGTGGTTCATCAGTCTGCCAAAAATATTACTCGGACTTGTACCTTATGTAGTCCTCCAGTCCAGAAGTAAATACAAAATCGAATACTTGGGACTTCTACATCACGCACTCTTTCAGTCTGGATAGAAATAAACAAAAAGGCAGCAATAAGCTGTGTACAAAAAATACTTTTAGCTACAAGCTTTGTGATTTAGGGACACGTTCTGGTGGAAGAGAGTCCGTTTCTTCGTATTCTAGTGTAAACGTTTTTCGGTTTGCTTTTAAATGTTAAGAGGTAGCCTGAAACAGTACTGTCCCCAAATTGTTTTGTCCCCCTTCTCTCACTGGTCGTTAAACACAACCCTCAGGAGGCATATTTATGCTTTGCACGAAAAAAAAACCCATAGACATGTAAAATATCACATTTTAATACAAACATGTATGTTTACTCAAGAGTAAGCTCACACTGTTTAAATCTTATCATTCAAATCTTTAATGTTTGCATAATGCCCTTTTGAAAAAAACAAAAAACCTTTTAAATCGTGTGCAGTAACACATGTACTTTGCGATCTATGGTCATTCAAAGGTACTTGCTACCCAAATATATTTGTAGTACATCTCCTGTATGGCTACACTATAAGAGAAAAAAAATGATTGTTAATAATTTTTACCAAGAATCAGCAATTTGTTAATTACTAGGGATTATTTATTTTCAACAATTTACTTACCAATTACTGAATATGTGTATATATATATATATATATATATATATATATATATATATATATATATATATATATATATATATATATATATATATATATATATATATATATATATATATATATATATATATATATATATATCACCCCTGCGTTGAAAGCACCATTTTATGTTGTACTTGCCGAATAAAGGATGTCCCTTGTCAGTTCACAGATGGAAGCGAACCTGTACAAAAGATTCACTTTTGTTAAAAACCGTAAATCAAAATGTAGTATTGTGTATGAACCTGCGATTATAAATGTGAAAAGTTAAACCTGGTATAGGCCTACCGCAGAAGTTCCTGTGTAATTGCAAGACAACATGAACACAACAGTGCAGCAAAGCATTTTCGATCATTTTATAATTGTAGACGCGTGATTTTAAATGTTGTAGACGAATTTAACAAGAACCAAAATTTCGTATCAAAAAAACTTAACAAGTTTGAGTAGAAATATGCTTGAACAGCTACATTCGTCAATCCATAGTCTCACTCATCATTTGCGGAAAAATCTGAAAAAGTATTACTCAATTTCTTGCATGTATCGTCTTTTCATAAATATTTTATCGGCTATGGTGTGTTGTTGGCTGGGTTCTCCGACTCATACTTATTATGGAGGAAGAGCGTTTCTGTAATATTCTAGATTCATAAATGTCACAAAAACAATATAGGCCTACTTTCTTCTTTTGCTGTCAGCTTTGATGACTAACAAGTCATGAACACCAAAAAGTAGCAGGCCTAGGATGTCTAATTTTATCTTTTGGCGTAAGTGATAAATTTAGGGTTTTTAAGTGGTTAGCCAATATGTTTTGGAAACTAAGACAGTTTTTAGTCAATGAAGAATATTTCAAAGGTTGAGAGAACCGGTTAAAACCACCAGTTGCCTTTTATAGGTGACCGCCTGTCTCAAGTCAGGACTTAAATCTGCTCCTCTCCATTGGTATTGAAAGGTGAATCTCTCTCTCTCTCTCTCTCTCTCTCTCTCTCTCTCTCTCTCTCTCTCTCTCTCTCTCTCTCTCTCTCTCTCTCTCTCTCTCTCTCTCTCTCTCGCTGTATTTAACTTTGCTCTCATTGTTGGTTTGGAGTTCATGAATGTGGATAATGTTTTTTCTGAACCATTTGATATGAAATGTACTTTGAATGTTTTGTCTTTCACTTGAGATTCTCCTGTCGGCTCTTACTTTGAGAGTAAAATCTGTCACAAAGAGTAACACTTTAAAATACAATGCTTCTTTCTTCTTTATCTTCCAGTTCGAAGAGATGAGCAGGCGGATTTACATACAGACAAGCAGGCACGTCGATGGACGGACGGAAAGATGTATGGATAGATGCGACTTTCCTGATCAACTCCTACATTAACAATTTTCTACCTCCTTTAAGAAGAGATCGCTTGACAGGCAAAGGTGGAGGTGTTTAACTTACATCAATTCTTCCCTACCGTGCCAGAGGTACACAGACCTAGAAGACCCTAATTCAGAATGTGTTTGGGTAAAAGTTTCCACAAGATGGGGGATTAATATTGTTACTCGGAAATTACCGTCGTCCCCCTGGTAAGCCTGCTGAAATCCAAAACACCTTTCTAGAATCTTTAGCCACTTCCATTTTCACAGCAATCGAGAGGAACCCATATATTCTTATCATTACCGGCGACTTTGATGATCGATGCTCTGAATGGGACTCAACACACCAGGAAAGTGACCATGGTTTGGCTTTATTTAATCTCATATCCCCAAATAACCTATTTCGGCTAATCAACGAGCCCATGAGAACCACCGACCACACCAACAACTTACTTAATTGATCTTATCATTAGAAACTCTCCGGGTCTTGTGCTTGACAATGGTGTACCATCTCCTGTCTCCAACTCCGACCATTCCGTTATTTTCTGCTGTTTCTCTTTTACAATTGAAAAATCAACCTTTTAAATGACCCGTGAAGGACAGCAATAAAGTTAACTTTCAAGATCTAAACGTTACTTTTTGAACAGCTCCCCAGGACACTGGCCACGATGTTTATGATGATCTCGACGATGTTGTCTCATACTGGTCGGATCTGTTTTTCACTACTGCCAAAGAATTTATTCTCTTTAGAGAGGTCACTGTGAAACCTAAAGACAAACCATGGGTAACCACAGAGATTAAGAAATACATTCGCCCCAGAAATCGTGCATGGAAACAGTTCAAGAAAGCTTTTGACATGCCCTGCCCTTTTAGCCTTGATGTTTATACAAAGATTGATAAATTTTACCAGTTCTGCAAAAATTCGCGTAATTCGCAAAATTATGTTCAAAATTAAATGATTCTGAAATCAATCCTTAACAATGGTGGAGTCTATCAAAGTCTGTCCTGGGCTCTAAAATTCACCAGGACAGACCCCCCGTTATCGACGATGATAAGACAATAACTTTCGAGAGAAATGTAAACTTTTTAATGCCAATTGTGTCAGTCAATGCAAAACCTAACCGGATATTGATGCCCCTCCCTTGCCTGAGTTTACATACCGTTCTGAATACTAGATTACAGGACATAGCTTTTGAAGAAGACATTGTTAGGAAAGTCTGATCCTCTCTAAGAGTCACCTCAGCCTGTTGTCCTGACTGCATAGGATATATTTTGCTCAAGAACACGGCTGGCTCCATATGTCACTCCCTCACTAATATCTTCAAACGTTCCTTGGATCAAGCTTACTTTCTGGAAGTGGTCAAATGTGTGTCCAGATTTCAAAAAGTCCAACAGCCAGATAATAAAAAATTACTCTCCGATATCTTTACTCTGCAATGTCTCTTAAGTTTTTGAACGATTAGTCTACGATATGAATACTTCTCCAGCAAGTCTCCTCACCTCAAAACATTTTAAGGCGTTAGGGCCGGCGACTCAACCATTAACCAACTTGCCTATTTACATCATAATATATACAATGGTCTCGTACTGTCAAAAGTAGCCAGAGTGGTATTTCTCAATGTATCCATGCAAGGCCTTTGATAAGGTGTGGCCCCCGCCTCCTTTTCAAACTTCGGCAACTAGGCTAATCAGAGCACCTCGTTGTCTGGATAGAAAGCTATCTGTGCAACCGATTGCAAAGAGTCACTATTCATGGTCAGTCTTCCTCGTGGCTGCCAATTGAAGCTGGTGTACCCCAGGGTTCCATTCTTGGCCCGTTTTTTCCTTGGTTTACATGAATGATTTTAGTAGATAATCTGACATCTGATGTCCGTCTGTTTTCCGACGACACTTGCATTCTTGAAATAGTCACCACTCCTGTAGAGTCTTCTTGTCGCCCAAATTAAAATCTTTCACTAGTACATCGATTGGGTAAGCTCTGGTGGGTCAAATTCAATGTTATTGAATAAGTATCTCTGGTCTTTTCTACTAAGGGGTGAAGCCTTAGCGCCCCCTGTCACCCTAGGTGGATCACCCATCCCGGAGACGGACACTCATACCCACCTTGGTCTTACACTTAGTCATAATCTATCTTGGCATACTCACGTCACACGGATTACAAATAAAGCAAGTCAGAGAGTTTTTCTACTTCGAAGATTCAAATACAAATTTTCTCGTAAAACTCTCAACAAACTTAACTGTTCTTTCGTGTGCCCAAAACTAGAATATGGTTGCATTTTCTTTGACAACTGTGGTCAAGGGTTGTCTCATCGGTTCGAATCGATACAAGCTTATGCCGCCAAAATATGCAGAGGAGGGCTCCCACACACGTCACATGACATCCATCTTACAAACAGGCATTTATTCTAAGGTGTGGAACCAAGGGTATATTGTCTCCATCCATAAAGAAGGCCCACGGATGAGCCGACAAATTTCAGAGGAATTACAATTAATATCTTGGGCAAAGTGTTTGGAATTAAAATGAATGAGAGACTGAAAAGTTTTGTAGAAAGAAATCAAATTATGAATGTGAATCATATCTCGACACGAAACAAGGCTCGCACGATGGATCATACATTTGTGTTTCGGGTACTCTTTGAAAAGTATGTCAAAAGAATGAAAAAGAAACTAAATGCTTGCTTCATAGACTTTCAAAAAGGATTTGACAAAGTATGGAGAATCGGTCTTTTATACAAACATAAGAAAATTGGAAGAAAGGAAACTTTTACAGGGTTATCAAATCTATGTACGATAATGTCCAAACCAGTGTAAAATCGGTGATAGACGGACAGACTTGTTCACAAGTAATATTGGTGTGAAACAAGGAGATGTGTTGAGTCCGCTTTTATTTAATCTGTTCACGAATGATATCCCTAATATGATAGTTGATAAAGACACACCCAAGCTTAATGGACAGGCCATCAAATGTTTATTGTATGCAGACGACTTAGTTTTATTATCTACCTCTCCACACAGTCTACAAAATCAGCTGAATATTTTATACCAATATTGTAATAGGTGGCACTTAAATGTCAACATTCAAAAAACAAAAATTATTGAATTTAATAATAATGGTCATTTGGGATCCCATAACTTTCACTATGGTCGATTAAATATTGAAAATGTTACGGACTATCAATACTTGGGATTTGTCATAACTGCCAATGGTGCCTCAACACGGGCCATAGATAACATGTACAGAAAAGCTTAAAAAGCCATATTTCAATTAAGAAGCTCCCTGAACAATTGTAATGTCAATCCCTACGTGGGCCTAAACATATTTGACCAACTCATCAAACCTATTTTATTATATGGTTGTGAGCTATGGGGAGTTCTTAGCAACAACATAAATGCCAGAGCCAAACAGAAGGAACACTGGTTTGAGAATCTTGCAAGTAGAATTTAAAAATTACATGTACAGTTCTGTACATATGTTTTAAATGTAAATAACAAGACCATAAATATGGCAGTATATTGAGAGCTGGGTAGATATCCGCTCTATATGAATGTTTGGAAACATATGATAAAATATTTGGAACATCTACAACAGGTAGAAGATGGTAGTTTTTTACGAAATGCCTATGAAGAAGCCTGTCTATATAAGCATAAAATGAGTGCATATTTAGACAATATGAGTGCAGGTCTGGTTAGATATGAAACCGATGTGGATAAATACAACAGTCTTGATTTGCCTAAAGCCATGAAACAAAGATTTGAAAAAATTTGGAAGCAGAATTTGGATAAAAACTATGAGAATGACTATGCAGGAAATAAAATACGCTTCTACAGATTATTTAAGACCAAATCTGAATATGAACCATATCTTAACATCGTATCGAATCCACAGCAACGAACCCAAGTCACTAGGTTAAGGATTAGTGAATACAAATTACTTATAGAAACGGGCAGACACAAACAGGTACCAGTGAATGAAAGATTGTGTACACAATGTAATATGGGCAAGGTTGAAGATAAACCACATTTCCTTTTTGACTGTGTAAAATATGATGGACTGCGTGAAGATCTCCTTAATCAGGCTGTGAATAATACTAACGGTAATTTTAATACATTGCTAAAAGAACAAAAGATATTTTACATATTTCACTCTGAACCGGCGCTCGTCAAAGCACTTGGATCCTATGTAAAAATAGTTTTTACCTGAGAATTATATAACAGAGTACTGGTGGCATGTGAAACAACTGATAGAATGACAATTATGAACAATGTACCTGTGTATGAAGTATATACTTATTCATTTTTCTCTTTGCTGGTTGATCATGTGATGTTTATGTTCTAGTGTACCAGCTGGTGTTAGTTTGCTTATTTCGCCCTCTGAGGGCATTTTGTATTATGTCAAAATTCTTTTGTAACTGTTAGCCCCCAGTGGGCACAACTGGTTAAATAAAGAAACTTGGACATGACAAGTTACTGAGCGAATTTGACTGGTCTACCCTTTCTAACAGATGCAAATATTTCAAGTCAATCCTTTTCTATCAGATGTAGCATGAATTGACCCCTACCTACCTCTCTAACCTCTCACTGCAAACACCCACTGGTCGCCCACTCCGCCAATCTAGCTCTGTACGTCTCATCAAATGTAGAACTTCTCGACTACAACACTCATTTATTCTGGATGCTATCAGACAATGGAACAATCTTCCTTCAGACATTAGAAAATATCTATCCCTTCAAATCTTTATATCGAAATTAAAAATCCCACTGGTCGCCCACTCCGCCAACAAACTGTAGCTCTGTACGTCCCATCAAATGTAGAACTTCTCATCTAGAACACTCCTTTATTCCGGATGCCATGAGACAATGGAACAATCTTCCTTCCGACATAAGAGAATCTCTACCCCTTCAAATCTTTATATCAAAATTAAAAACAGAACTTTTTGCTGCAGACTTAGTTCCTGATCACTACCCCTTTAGACAAAGATTTGCTAACATCTGCCATACACAATAGCACCTTGCATTCTCTAAATTGAATTACGGTCTTTACAAAGTCAACATTATCCCTCAACCTGCCTGCGTTTGGTCCTACCCTACAGAAGTTAACAATTTCGTATTCTTCTGTCCAAAGTACAACAGCTTCTGAAAAACTTCCAAACTCTGTAATCCCGCTTATTGATACTGGGGTTCGCCCCGACCTTATTGTTCACGAGGCTTGTGATAGATTGGCTGAGATTTTCCTGTTTGGCAGTAATGGCATTTCCAACGATCTTAACTTACAGAAATGCGAAGCTTTTCAGCAATACACTATTGACTCACGACGTTTCAATGAGTAATTAACGATGCCTGGCTGTGTTTTTTTTTTTTTTTTTTTTTTTGTTTTTTTTTGTTTTTTGTTTTTTGTTTTTTTGTTTTCGTTTTTTTGTTTTTTGTTTTTTTTGTTTTTTGTTTTTTGTTTTGTTTTGTTTTGTTTTTTTGTTTTTGTTTTTTGTTTTTTGTTTTTTGTTTTTTTTTTGTCCGCGTATCACCAGAATATCCATTTGCAGTTGATTCGGCAATGTTTTGGTAACTTTTGTATTGTCTTGTGTGTTGCGTATATACTTGTGTGTCTCCCGTTGTCTGGAGATCCCACTTTATTAGTACTATCTTGATTTACTATAGGGTTATCCAGTTGAAATAAATATGTCTAAACAAAAGTAAATAGATAGACAGACAGACAGGTCGGTCGGTGAATGGACAGACACACACACAATAGAAACAAAGGTGTCTTGTCATGTGCACATTAGAGATAGGTTTGCATTGAACACGTGCCAACATATTTCCAGGACTATTTTATGTACGGTTGAGTGTAATGTTACAACACAACACCACTAAATTTTGCCCGTTCACCTTTAATTGACAATCATTTGCAGAATGAATCATTTAACAGATCAAATCCACTCCCAAATTGCTACATCTTACAAACGCGGACTCCGGCTATAATGTAAAAACAAATGCTAACTTTTCAATAACTTTGATTGACAATCATGCACTTATATGAATGAATCATTTAACACATTAATTCCACTCAGAAATTGCAAAAATCTTACAAACGCGCACTCGGGGCTATAAGATTAAAATACACATTACCCACAGCTAAATAATGAAACATGTTGCTTGCTTATGGCACCAGATGTAGCTTATCCCTGCTATTCATCTGTTGCAGGTGGAGACACCTGGGGCATAAACAAAACCTGCTGCATTCATTGGTAGAACATGTCATGTCACTCAGGAAGCAGGGACTGCCACCATGTAAAATAGGATATGTCAGGAAGCAGGGACTGACATCATGTAAAACAGGATGTGACAGGAAGCAGGGACTGTCACCATGTAAAATAGGATATCTGAGATGCCCTGTTGCGTTTTATATAAATTTTAATGCCAATAAATTTAAATCTACAGTTATGGAGCGTAACTTATTCAATTATAATCCTACTTGGAACCTTGGTACTGTCAAACTCAAACCGGTCAATAATGTGGGTATTTTAGGTGTACAATTTTCTTGTGATACTTCTGTTTCCTTAAATGCTAACAACAGATTGAAAATGTGCAGGCAAAATTACGTTGGCCTCGCTATTGTTAGACTGTCTCACCCTGGATTAAGTGTAAATATTAAAACTCATTTATGGAAAACAATATGTGTACTAATTCTCACATAGGATTTTGACACACAAGGTATATCAAGAGCCTTTATAACAAAGCTGGAGTCCACTCAAGGCATTTTAGATAAACAGTATCTCGGGATAGGGAAACGCTTTTACCATTCTTCACTTTTAAAATCTTTATACATTCGTGAGGTCCAGAGTGTCGTGCAGGACAAAGCACTGTCTCTTTTTCAGCGGCTTTTTCAAGTAGAGTCTCCTTTATTAACACAATATTCATCCCTGCTTGCTCACTATATTGAAATGGCAACTTTTTAAGGGTACACTGGTTGACAGAGTGGTCCATCTAGGTTTGTCCCCTCTTCAGGTGACATTCTCCGGACGTCATTTCCAAACAGTAGTACCAAGCCAGGAAAATGGGGTTGAGGATATGCTCAGGTATTTGACCTTACATGAGGACTTTATTAAGCCATGGTCTAATGAACATGTTTTAAACGTGTTATTAATAAGCTGCTATTAATAGTTCTGTTTTATTTCATGTATTGTATTTGATTTCAAGTTCTATATGTATGATTTTATCATCCTTGGTTTTATGTGATTTTGTATGTATCTTTTCTCCTCTCCTCGTAGATGCTAATAAAGTATCATTATTACAGAAATGATCTCTTTGTGAAAATGGTTTTAATTGGGGATTCTACTGCAATGTACAGGAATATTAATAAATGGGAGTCATTTCTACGAACATGGCCGTGGCTTCCCGGAAGCTGGTGCACCCAAAACCATGCTTTCAACAAGTGTAATGGCGACTACATGTCACGTGAGAGAGAGAGAGATTTTGCAGCTAATGGAAGCTCTTCTGTCAAGTGAAGATGTTTAAATCAAGCGGACAGAACCATATAGTTCTACAAACAAACTAAACAACTCTGATTAAAATTTATTCTGTTTCAAGATTTAGTTGGCAAAGTATATATCACGTTAGGTACAACTTTATGTCATGTTAACTACCCCTATGTATAGGTGAATTACCACTATAAGCTATTAAAGTATCAGTGTGCACAAGGTAGAGTATAACTGTCTATTGGGTAAATCACTTGTACATATTTGAAAATTACCACTTTTGCAGAATAAAATGCCATTACCTTTTAGGTAAAGTACCACAATATATTAAGGAACATGCCATTGGCACTAGGTAAAGCACGTTTCTGTATTAGATAATATACCACTGTATAAGTTTCATTTAGTGTATTGACGAGTACGGAATTTTGTACCTGGGTACCCGTTTCCAGGTTTTGATTTGTACCTAGGTACCCAAAACATGTAACCAGTAACAAGTAACACATGACGAAAATCGTTAATACGTAAATCGTTTGTCAATTATGACTCAAATATTATACAGCAATGGTTATTTATTTTTGACTACAGAATGGCCTGGTCTCGAACCAGCAACCTTTGGAACCCATCACCTAGTATTAACTTAACTTCTCTTCAGTAAATCTTTGCTATTAGACTGTCATTGGCCAAGACATCTGTGTCTGGACTGAACGCCCATGAAATCGACTTGAGTTTACTCACTTGATTCCTGAAAACCTAACAGTCCTGTGGCACCATCTCTTGCTTCCTTTGGAACTGGTGGTGACTCCCAGTGTGCATGCTCCCTGTATCACTCTTCCTCTTTTGGGTGCCATGACTGGCTTGCTCTTTCAAGTTGAAGCCCCATGACTTTTGTTCACACTCACTGCTATTGTGCTTTCGCACACTGTAATCTGTGAAAAAAAAACTTTTCTCAGCAGTCCGGGAATCTTCGTTAACCTAGAAATCTGATTTCTGTGTGCAGATACAACTAAAATAGTTAGGAGTAAAGCTGCGCAATTGGCTTGAAACCCAGATTTTCATGATGGCAATCACAGTCCTCTGGGTCCAAGTGCTCAGAGCTTCAGCCATGCAAACCCGTGCATCTGGAATGAAAATTTTTGGGTTCCCATCCAGGTATTCCAGAATCTTGGGCAGTCTGAGTGCTCGAATCCTAAGTGTGGGAAGTACGGAAAGCCTGGAACACCTTGCCCAGTCCGAGTGGCCAGGTCCAAGCACTTGTATAGTAAGCCCAGAAAGTCCAGCAAACCACCGGTGCCTAGGCAAACTTCCTGAGCTCTCAGGTCCAAGAGTTTGGTCCATAATCCAAGGCAAAGGGGTGATAGAAGGAAGACACCCAGATCTGTATGTGCACCTTCTGCCTCAATGAGTCTTTGGCCCCTGTGGTGGTCCAGGTGACACCTTCTGTTCTTCCACCAGCATTGATGGCATTCCCCTCTGCACCTCAGGTGGCTTTGCCCCAAAGCAAGCAGTTGGCAATTCCACTGGTCCCTTCATATAAGGCTGGTACACTGCCTCTGTACTTTGAGCAACAAGCAGAGCTTGAGCTCTGTGAAGAACAGCAGTTGTTGTTGGACATTCTGTCTTCTTCAACATCTGCTGTCACTGCAGCTGAGTCACAGCAGACTCTGGCGACTGAGCAGCTCGGTGCTTCTATCTTGAGTCAGCTCTTTCTTGGCACTAAGACTCAGGAGTTCACAGAACTCCCTCCCCACCCCTCCTGCCTGCAGACCACTGAGTGGGTGGTGGCCGTGGTCCCAGACACAGGTCTTCTAGAGACCCAGCTGGATTCCTCTGGCCAACAGACACCTTTGTTGTGGGCCACCAAGATCAGTGCTCACAGTTCTCCAGAGCCTTGCCTGTCTAGTCCCATGTGGGCTGACCAGGTGGAGGCAGTATCTGTGACTGTAATGACTTCCGCTGAAGTCCTTGCTACCCCCAAAAGAAGCTGATGGAGTTAGCTGGAGGAATTACTAGATGGTGCTCCAAACATGGTGTCTGCATGCACTTGAAGCAGGTTCCAGGACATCAAAATGTCCTGGTTGACCAACTCTCGAGAAGAGGTCAACCAGTAGGGATGGAGTGGTTGCTCCACCTCAAGGTCATTCAGGCCATGTGGGTCAGATGGGGAAATCTACATGTCCCAGAGGTAAAATGTGGTCAGTATGCCAGTAACGTTACACCCTCCATCTACATGCTTGTATATTGGCAAATGGTGGTCGAGAGGTAACATTATGCAGTATTAGTAGGCCCTAAGTATACTTACCATTCGACCACCAGAGAAACCCACCCGACCAACCCTGCTTTTCCTACAGCTGACATCAACTAACCAATCTCCAAAAGAGGAAGGTTGATACAGGGAGCATGTGCACTGGGAGTCACCATCAGTTTCAAAGGAACTGAGACCATCAGATTTTTCTGGAACCAAGTGAGTGAACTCAACTCAATTACATGAGCGTTCAGCCCAGACACAGAGGTCTTGGCACATGGTGGTCGAGAAGTAAGTATACTTAGTAACACTGATATTACTAAAAAAAATATCTCGTATTAATGACAACTAGGCTGTTTTATTTTCCTTTATCAGTCTTCATGTACACCAACATTTCTGCATTTTCTGGTGCGAGTAAGGTTTTCTTTATTGTAATAATGTTGGTTGCTGGTACCCGGGTATGAGAGTCGTACTTGGGTACCCAATCCAAACCATTTTTCCGGGCGGGTACCTGGGCATCCGGTCAAAACACTAGTATCACTACATATCGGGCAAAGTACCACCATATCAGGTAAAGTGCTACTGTGTATGGTAGTGTCACTATATATAAGATAAAGTACCACTATATATTAGATAAAATACTGCTATATTATATTGCGGCATATTACATGAAGTGCCGCTATAATCGGGAAAACACTGCTATATATTGGGTAAAGTACCCGTAAATGTGTATATTATATATATATATATATATATATATATATATATACATACATACATACATATATATATATACATACATATATGTATATATATAGTGGCTTTCTGAGAGGAAGTTTTCGTACTCTCCTTCTAAATCTATATTTTTCATTTAAAGTTATGGGTGTTATAAATTGTGCATGAAATAGGCTGGAAATTGGAGTTTGGTTTGACCTTGTTTTGTCTCCACAATATAATGTCTCTAAATGCATTTCCTCAAACTTGTGTACAAATTGCATAATTTATATTCTAGTTTCCTTGAAGGAAACTAGAATATATATTTTTCATTAATTCACATCAGCCTTTAATGCTCATACAAATCTTATATTTATGAGAGACAATATAACAACTATGCCACCCTTTGGTTTATGAACACATAATCAATACACATAACCTTATTAAATAAAATATGTAAAATCAAGCATTTCCTGGCAAAATGGATAAATCAATATAAGGTCAGTTCTCACAGACATAGGGTCACTGAATTTTCTCCTGGTGGCTCGGCATGTGACTCCACCAACATGATGAGTGCAGGATTTTTTTTCATTACACAGCCTGCGTTTCCGTATGTCTACCTTTACTGCAATGCTTATGTTACAACCACTTTCCATCTTGTTGATCACAAGCACTTGGAAATTTGGAAAACGGCACGTCTCCTTGAAACAATGTACATTACAAAAACAGAAGGATCACGTGCAAAGCTTTGATGCGGTAACCTTTATTTCTAAAGGAAATGTTTCAAACCCCGCAGTGTTGTTCGAAGACTGGTACTCTATTTCTACCACCGGTGTATTATATACTGAACCCCAATGAAAAGTATCCACATAAAAAAATTAACACATTAATTTTGTAAGTTACTAAGTACTGTGTGTGCATATATGCATGGTTTGGAGCCTACATCAGGGTCATTCAGGACAACTTTTTAACTTTTGCTGGGTTGTTACATAATGCATGTGACTTTTGTGCACCAAATATGGCTTCTGACCACCACTCCTATTGGATGGCTAAAATGACCTGATGTTTTCAGTGGCTTTAAAAAGGGATGTTCAGCCAAGAAAAAAGCCAGTGGTCTCAGGTGTGTTGAGGCGATCATGCCGCGTCTGAGCCAAGGTCAAAGACACCATGCTTTGGGGCTTGCAGAGGGTGGAGTCCCAATCACTCAAATCGCACAAAGAATGGGGTGTACTCGGCGCACCATCCAACGACTAATTGAACGGCAACAAGAAACTGGATCCGTAGATGATCGGCCTAGGCCTGGCCGAGAAAGAGTGACAACACCTGGCCAAGACCGTCACATCCGGCTGATGCACCTGCGAGACCGTTTCCGTACAGCAGCCCAAACAGCCCGTGAGACTCAAGGGGTGAATCACCGTCCTGTCAGTAGTTCTACTGTGGAGAGGCGACTGAGGAGCAGTGGCCTAACAGCCAGAGGACCTTACAGGGGTAACCTGCTGACCCAACCCAGAAGAGAAAGACGACTGCAGTGGTGTAGAGCACACTCCAGGTGGACTCGCCAGCAGTGGAATACCGTCCTTTTTACTGACGAGTCCCGTTTTTGTGTCAGCAGAGCAGATGGCAGAGAACGTGTGTGGCGCCGGACTGGGGAGAGATATGCAGATGCCTGTGTCCGTCAGGCAGATCGATGGGGTGGACCCTCTGTCATGGTGTGGGCAGGCATCAGCAACCGCTACCGGACACCCCTAGTGGTCATTCAAGGGATCCTCAATGCTAGGCGGTACATTGATGAGGTGCTGGAGCCGCACATGGTCCCATTTATGGAGCAGCATCAAGATCTGGCGATCTTTCAGCAGGACAATGCACGTGCACACTCTGCAAGATTAACAATGAACTTTCTCAATGAGAACAACATCAATGTCATGGAATGGCCAGCGTTCTCACCCGATCTGAGCCCTATTGAACATTTGTGGGATCAGTTAGGCCAAGGTATTCAACGGAGGACACCTAGGCCTACTACCCGAAACCAGCTGATCCAAGCTCTGCAGGAAGAATGGAATAATGTTCCCCAACACAGAATTCAAACCCTGGTCAGCAGTATGCGCCGCAGATGTATAGCATGTGTTGATGCTCGAGGTGGCCACATCCCATATTGAACAGAAAAATTTGTGTGACTTTCAATTAGGGCAGTTAATGACATTTTTTGCCTGTAAGTGACGTTAATGTCGGTAGAGCGTGACATTATTTTTACGCCAGAAAAGTGAATGCTTTGTTAAGTTCTAAGCACGTCTAGGTATGAAATGTTTCAAGTATAAACAATAAAATACTTCAAAATTGGCATGTGGATACTTTTCATTGGGGTTCAGTATAAATTCTGGAAAGGGGGCTATATAATGTTACACTGTGCTTCTGCATCATGATACAGAGTCCCTGTCCAGGTGAACCCAGATTACTCCACTTACGGTATGCAGTCAATAGGACTGCAACGTGGTGTCTCTTGTTAACTCTTTACGGCCGACATGTCAGGGCTAATGAAAAAACGCATGCCGCTTATCTGTACAAAATCAGCCCTATTGGCTAAATGCATACTACACAACACCTCAACAAAGTCTCTTTATACAAAATGGGGACAAAATAAAAATATATTGCGAACTTCTACATTTATATATCGGGACATAGCCAGGACCAAATGCTTCATTCTTGATAAGAATTTTAACTCATTCCAAAGAAATCAAATAAACACAACTTCATGTGGGTAAAATTATGTGTAGTGAGGGAATTATCACATCATCAGACACAGAAACATTGAAGATGTTTTTAAACCAAAAGGTGTTCAACAAGGAATTCTCAAAAAGGGCTATATTATTTAAAAAAATAATGGGCCTTCAGGTAACAGTCAGACCAAGTTTCGGAGCCATCGCTGTGGCATTAAATGTTGAAGACCTGTTTGCCTCTTTTTAGTTTGAGACAAAGTCTTTAAATACAAGTGTAACACTAACCGTAACAAAATCGTTTGTTTTCAATCTTTGCAGCTTATTAAAGACAAACCTATACGAAAGCCATACCGGAGGTCGGGGTATGAGTGTCTCGTCAGCATCCATCAATGTGTACCCGGACAATTATTTTCCCAAACATTACAATGGCATTTAGTCGTTGAATCTATACTAATAAATTAATCAAAATATAGACTGAAAATGTATCATTTTAATCATGTCTCTCGTTACGAATACTTCAAATCATACATCCAAGTATGAAAGCCCAACCTATTTTTAGTCTAATGAGTGAAATAATGTCACTCGAAAGTTTTCGTTTGGCAGACGGAGGTCTGAAAAGTGCGTGGTCGGTCTTGCCAACACCTAACACTGGCGAGATAATAACATAGTGGAAGTATTATGATTAACCCTCATATCATCACTGAAGTGTCACGGTCATGGCACATGTCTCTAGTCATGATTTCTTTTGACCAGATATCCCAATACAAAAGCCCTGCAACAGATGACGGCATATACGCCTATAGTGATGATAACTATAAACCCATCCATATACATATGAAAACCTAACCTAGTGTAATTGGGTGAGGAATTGCCTCTGCATATTTTTTCGCTAGGCTCAATCAAGCATGACCTGATCAACATACTGTGACAGCCATGGCACATGTCTCCAGTGATGATTGCCATAAACCATGTTACCCGAATACGAAACCTTGCCTTGTGTAGTTTCTGATAAAATGCCCCTCCAAAGTTTTTCTTAGATATTCACTCAAGCATAGCGTGTTAAATGAAGAGCGGCAGCGCTAGCACATATATCTCCCGTGACGATTAGTATAAATCATCCATCCAAGTATGCAAAACTTATTTTGTCTGATGACTGAAATGGCGCCACACCGAAATTTTTGGTTGACAGACGGACGGACGGGCCAGCGGTCTTAATAGGGGCCTTATGTGATAATAAATCAACTGGTATTGGAAACTAAATAAAACGGTACCTCTCTACGTTGTCATATTCTGCCCAACGAATGCTTAAATTGTTGCATAGGAAACTTGACAACAAACTTAATTGCATCGATCTAATATCCGATTTTTTTTCGATCTTGTATAAACAACATTCCATTCGCGCTCTTTATTCCATGGAAGTAAACACTTTGGCTTTTAATGAAACAGCCTTGGTCATATTTCCGTTCCATGGCCGTAAACATATTATATTTCTATCTGCAGCAGTCTTGGGCATGCTTGTGTTTCATGAACATGCACCTTAAAAGGTCGGAATCAATATTTGTGATTTAATGAATGGGAACGACGTATTATTTAAAAACGTCATGTATCTTTTAACAGAAAAAACGTAAATATTGAAGCTAGACATCATGTTTCCCAACAACACCTTTAGTACGAATCTAATACTATCCACGCCATTTGTAAACAACCGGGACCAATGCATGTTACACCTACACGATTAAGCAGATAAATGTCTTGCTTTGAAAGGTCTCATTTGGGCGCGCTGGCTTCGATGGTTTTCATATTGACGCTTCATGAAGTCATTACAAAGCTGTCTGTCCATCATTGCACGATTTAGGCAACAATCCCAGTAGGATTCTATCTTCGTATTTTCTTTCTCTCAAGAGATCTGACACATTCTGCATTGAAACTTAGCAGAATGAGTTCAAGCATCTGAAGAAAGCATATGGTACCGACATGCCGTTATTTTTCGTAGCAGTAAGAGGTCTAGGCAGGCAAAAAGCCAAGCTCCTACGGAGAAAGAAAAAATGTACCACGGTAGGCTGGCCAACAGCAGTCTTATGCCAACTAGCGACAGAAGAGGAAGGAGAAGAAGAAGAAGAAGAAGAAGAAGAAGAAGAAGAAGAAGAAGAAGAAGAAGAAGAAGAAGAAGAAGAAGAAGAAGAAGAAGAAGAAGAAGAAGAAGAAGAAGAAGAAGAAGAAGAAGAAGAAGAAGAAGAAGAAGAAGAAAGACTGTTTCATTTTGCTGCGTGTGCAGCAATCTTAACCCAGGCGCACAAGAACTTGAGCGAAACCGTACAGTCACCGCATCACTGTGAACACTGTATTCCTCATAGGCTACCAGCCACTCGATCGTTGTCCTGAAAGCACCCATTACTACCCTTTTGTGGTATCTCTGTAATGCAAAATTTCGTCAGATGGCTGTTGCACATGCAACAGGTTCTGGCACCCAGGACTGTTTGGGAGGCGGATGGGTTAAGATTAGTTTCTTCTATCTGCATCAAGCACCATTGCCTACCCCGACAACAGCTGTTTTTCTGGTATTTTTAACCGATATCCTATCGCCCACACTGGAAACACGCGAACTTTTCTTACATGTATATCTGAGGATTTCTGGATCACTTTTCTTTCAGTTGCAACAACAACTATTGTTACAGAATTAAATGCACAACTGTAGTGATCAAGCTCTCGCAAACAAAGCAGACAGTGTCCTAAAACACCCCCACCCCACCCCCTCCCCCCGAGAAAATGCCGGTGAGATTAATTAAAGGGTCAGGATCATGTACAGGTTTCCAATAACAAACGTGGAAAATGAGCATGTTTAAGGTCAAGAGTACAAATCGTGTCCACGTGGCCGACTTGGCGGAAAACCTTTTCCTCTCGCTGAAAACATGATTGTCCCTTCCACCGAAATTAGCGTCAATGAGCCGTTTTACCCCGAAGCAAACTGACAAATCACGTATGTTAACTTCAGAGAAAAATATTTTGATTTCTTACTGAATGTTGGCTTGAGGAAATGCTTCTCAACATACTGGTCCACACTTTTGCAAGCTACTTTATTCAAGGTTAAGTGGTCAATCAGAAGAAATGAAATACATAAAACGTAAACAAGTGGTAAATTAAGAACACACCAAAATAGACCTATGATTAAATTAAGATTAGGCCCTTCTTGGTTTGATGCAAGATATCAATGGCTGGGTCTGTGAATGTCGGCCCGTCGAGCTTTCGGGTGGCAACCTGGACTTGTAAACATAGGGCGGTCCTCACTCGCGATCGCACAGTGGGGTATAGCGTGCATGGATTACATAGATTTATGTGCGTCTGCAATGGTGTATCGGATCCTTGGAGTAGTATTGTGTCCATGACATGCTTTGGTGACTTTGTACAACACTCCAGAAATGATTTTTACCATCATTGCGTCGACATTTGCAAACAAGAGCTAAATGAATCTGAGCACAGAAAATCAAGTGCACATGCATAGAGGTGTCCATGTGGACTTGGTTGTGAGCCGTGGACTCCTATAGCTTCGATGAATTGGCGAGATAGAGGGTCACTCCTATGGCCATCAGATGTTATGTTCCTCTAGATCAAGGTCCGTTACCAGTCACCTTAGTGGACAATACTGCAGACAGCTGAATCAGAGCGGAGAAAGCACTTTGTAGCTGTAGTTTTTCTCATGCTGATGAGGGAGTTACATAGGAGTTTCCCCGCCACATACTTGGCGCACTCGGGCAATGTGGACCATGCGAGTGACGGGAGTATATTAGTTGAAGCGTTGGCAATTAACGACCGCCTTGACGGAGAATTGTACGTACCTGGCTGCGCTTGCTTAATTGTGGTCAGCTGGACAAGTCAGTACAGCTTTGGCATTAACGAAGAGTAACTTGTGTTAGATAGAGGCAAAGTGAGACACTGTGCTTTTTGAGATAGCCTTCGGTCTTTTATGTGCACAGCTAGGAATACGGAAGATAGACTTGCATCTGTGTTGGATCATGTAGTAGAATGAAACTATACTGTTTACACCATCATTTCATCACGAAACAAAGTGATCTCATATTTCGTGCGCTTGGAAAAACATATTGCATCAATGAACTTTATTTTACGCGGGCCTCTGTCATACTTATATAAACTACAAGCGACATACAAATAATTCACTAAACCTGCTGCAAACACTGTTGGTAACAGTGATTGACTTGATCCGACTCTGGCACTGCGAATGGCAAGTTGAACGGAAAAAGGCGAACAAGCCGTTGTTTTTGTAAGGTCAACTTGGTCAGCTCGACAGAGAGATAGACTCGAACAAAGACTTTTGGCAGGAGCAGGAAACTGGAAAAGAATGCCAAGAACAATGTTAAATGTTGTAATAACACGTTTTGTGAACTTGTACTTTCTTATCTAAGAAGGTAAGCGGCTTGTGACGTCACCGGTTGGCCAAAACTTTCGCTCATCGTTCTGGCAAAGCGTTCGCTTGACCATTGATACAAGGAGCTTGTCTGAAGTGTATCAACAGGAACCTCATGTTTGTACATATTGAGATACCAAGCCCAACAGTTTTCTTATTTTGGCGTGTGAAATATTCAGTCATCGATACAACGGACTTGAGATGCATCGCCCCTGTTAACACGTGTTACTGTGTGATATACACAAATATCCTGGTAAAATTACTGCTTTTCGCATTATTGCTCAGGGATTAGGAGCGAAGTATCCCTTTGAACTCAATGTCTTGCACGTGTTGGCTCTGGATTTGGGGTTAAGTTCACCATTGAAAATAGTAAATATATACCTATCGTATTGGCTTGGGAATCGGGAGCAAAGTTTCGCTTAAAATTTACTCCGTGAACACGTGTTGGCTGTGGAATTATCTGGGGGAAAGCCTACCTTTAAAATTACTGCCTGCCACGTGTCGGCTCAGAAGTCTGGAGCGAGTTGAGGTGAAGTGTGTGGCATCTTAACCCATAGTGCAGTACAGGAGACGGCAGCAAAGGAGGGCATTATCACAAGGCCCACGTTACAAGTACCGTCATCACGGCATGGTGACAGCACCGTCATCACGGCATGGTGACAACACCGCCAGGTGAGTTCCTCTCTCCCTCGCGCGCAGGCACACGCGCGCGCAAAGATAGGTAACGTTAACCCCGCATGCACAGCAACAGCCTCAATGGAGCCAGACACATATGCATCGGAGTTCGCACCATGCCACACTACCTATTAAAATACGGGAAAATGTGCAGTTTAAACTGACTACATATCGGGAGGGGGGGGGGAGAGGCACATACTCAACATCAGGGTGTGTGTGTGTGTGTGTGTGTGTGTGTCGCTGACATTTTTATACAATACCCTATCTTAATCCTACACCAGATCATAAAGGTACCCTTTCTTAATCCAATACTGTGTTGAAAGGATTGCTGCATTGGTGCATTCTAATTGTTACCCCTATCCTAATCCAGGAGTGTACATTTTGGGGGCCTATTCTAATCCTGGGAGTAATGAAAACAGGGCCTTTCCCGCGGCACAATCCTATATGGAAGTACCCCCCCCCCCCTACATATAAAACTTACAAATAAGACGAAAAGTCCACTCTTCGTGCTTTTAAACGGGTTTTAAATGAAGCCAGATGTGATGGTAAATTGGCCACACCTTAAGGTTAACAAGGACACTGAAAAGTATGGCACAGAGCAATGCATACTTGTCTCACGTTAAACCGAAGAAAATATGCGAAAGTGTATCTGGTAAAGTTACAAAAAAAGTAACATTACTGGACGAATTATTCTTAATTTACTTAAACTGCTTCAAATTTTATTTTTACTGTATTTGTTTAATATCAATATTTGGAAAGTACAAAACAACGAGTGTAATAAGCATATGTGAAAGCAATGCGTATCGGAATTTTTGGACACAGAACGAATTTCTTAAATGACAAGAACATAGAAGGCTTAATACAACACGAATTGAACTTATCATTGTCTATTACGAAGCAAACAATGTTTATACTTACTAATTCATCCATCTTTTTATTTCTCCATGTGTCTATTTTCATTGTGATATGGAAGTGGAATGTCTCGTCGGAGGCAGAATGACCTTGACCAAATGGTCTGATCGTGACTTGCATTTTCCGCTGAATCACATTTGAAAGACATGTGTTGTTATGCTCCCCCCAGCTGCCAGGTGAGAAGCGCCGTGAGGTTATTGTAAATCGTTGCGTCTAACTCCAGCACAGGTTACACCAGCGTGAAGGATGTAGAGTATATGATGCTGGATCTACCACCGCCAGTACTATTGCAAATATGTGTTGTCTTAACTCTTTTACTGCCAATTTCGACGAAAGTCGATGTTCTCTGAAATCACTGTCACATAACGATTCTAAATCCATCTTCTTGGCAAACCGACCTTTCGTTACAGTATACCAGAGTGCCAACTATTGCAGAGACCACACGAACGATCCAGGTCAATAACTTTCCTGTGCATGCTTGGGCCCAATGCAGGCCCAGGAAACCACTTCACTAGAAACGTGGTACTGAAAGAGTTCGACACAAACTTTGTTGGTAACTTAATTTGCTTCGAAGTGATTTAATTTTATGCAACAGCAGCAAAACGTCCGATAAAGTATATCGTGTGACCACTGGCCAGTTAGAACTATTTCAAGAGCCGCTGGTCCCATGGCCAAGCGGCCTTAATCACCTTAGCCTCAACGCTTCAGCTTCAAGGTGCACATCGGAGAGCAAGTTGTGGTCATGTCAACTGTGGAAAAGTGATTTCTGATTTTATCTAATTGTCTTAATATATGCAACTGTTTTTTAAGAAAACCAACTTTAGAGCTTGATAAAGTACTACTTACTGATGCAAAGACAGCTAAAGTATATATTTTTGGGTTGGTATAATCATGAACTATAGATATGTGCAAAGATCAAGCATTGTCCTAGCCTAATTGTTAAATATATAGAGTGATAATGAAATGGTCGGTTTTATGCTGTTTTCGTCTATTTCTTCTATGAAACAAATGATAACAACACAAACACATTGGTGTTATATTGTCTTCGGATCTCAGCTGGTCGGCGCACATTAAATATATTGTAGTTAAATCAAGGGAATTGGTAGGTATTTTGTAATGTCTACAGTACAAACTTAATAGACATGCACTTGAATCCTTATATTTTTCTTTTGTTAGACCCTGCTTAGAATATGCCGATGTAGTTTGCGATAGATGCACACAGTCAGATAGGGACCTTCTTGAAAGCGTTCAGCTGGTTGCAGCCAGAGTTATTAAGCCACACCAGCCATGGTAAAATATGTGCTGAAACGGAATGGGAGCCCCCTTCTGAACGACAACGGAAACTCAAACTCATACTTATGTACAAAATAGTCGTTGGACTGGCTCCATTTTTATGCAATTCAATTCCACATAATGTTGAAGAACGAACTAGACATAATATCAGGTCAAGGCAGGATTTTAGCTCAATTTATGATCGTAAAAAATACCTTTTATAGTTCTTTTTTTCCTGCCACAGTGTGCGAATGGAACCTTCTTCCACAATCAGTTAAAAATTCTGAAGATTTAGAGGAATTTAGAAAGAAATCAAACAAAAATCCAAGGCGAAATGCAGTGAAATGTTTTATTTTGGAGAACGAAGAACATACATTATTCACGTAAGACTGAGAATGGACTGTATCCAGCAGAACAAGGATTTGTACAGGATAAATCTAATTGAATCACCACTTTGTTCCTGTGATACATCGGCAGAGGACAGTTTTCATTATTATTTTTCAATGCAACAAATACGTTGTGGCCAGAGACGAACTCCAAACTAAAATAATTCCGCTTGCAGACTTCAATTCAAAAACCTACTTTTTGGACTGTCAACAAAACATATTTCTGGAAATCGGGATATATTCCAAGCAGTTCACAAATATATTAGAACCACTGGAAGATTAAATGTTTGGCTGTCCTAGCACCGGGTTGCAGCTGTGCCATCATAAGTAGCCATATGATTAGAGAAAAGGCAAACATTTTACAGAGATAAGTCATATATAGTCTACTTATTGTTCAATGTATTTACGGGAATAACGCTCACCCATTCCCTTAGTCTCTCCCTCTTTCCCATCACATTTGTTATGGCCTGTGCGTTTTCTATTTGTTACCTAGATGTTATCCACTTTTTGTTGTATTGTCAATTCATGTACAAGAGGCCTTCATATAGGCATTATGCCTGTTGGCCAATTGTTTTTGCGAATAGAATATGTTTATACCAAACAAATGATAAAGCTGTGAAAATTGTTTCGTATAATTTATAACAATATTATCCCGAAAAGATTGCCATATCTTTTATATTTTGTTTGGTTTAGGAAAATGTAGCTTTTTAAAGTTGAAAAAAAATCCGACTTTCTCGTGTTTTTCTTTGGGAAGGTAGATTTTTTAACTTTGTAGAGCCATAGTTCATAAACTAAACAAGATGTCCAAAAATATGGTAAAGTTTTTTGGATAATATTGTTAGGAACAAAACCAAACCATTTTTACAGTTTTGCCATTTGTTTTGGAAGAGAAATAAACATAAACAGCATAAAACCCGGCCATTTCATTATCACTGTGTTTGTTTAACAATTAGGTGGGGACAGATGTTGATCTTTGCACCAATCTGTAGTCCATGACCATACCAACCCAAAAATATATGCATTAACTGCCATTGCATCAATAAATATTACCGTGGAGGGCTGTAGAGTTGGTTTTCTTCATAAATAGTCCCATTTATTTGTAGTCTTCAAGGCAGCCGTTGGTCAAACAAGCATGCAGCACGCAGCCATGTTTATCAGCGGTTGTACAGTTGTACCATTGTAAAGTGTGCTTCTGCAGCCGTCATGCAAATTTGCTTTTTGTGACCATAATTTCGTTTTATAGTCATTTCAAAGGGGGGATTTGTATCTTTGCGTCCACAAAATTCAATATCCATGACGATCAGTTTATTATTTCAATCGTATGAAATTGTGAGGCCTTCGTGTAGGCTGGCGAGCCTGTTGTCCAATTGTTTTTCTTTTGAAATAAAATATGTTTAAACCAATCCTATAAAAGGTGTACATTGGGAGACAGACGAGGATTTGGCTACTTTACTTTGTCTTGCATATATTTTGTACAATTTGTTATCTGTATGTCAAATAGAATTATTCTGATTCTGCATGGCTTAAGAAATGAAAGCTTGAGCTAAATTAGCTTAGAATATTTCATAATTTATTCGACTTTGCATGCACATATTCTGAGTATTGTACTTTATTTACTGAGCTTAATTTCAAAATGTAAATTTTGCTCACAATATTGGTTAACATGATCAGCATTTGGCTAGAGAGGTTAATGTTACTTTAGCCAAATTGGCTACAATTTTAAATTCCACGTGTCAGCCCAGGACAGATTTCATGCAGATCTTGCATTCACAACCAGGAATTTTTAAACCTATTGTAGTATCAGTTTCATATGCCAGATTTCTGTAAATTGTTATGCAGGTTGTCTTTGTCAAATGTTAAACCCAGACTAAGGAGCCACGTTCAGATATATATTTGCTGGAGAAAGCTGCAAAACATATTCTTAAAATACCCGACGAAGATCGCTGACTAGACTGTCGGGTTATATAGCAGCCTTGTCTTCAGAAAAATCTTTTGATCGTGTTAAAGTAAAACTGAATGTGTAACAACATTCTGACCTTGTCTGTCAACCATAGATAGTGAGAGGAGAGTTTGATGAGCAGGTTTTTTTTTAAGTATTGGTACGACGAATGTGTTGCAAGACATGTGGCCTCCGTATTACTTGCTGTCTACCATGTATCCTTTTAAAACAACGAGACATTAATCAGCATTTATGTGAGCCAACAGCACAGCGAATTAAAACTCGAACTGAACGTTGACATGACCCTGTTCACTGGCAAAATTGTCCATATCAGCCGACAATTTTGAATCGCGTCTGTTACGTCTTTTTATGTCAGCTAACTGGTCAGTTAGCTGAGCTTTTGTGATTGCTTGTCGTCCGTCTACATTGAACATTTTTTACTTCTCCACAACTGTCAGCCAGATTCACTCCAAACTTGGTATGTGGCTTAGGTGGTTCTCTGCCAATTTTGTTCCAACGGCAGGCTCCACTGATTTTTTGATACTTTGATAAATATTTTGCTTCACTTTTTGACGAAATGTTTATAAATCTTCTCCGAAACAGCTTAGTCGATTGCTTCGAATTGCATAGGGGCATTTCCGGGTACCCTAGACCTTATTTTATACAAAAGGTGGTGCTGCTGTTTTTCTATTTTTCAAATTCATTTTTGGGTATTTTCCCCCATTTTCGACTTCTCCAGAAACGTCATTCAGATTGTTCTGAAATTTGGTGAAAATGTAGCTTGTGGGAAGGTTAAACTAAGTACTTCACTAGGTTGTGATACGGTGAATCCGTCACTTTTAATGAATTTTTCAATTCAGGTTCCTGTCAGTTAACGTATGCACCCCTATTAAATACTATGTAAGTCAATGGGGATTGCAACGGGAATTCACATTTTTTCTTAACTGCAAATCTGTCAATCAGATTTACTTTAAACTTGGCAGGGACGCACGTGTGGTTTTCTACCAAACATGTCCACATGGTCATGCCCCAGTGATTTTTTGGATTTTTTATGGGTTTTTTTTGGGGGGGGGGGTCTTAAAAGTCGGCTTCTCTGAAACCAGTTGGCTAATTGCTGCGAAATTGCATATGGGCACTTCTGGGAATGTTCAAAGGGTGGCATCGCTTTTTTTTTCATTTTTTAACAAAGTTTTGTGTTTTTTTCTTCATTTTCGACTTCTCCAAAAATGTGACTTAGATTGTTCCGAAACTTGATGGAACTGTAGCTTATGGGAGTGTTAAACAAAGATGTTTACTGCGTAATGCTATTCTGGATCCCTGACTTCTAATCATTTTTTCAATAGACCCTTTAAGGTCCCCAGAGGCCAACACCTGAGAGTGATTACTTGCATAGTTTTATTTATTTGCATATAATAAATCCTTGTAAAGCTTTCGTTATGCAAGTAGCCAAACTTTTGCAACTGACCACTGTCAAGTGCTGTCACCTGGGGTCCTATATCCCACTATTTGGGTACCTGTAGGTGAATGCATGCATTCCTGTTGATTGTTCCCTATGTCAATAGAGATTGCGATGGAAAGTCACATTTTCGACTTCTCCAAAACCGTCAATCAGATTCACTTCATACTAGGTGGAAATGTATCTCAGGTGTGTCTCTGCCAAGTTTGTTAAAATGGTCATGCACCAGCGATTTTTTAGATTGTGTGTGTGTGTGTGTGTGTGTGTGTGTGTGTGTGTGTGTGTGTGTGCGTGTGTGTGTGTGTGTGTGTTTGCGATTTTCAATTTTTTTTTCTGGCAAAATATTTTTAAAATCTTCTCCGAAATCTCTAAACCAATTGCTTTGATATTACATAGAGACACTTATAGGGAACTCCAAAACCCAATTTGCTCAAGAGGCGGCACTTCGATTTTCTCCATTTTTTTTAAGATTGGGGGCGTGTGTGCGTATTTTCACTATTTTCGGCTTCTTCTCCAAAAACGTAACTTCTAAAACTTCTTTGGTATGTAGCTTGTGGGAGAGTTAATCAAAGTTGGTCATCCCTGATTTTAAACTTTTCTTTTCAATTCAGGTACCTGTCTATTAATGCATGCATTTCTAGAGATTTCTGTGTAAGTCAATGTGGATTGCAATGGAAATTCACAGTCTGTGCATGTATGGTCAGATGAGCACAGGACTGCCACTGTTCTCTTGTTTATTGAGGTGCTTTCAATTAATATCCCGAGGAATCTACCACGGTCAAAATTCTTCCCGGATGCTTAGCGCCCAGAGGTCGCTTGGGAAAGCTGTTGTTATGATGTGACGGATTAAAGGTTAAGTGGACTACACATTCTGCAGACAATCAAGTAGAGATCTCCAGTTCTGGCTGTCTGAGGGTAAAATGAAAAGCGACCATGTGTAATTATGTCACATATTTACCTTAACATACGAAATGTCAACTGACAAGCTGAAGTTGCTAAACCGGGAACTCTTTTAGCTGACGCTCTTACCCTGAGTTTGTGCTGTGGCTGTGTTCTGTGGAAAAGCTGGAGCTGTTACACACGGACTTCTGCTTTGGCTGTGATGTGTTCTGGGACAGTTGAACCGTTTACAGTGGTTTGTTTTAGTTGTATTCTCTGGGAAAACTGAAACTCTTACGTTGTTTTCGTCAGACATGGGCAAGGTTTTTCACATAACTTGAAAGCAGAAAGGTGGTAAATGCAGTGACACTCCAGTCTAGAATGTCCTTGTTTGGGACAAATGGGAAAGGTCAGAATTAGCTTTAAGGTGTGTATTCACCTCAATACACAACTGAATACACAAACATTTGGAGGACTAGAGCTAAGTATTTCCATTAGTTTGTATCTTAAAGCAACCTTAAATAAACTGGTCAATTTTGTAGCTGTGGTTATATGAAATTAGAGAGGTATTCAGTTATGCATCTGGATTTACTGTTTCTAATTTGGTGTTTACATGTGCAGTAGTTTTCAAGTTATTAAGTTGCAAATTCCAATGTAAAGCAATGGGAATACACAACCCTAGCCATCCAATGACTGCAGTGCCCTCTTTTAGGCAGTTCTTGAACCTTCTGTTCTTGCCCTTGCCTATTGCACTAAAACATTACTATATCATATATCTTAATGAAAGGAGTGGAAATGTAAAAAGATGAAATATGGTAAGAAAGAAGTGGAAGGGGGACCACATTTGAGCTTATAATGTGATGAAAATTCGCCTGTGTGCTCTTGAAAAGCCGAAACTACTACATGTATACTAGGTTTCTGAACTACCAGTGTTCTGCCTTTATGCCACAACCAGGTTGAAGCAGGAGCGTCTACGCCCGAGCTTGACTGGCGGGGAATTTATGCTAACGTTGCCTTCGTAGACATTTGCTACCGCCTCGCCATGGGGGGGGGGGGGGGGGGGGGTAAACGTATTCTGTATCTTAACTGACGGTAGAACAAGCAATTGTATCGCATCAATCAGAACTGACAGCAAGAAGGGTCTCATTGCGCTGACTAATGATGACCTTTAAACTTCGAATAGAAAGTCGCGTCCTCTATAGTTCTTCAGTTTTTTTGTTTTTTTTTACAAAAAGGCACATCATCCGCTCCAACAGTTGTGTCCATGTGACAAGTATTCCGGGCTGATTCTAATGCTTCCGCCCATAATAAGCAAAATGTATACAATTGACCAGGCCATTACGTCAATCTGTGAAAATCAATCAATCAATAAAGGAATGAACGAACGAACGAACGAACGAACAAACAAACAAATAAATAAATCATTGGTTTCTGACAAAGGTAAAAATGATCATTTGTGTAAAAGAGAACATCGACTGAGAACTTAAATTTTCATCGACAAGTCGAACAAAGGGTCTGGGAATTGTATATGAAAGTTGCCACCACTTAGGAGTTTAGACCAGATGTGTCATGTCGGGAGCCTAAACTAAATTAAGCGTAAATGCGATTTATAAAGTTTGCTTCAAGCCTGGATCACCATGAATCCTTTATCCGCGCTTTCATCAAGCTAAATTTAGTTCAGAAATGGTCCCAAGATAAATGTATATTTGTGGTCATTTGCACAGTGCGGTTTGTATTCCTGTCTCTATGACAACATTGTTCGCGAGAACAGTCTATCCTAGTGAACATTAAAAAAAAAAAAAGACAAAAAAGGCAACAACAAAAAAAAAAAAAAAAATGCCTGCACACCAAAACAGGATAAGTGGTTGCGTTTTCTGTCACGATGGCACGTATATAATTCCGTTCCACTCAGACACGTACGGATTGTGAAGAGATCAAAGGCAAATTGAGTTATTTCTGTAATGCTGTTACCTCATTGTTCAATTACTACATAGAACTGTGGAGTCCAAAGAGAATAAAAGATCCCTTGACGGTCTCCAGATCAACGTTTTCGCCTTTTTATACGTGGATTGTTGAAACACCAGATGATATAAGTGGAATGCCTATCTTGGCAAAATTCCATATTTTTTGGCTTTCTACCCATAATAAACATGTGGTCAATGGACAAACTTGATTTCAGGTATCCCCGTTTCATCCTCATCAGCATCTGTACGTATTCTTAACCTGTCAGTTTCTGACCAGTCGTGAGATTTGCCAGATAACGTGATGCTCCTGCGTTACCGGTACACATGTCTGCTCCACTGATTGCTTGCAAATATTTCATAAAATTTTGTGCAGAATCTGCTGGTAACATATTGTGCACCAAATGTCGGATATATTCTGGAGTTTTTTCATGTTCAAATGGATGTCTCTTTTGCTTTTTGGGTCATATGACCACTTTTACCTTAGAAACCAATGAATTTATTTATTCAGTATCTCTTTGGCCAGTCCGGACATTAAGATGCCGTGGTTCAATGTGGCCTCACTGAAGGCCTCGATTCATGTTGTGTAGTATGGATGAGATTCGGACAATAGTTCATCGTGGCCTATTTCCTAAATACCTCAAGGCATTGAGTTCTTGGAGATCCCATGAGTATCCTTGGCGCTGTTAGACTTCAATTCATGGTGGTCACGGGTTTTTCTAAATGCCATAAAGCTTTGCTTCATTGCATACCAGTTGTAAGCTAGACATATCGTAAGGCGCTGCTTCATTGTGTACTATTTGTAATCTACACACCATAAGGCCTTACTTCCTTGTGTACCGTTTGAAATGTAGACACCATAAAGCATTGCTTCATTGTGTACCATTTGCAATCTAGACACCATAAGACCTTGCTTCATTGTGGTATCATTTGTAGTCTACATGCCGTAAGGCCTTGCTACGTTTTGCTACATTTGCGATCTGGACATGACCAGGCCTTGCGTCATTGTCGTACTATTTGCAGTCAATTGGTATTAGACGCACTGTAAATCTTTGCTCCATGGTTCCGTTGGTACTGAGTTTCCATCAACAGAAACCGTTGCAATGTGATGACAATACCTTACTCACAGATCAACAATTAGACAAAACACAGACGAAGGAGGTAATGGGACATTATATGTTTTAAATCTTTTGTTGCATCTTATAAAGACGCCACGCAAGATTACAGTGCTGCTGTTGCAATGGACGGCTCAGGAATCTTCTGTATCAGCCTACCTGTAATAGTAACAACAAGGGTCCACTTTGATTCTGGACACCAAATTGACCAATTATCATTTCAGTCTATACATGCGTTGTCATGAATGGGTACAATATACAAAACAAGGCATGTCTTGGTGATTTGTCCACAGAAGCCAGCTTTGCGCAAATCAAATGAATTCGTATGCCCATTATAAACGGTATTTTATCTCTTTGTTAAAAGTTAGATGACGTTGACATTGACAGTTTAAAGTACGTTTTATAACCAGATATGCCTGCTTTCTTGTATTTGTCTTGAAGGTAGAATTCATTAGGAGGCATGGAAACGCTTCGAGGTATAATCGCACATAATATGTAAAAGAAGCCATGCATTGGAGGTCAGTAAATGATCATGTGGTGCACAATTTTCAGATGGCAGCACTTTTAATGTGGGTGGTGCCGTCTTTGGGATAAAAAGTGTCCGATATTACACTAAAACAAATGCAAAATATAAAATAAGTGGTGCGCTATGATTTTTAACAGTTCAAAGTCATGACACATTATTTTCGAAAGCTTGACCATATAACAAAGTTTGAAGGAAACAATGTAAGGAAAGCGTTGTGTGGCCTGAAAAGGAAATTTGAGGAGAGTTTCGAGATTATTCTACCAATGAAACTTGATAACCATTGGAATTGGACAATTGACATGAACTTATTGAACAGTATTATTTTCTGTTGAAAATTTCTTCTCGTATATTCAGATCATAATCTACTGTAGGCCTACGCAAATCTAAGTCAACGTCACTCAAACGTATCCGATAAAAATGTCAAAAGAAACAAAGGTTGGCAAAACATGTGGTCAGTGTGCAGGGATAAAAAAAAAGTTTTCATGTCTCCAGCGAGCAAACGGTTGACAAAACATATGGTTATAATAAAATAAAGAATGAAAGAAAACCCCGAGAATACACATCAGTATCGGAAAGCCCAGGGGTTTTTTTGCCTGAGGTAATTTGAATTGCAGTCAGAAGATTTATCTGTGTTCTCTACAGCTGAGGTGCCGAATGCAGTCATATTTCATACAATCACCGTGCAGGTCATTTGTGACACTGTTCAAATATTTAACTTTTTCGACTTCCCCTATCGAGCGATCGACAATGACTTGTAATTTGATATGTTATCTGCTTTTTAAAGCATTAAAGTCTACGAAGAAAGCCCATGTGCTTGAAAGGCCTTGGCCAATGCTCAAGTCGGCAGCCTCAGCTGACGAGCTGTGGCTCAGCATCCGGTATAAAACCGATGCCTCAGTCTTGTAACGTACATGACCAGGTAAGTATTGAATTGTCCGAATACTATGGACCGGATTTAGAAGGACGAAAAGATTTAACCGCGTACATGAAGGCCTATATTCCACTCTGTTCCTGAATATTTATACTGTTCGTAGACCTACTGGTACCCAATGATTATTGTTAACTGAGAATAGCTCTCGACGGGTCAGTTACATTGGGCACAATTAATGGCTTCCCTTCGCGAGTCCGCCACTTGAGCAAGTACATTTACGCAAGCATAAAGCGCCACACGTGTTTTCATTTGGCTCACTGGTAGGCCGTAAACAGATCAGATCTGTGCATCAACAAAAGCCAATTTGGAGGACGATATGGGCCACATGCAGCATCATGTAGCAAGGTGACTGCGGTCTGGTGGTAGGGGAACACCTTGGCCTAGAACCTAATATAAATACATTCGTACTAGGTTCGGGAACTCTGCTAATTTGCTTATTTATCTACCAAATGGCCTACTGAATATATCAGTCATTTTTGGAAAAGAGGACAGAGAGAGCTTGCTTTGGGTAAGTTCGGTATAACAACCGATTTTAACCTTTTTGCCATATAGGCTGATATATTGCCATGAATTAAGGCTAACATTGGCCGATGCCGTCTTTTATCTTCTTAAATGGGTCATTTTTGGAATTCCCCGCAAATGTAAAGCCATTTTCAACCACTTACGCCGGTCCAGGGTGGCCCAGAGGGCGTGCCTGTGCCTGAGAAACTTGTTGACCCAGCTGCTGTACCTCCCGATGGGCGTCTCTGGCGGTCGTTTGAAAATAAACTAAACAATCAAGTCAAGATACTGCATAGATGCTAGTAATATTTCCACCTTTAAGTGCTGGTGGAAAATGTTCTAGCGATGAGGAATGTGGTAAGATGATTAGATAAATTAGGAAGAGCGCGCTCCCACTATACCCAAATACAAGACGTACAGTTATGGTATGGCTTCTTGTGATATGGCTTGACCAGTGTGAAAACTACACAAGCTTAATCACCAGTCGCACCGACATTAGCTTGAAAAAAAAATGATCAAAATACGGACTACGTTGCCAATCAGGACCATATTAGGAAAGTAATTTCTGATTGGATGCAAATACATCTTTTTGATACTTGTGGTACCACTTTTCAAATCAATCCTGTCGTGGTATTACGCTGCCGCGATAAATGAAAACAAACCAGGTTGCAGTCTGTCCCTTCTAAAATAACTTAAAATCCACGCATGTCACATGTAACGCCACAGATCCATTGATATTTGTCAAGGTTTGACAATTTGCGCGTATCAGCGCAACAGCCTGGTACTTATTGCAATTGTACACAGGCATATTTCAGGCACAGTACAGCTATAACTTGATCAAGATCACTCTTTCAAACATCTCCAAGTTCTTCACGTCTATACACTTTGATATGTCTGTCGATGACCCGCTGATAGTGGTGTCCCACTTCCCGCGGAATACCGTTTAATCTCGTCGCGCGATCCTGGTAGTCAAAATTGGAAAACTAAATTTCGTTAGGTTGGTATTGTTCCTTATGATACTCTAAATCAACTGAGAACAAGGAAACCCAGTCATTATTGGGAAAATTTTTAGGTAACACTGTTTGAAATCACCAAAATACTGACAGCAGTCACGCCGCCTTGCCTGGTGACTGGGAGTACTCAAATTGTAGCCATGTGTATTCAGTCACTACACTGCTTAGCCTCAGTATATTGAAAGCTGACTGTCAATAGATACTGCACACTGTACCTGTTAGTTTGAGAAAAAATATGTTCCCGTGGTTAAAATTATGCAAGAGACAGCCCTTTGCATCTATAAGAGTCATTTCTAATATGCACTCCATAATCATTCTAACCGGAAGCGCGCCGAATTACTCACGTAATACCTTATGGCTTTTTAGGTGCAATTTTCAACGCTATTTTGTTTCCCGTTTGTTTTGCTTGCGTGACCTAATTACTCGAGTGGATGTCGTTCATAAAATTCCCATTTCCTCCTAGCTGAAGGCAAAATTTGTTTCCATGAACAAAAATTGTTTTATATGGGCACTACTGAAAATGTCATTTTCTTGTTATATTTTACGTTTGGCATTCAGAACAGGAATATAACCACCGGTATCCTCAGTCCTGATCACCACACTACGTTCGTGTGGCGCGCATTACCCGTGCTTCCGGCTTGTGTAACAAAATCGCACCTCAAGAAGTATGGTGACAAGGACTCGCTCAGTTTTATTATTTACTCTGTATTACCTTTTTATATCTCAGTCCATACTCTGCTAAGCCCTCCGGCAAGCACCTAGATAAAATACATGTAAACCTATGTGTATAATGTAGGTCTCCACAATGCAACATTTTTATCCCCGTCCCCGGGATTTTATTGAAATATCAGCTCATGCAAAAAAATAACAAACAAAAATGACGCTTATGTGATGGCTTCAATACGGAGCCCCAGAGGGGACATGAGGAAAAAAAAATTTGCGTAGGAACGCAAAAGAATTTTTTTTCATTGCAAAAAGCAGTATCTGGAGCCCCAGAGGCGCCATAATACATTAAGATTTATGTCCTTCCATGAAAAGAATTATTTTTCCCTCAAAAATATTTTGCGTTCCCTAACAAAAGTTTTGCTTTCCCACGCAAAGGTTTTTCGTTCCCTCGCAAAAGTTTTGCGTTCCGTCGCAAAAGTTTTGTGTTCCCACGCAAAAGTTTTGCGTACCCACGCAAAAGTTTTGCGTTCCCTCGCAAAAAAGTTTTGCTTGGGAACGCAGAAGTTTTGCGAGGGAACGCAAAATGTTTGGGGAGGGAACACAAAAAAAATATTTTTTTCTCTTATGTCCTCTCTGCAGCTTCAACTGTAAAGAGTATTTCATAAGTTCCCTACTATCAGCCATCATAAGACCATGCATACGAGATGGCTTTCATCATCACAAGGATAATGTTCGTTGGATTCAACTATCTGGAGGACCCTTCGCGAGGTGGACTCACCTATCACGATAGTAAGAGGTTATGCCTAGCGTTTACTGATTGGTCCTTGTAACCATGTAAGGTGACTTCAGCTATCATGAATAGATCTTATGATTTCACGTCAGTAATTCAACCTGTGAAAACATAACAAACAGAGCTATCACCTTGCAGTTCATTACATGGATTACAACTCTACATGTCGTATACACTAAAATGTTTGTTACAATTTTTACATCAAATAAACACCAGAAAATATGAGCATGAATGGGAAATTTTTCAGCAAATTGTCATGGCAACCAGCTCTACATAGTACTACTTGCAATATCATTGAGCATGCACACTGGTGACTCCAGCTGAACCACTCTGTATACCGGTGCCAGTATACATACCTTGATAATATTCATTTGAGCTCAAGCATACAGTGTTTTCCACAATCAAGGCAAAACCTACCTTTCTGTTTTTTGTTTTTTGTTTGTTTGTTTTTTTTTAAATACAGCCCCTGGCATTTTATGTGTCATATTTTATTTGCACTCTCCCATCATGTTACCTCAGCATAGGCATAATTACCCCGGTGGAACCTTATGCACAGCCGCCATTTTGAATAAATAAGCGCCATGTTGGGAAATTGGATAATGTGCTTATTTGCAGTTGCTACTGCGCCTGTGTAACGTTTCGTTTTTAAGTCATCTGTGGCAGAATACGTTCACACGCAAAGTAATATATTAGACTGTTCGAGAAAAGATAACAACGAGACTAAAGTTGCATGTATATTTTAGACACCACAATCTAATTTCTTTCGCGATTTGTGACCTTTTATAATGAAGAACGACCTAATAACAAGTAGATAGATGCCATGCAATCTTCTTGACTAACAGCTACCTATAGTCAGACTGAAGTGAAGTAATACAAAAGGCGCGTATATATTTTACTTCGTTTCAAATAAATAAATAAATGCTAAACTACATAATTATACAATTCCTCGAATTGTTGTTACTTAACTACTGTTACAACAATAAACTTTGTGGTGTAAGTGCAGAGGGGATAGAGAAGTGTGTGTATAGAGAACATGATAGAAACCACCATTGTGACTCATTGCAAAGACTGCGTACATTTATACGATTCTAAATGTAAACAAATATTACATTTTATTTTCACCTTCGCCTCTGTTCTTATTCATGGTAGAATTGTCTGGTGTCAACTTTAATTTGTTAGCCGCTTCAAAACTTTGTGTCAGCAGACATAACTACGGCAGGATTAATATTCGAGTGAGCATATGTATTTGGGCTTTCATTTATACAGTATTATCACGTAAATCACTAGCTGCAATCAAGAAGAGAAGCAAGCAACCAAGAGACCTTGAGCAGCGATCTAAACCTGCACAATGAATTCGTTCAATTTTCTCCTCACCCACGATCCTGCTGGGATTGGTGATTTCACGGACGTCAAATTGGTCGAATGTGCGAATTTTACTTTTGCATCTGGTAGTCATGTTTAAAGCGTATGCATACCTGGGGTAGCCGGTTTTATGTGAGGCGTTTAGTTGACCAAACAGGTTATACCTGTCTTAATAACACCTTGTAAATGAATTAGGGCGCGGAAAATGCAATTATTGTTTGCAATAGAGCGCGATTCATAGAGCTTTGTTATTGGTTGATTATATTTTATCAATGGAGAGCAGGTTATGAACTATTTGCTGGTCGTAGGCTTAAGTTGCATATGTTCATTTTATACTTCACACCTTTGAAATCCGTAATATTAGACAGATACTTTGCAGCTGAAACTGACTTTTTAAAAATACAGTCAATTTTGTGGAAAAGGTCAGAGCTCCAAACATCAAACATCTGAAATTAGCATATAAAATAAAATTCTACAGCCATGCAGCTTTTGAAATTTTCAATGCTGCAGGTAGCAAGTTTCTGTCAGGTGCTTTTGATGTAAGATCAGATCAGGCCTTGAGTTTCAGGAGCCAGCCTTGTAACTTTTAACGACTCTTTATCCACGTGTGGATCCATGTATGAATATCTTGACCTGAATCGCTGATATATGTGCGAACATATTTATATTGGACATCTTATGTGTTTGTCATATTTATGTGTTTTAATTGGATATGCCTCCACCACGGCCCGGTATCAGGCGCCCCGATGTAAACGGGGTAAATAAATCCTGGATCAATGAATGAATGAATAGATAGATAGATAGATAGATAGATAGATGGATGGATGGATGGATGGATGGATGGATGGACGGACGGACGGACGGGCGGGCGGACGGACGGACGGACGGACAGACAGACAGACAGACAGACAGACAGACAGACAGACAGACAGACAGACAGACAGACAGACAGATAGATAGATAGATAGATAGATAGATAGATAGATAGATAGATAGATAGATAGATAGAGTGGGGGAAGGAGGGCTGTTTATTGAATCACAATTTTTTCGCACTTGCTTGCATGATAGTCACGGGCCCTACTTGAATATCCTCATTTGTTTTGGTTTTTTTGAGTACTATCATAATATAACAACTGTACTATTGATGATCTAAATTGTTGGGTGCTAAGTATTAAAGTAATTCATATTATAATCCATGTTTTTGTTAAACTGATGTTGACTGGAGCCGGTATGGTTTAGTTCTGACATCGTAACTTGCTTCATATCCTTATGGTATTCATAAACATGTGGGTCTCCTGTTGCTCAAATTTCGGTCAGTAAAATTACCATCACCACACCGAACAAGGCGGTCACAGCAAGCACAAGACAACTTGGTAGTTTGAGGCCCGGCCTCCTAGATTGCTGGCTTATCTGTGCCTCGCGTTTGCGTTCATGTAGAAACAAAATATCACTTGATTGTTTTTATTAACCTTCTATGATGATCTGTAAAATACGCGCTAATTGTATCCATTGGCCGCCCACGTACGTATCTGTCTCTTAACAGCTATTTTGTCCTGGCTTTGACTGGTCTTGTCTGATCGTGCATTATTAAGAGTGCATTATTAGCGGCTTCATTCCCTGACGACCCTAACACAGAAACGGCAACTGATTTATAAATTGCCACAAGAATTATCGCGGATGTTATGACTGTGGTATGGCCTGTAAATTTTCCTTAAAATCTAGCCATTGCCTCAAGGATTTTGCGAAGGTACGAATGGTAACTGGTCGCTGTCCACTTCTTTCCGTGAGTTATGATAACCACAGGCGCTCGTAACGTTCAGTCAGTCAAGCTTCCGTGCTAATGTACGCGGGGGGGAGGGGGAGGGAAGGGGAGGGGGGGGAGTGGGTAAAGAGGTTGGACCTGAAACATCTATGCATTCAATGACTCGCATAGGGCCGTATCTGCAATAACATATTGTGTATTCATCTGTGCAGTCAATTATTTGTGCTAATAAGATGGTGGCGGACGGACCTAAAACCACAACGTCGTCACTTTGAGGTCCTATATAGATAGGAGCTCCATGTGACGACGTTGTGATTTTAGGCCCATCCGCCACTCATTCCTCCTTCCCCCCCCCCCCCCCCCCACCACCACCGCGTATATTAGCACGGAAGCTTGACTGACTGAACGTTACGAGCGCCTGTGATGATAACCGCGTGTCCTGGAGTATCTTGGGCCATGATACACACTAAATATTTTAATGAGTGAAAAATTACTTGAGTTTACCCGAGAGCTTAACTCCATGTATGTATTCCAACCTAGGCTGACTTATCAAAAAGAAAACGCACTCTTACTGAACTTGGTTTCCCTAGCAGCCAATATGGGTACACGTATAACTGTAACTGGGTATTACTTCATACAAATTATTCAGTACGCTGGTTCTGACAAGATTTGAAACTCACATATAGTTCAAGTGAGTTGTTTGTAATCCATTTATTCGATACAAGTAAATTATTTACCTGATCATGATGGTCAAATATAATATAGGTAAATTTGGATTCTGTTTCGAGTTACTCACATTAAAAAGATATACATAATGTATTTTGAAGTAAGTGGTACCAACGAAGACTCGAGGTTGAAAATATTAATGCAAATAACAAGTATGCATTTTTTTTTGAAGAGCGCAGTGTCATGACTTTTCATCTGACAAAAAAATCAGCTTTGTGAACTGAGTGTCAGATATATTTTTGGGTTTGTAACAAATTTGCAAAATGACACCCGTATTCAAATATGGAAATACTTATTCTCAGATTGAATCAAATTCTGGATTTTTTTCATAGAATTACTGTGTTCTAAAGTGGTTGAGAGGCGTCCCAGGATTTTTAGATCCACTTTAACTTTCTAAATAATACCTTTTAAACTTGGAGTTAAACACGTAAAAACAGTTTTAGCTTTTGAAAATAATCACAGACAGAAAGTCACTGGCATGTTTTAATATATTATTAAATTTAACCTCAGCGGTCAATTGGTTAATGGAAGAGCGACTTCCAAAAATAAATGCGTGGCCAGTTGGCATTGTTGATTCTCCTTATGATTAAAAGATGTCTGGCGAACTAATGCCAAAGAGTCAACAATACCGTGCATCCACTTTTCCGAGGGCCGGCAGACAACACTTAATTAAAGTTAACTCTTACAGCGGTACGTTTAGACTGAGTCAACAGCCTTCCTCCCATGCCGATGAAAGCTGTTGACCTGGGTTATTCTTTATTCTCAGAAACCACAGTCATGCAGGTATATGAACGGAAGGCCTTTAAGAGGAATTGAATCTTGATCATTATAAAAAATACAGACACTAAGAAATTAAATTTGATTGTGACTAGCGCTTAAAGAGTTAAGTGTATTGTTTTTATTGTGTAGTACTTGCGCTCTCGCACAGCTGTGTAGCTTGAGTTAGACTAGATGTATGATTAGCTCCAGATTAATAATTACCGATAGTAATTCATCACTTGCATTATGTGTATTGTGTAAGTATATGAAATATTTGCCATCAACAAATTCACCTGTTTCACGTAAATACACCACTAAAATATAGTGTCAGTTTATACTACATGTCATATAAGTACTTAATTTAGGTAAATGTGAGAACACCACTCATAAGTCCGTGGAGTGTAATATTTGGTATCAACAGCTGACCTCTGTTCTCTTGTGGAGATACATGTATTACATGTAACAGTTTATTTACAGACTACAAAGTATTGAATTGCGACTTTTAAGCTGGTAAAAGTAATGATCATAATTTTGCCAATAGCTTGCTACCCCTATGTTTCAAGCATGGTCATCATATAGGACAGCAAGTAATCACATCGCTTCAAGTAAATTAAATGTGCAGTAATATGTATATATATATTGTCATTTTCACAGCTCACTGTAAATACAGATTCAACTTGGAACATATTGACCTCCGATCTGCGGAAACTAAATTTTATGCAGTGAATCAAAAAGCGTTTCCAATTTCAAGATTTGTCTGCAATTTGCGATCATTCAGCTTGTTGTTGCTTTTCGAAGAGAGAGAGAGAGAGAGAGAGAGAGAGAGAGAGAGAGAGAGAGAGAGAGAGAGAGAGAGAGAGAGAGAGAGAGAGAGAGAGAGAGAGAGAGAGAGAGAGAGAGAGAGAGAGAGAGAGAGAGAGAGAGAGAGAGAGAGAGAGAGAGAGAGAGAGAGAATTTGAAAAAATGCGTTGGGTCACCCTTGCATACACATAAGCACTTAGTCTAATAATAGTGCTTGCAAAAATAGTTAAAATGAACTTCAGGATAAAGCAAGTAACTCGTTCAAACACCTCAGGGTATATTGTTGCAACAGCCGGGACACTTGCACGAGTCCAATTGTAGAGTAAAGTAAATGTCTTTGCGTTTTAATAACATTTTATCCCCATGCAAATGATAAAGTAATATGTTTTTGTTTTGAATGTGATTCATGTGCACAAATATTACCCACAGTGTAACAACTCGAATTTTCAAATGTGTTATAAAGTTTGAAAGTTCTATCTGCCCCACAGTAAGTAGTGTGTAGCCAGCTGTGTCAACAGTTAATAACGCTTTTTGGCGGGTTATGGGTTGAGCAGTGATGGGGATGTTCCTATCACTAGATCGGATATCGATCATTTTCTTGTATATCCGACATCAGAGCGGATAAAAGATTGAAAAGTTATCAGATACTGATGTGGACTTTATTAAATGACAATTTATTTTTAAAATGTTGAAAGCTCTGTTATACCACCCCAATCTGTAACATCAATAAACGCCACACTGAAATTACAAAGATCGTAGCATGTATTGAATTGTAAATAGATGTATTTCACCTGAATTGTCCTGTAGTTACATTAAACTAATCGAGTAGTTCTCCAGACATATAATGGACACATTGTGTACAATTAATCCCAAGAACCCGATTTGAATTGCACCCAATTCATAAAACTTTAGTCCGCGTACGTTTTACTTGAAATACATGTACTCTATATTCGATGCTCATATCGGATTCGTCTAATTTCTAAAGAATCTGATATCGACAGTCAGAGAAAAGTTCCTACAGGATCGTCCCTGGCCAATCACCTCCGAATAAAGAATTAAGCAAACTATAACGTGGGTGCGGTTTTTTGTTTTATTTTGTTTGTTTTGTTTTGTTTTGTTTTGTTTGTTTCTTTTTTGTTTGTTTGTTTGTTTTGTTTGTTTTGTTTGTTTGTTTGTCTTTTTTGCTTTTGTTTTTTCTCAATTCTGCATTATAAGAACACGTGGAACTCGGGTCAATTCAGCCGGAAAAACCAATCACCAAAAAAAAAAAAAGAAAAAAAGAAAAAAAAAAGGGGGGGGGGGGGTAGGGTATATGTGCGGCAACAAGCATGCCAGGTTGCTTCCACACAGAATTGTGTAGTGACCAAAAGTTGTCCGCATTGACCACATGGATAAAAACGGCGAGGTTTGTAAAACGTCAGGGCCAGTTATGGAGACAGGCAGAAGAAACGGTCCCGCTGCAAAGGATACTCCCAAAATATAGAAGAAAGTATTGCAAGAGTGAGGTAGCAGCATATTTGTAACATTTGGAGGCCTTCAGTGATGAGGTTTCTAACGGGATATGCGCCATGTGCAGATCATCACACACCAGCCTTTAGCCAGTTCATACCTAATTTTCAATGCGCATTACGGGAACTGCATCAGACGTGTACATGTCAGAATACAGTCTGTAAGTTGGCTTCTGGTCCATTTTAATGCGGCGCTGGGAACCACTTTATAGTGTTGAAAGCCCAAGAATATGTTTTTGTAAGCAAATTTGTTTCAAGTTTAAGCGGGTTATCATCAGGTATGAACAGGCTACAACATATGGCGAAGAAGGGCAGACCAATGCATCGTCATGGATTTTAGTCCTCTTCTGAGATCATGGTTAGTTAAATTTTCAATTAATTTCATCTAGTCCACAGGACCAGCAAACTTTGAAAATCGCTTGTCCTCATAAAGATTTAACTTCCTTTACAATGGGATCGGAATTTTCATGCCCTACTTTTATTTGTAACATGCTCGTGATATAAACATAAAAGACTGAATTAAGTGTAAAAAGTTGTCGGCAGCTTTGGGCCCCTGATAAAAAGAACATAGTCTGCTTCCCAGACAAGGTGTGCGTGTAGGGGGTGGGGTGGGGGGTGCCAGATATGTGTATTTGATTCTGAGTGAGTATTATATCTTTGACAATTAAGGCTAGCCATCTTGCAAGATTTGTGGTAAAAAGAAACTGGTCACTGAGTTGCAACAGAAAACAGTCTTGCATTCAGTGGACAAAACGTTTCGGAACATTCTGTGATTTCTCGGTGTTTAGCAGCAATCGTTTTGGAACGTTCTTGCGTGCTGAACACACCCCTCCACACTGGTCTCAGGGTTCAATGCTACCCTGTCCGCATGGAGTCTCTCAAAATACCGTGAATTCATTCCAAAATGGATAGTGGTATGGGTGAAAAGATCTCATTCAAGACATGTAGAGTCTGTCCATATTATAACAATGGTCTGGACCCAGATACGGCTGAAAAAGTGGACAGAGAATGAAATATTACACAGGTTAAAAGTGTCAGTGGACATGTTCTTCAGTAGGGTAGTAAAAACGTAAAACATCCTGTTTTGTGGCACTTTGTGGATATCCCAGCTCATACATTTTACAAGATCTTGATAGGCCTTGCTATCTCTAATCATGTTACTTGTGTTAATTACCCTACCAGCAAAACATCTTACTAGATCTTATTATAATCTTGTCATCCGCAGGCCTTTCTGTAATGCTAATGAGACAGCTACTAAACGTCTTCCTGGGACTGAAACTATTCTTATTACATGTATCTCATTATGCTAATGCGCCAGCCACTGAAAGTCTTACATTGTCCGAACATTATCTGACTGCCTCCGCTCATGGTCAAACCAAATCAGGATTTCCTCTTAAAGGATCTTACCCAATGTTTCTTTTTTCCAACAGGGTTGGGAAAAGACCTCAGACCATCATAGGAGGTTTAAATTTGACACTAAACTAAGCTAGACAGATGGCTTTAAGATGTTTTCTGGGCTCTTAGTTTTATAATATCCATATAGGGTACCGAATGATTAATCTTTCTTTTCACGTAGATCCACATCCATAGACATGCTGATGTATTTTGTGTAAACTCGCCATTCCAGTCAGATTTTGTTAATTGCAGATCACAACAGTAGCAATATTTATCAATTTTGGTCATGCAACGTTCGTTAAAATGCACAAATCAGTTGATAGTTCATCAAATTCTACAGTCGTGATCTTGTTGACCGACTGGACAATATATAAATGTATCCCGCTGGTGAGGACATTTTATGGCATTTAAATTATAAAGCTCACCGTTAAGCCTTAATCTAAAGGGTAACTCGTTAAAACATCACACATACAGAGTAAAGTGACTCACTCGTTAAGGTACTTGTACCATAGCGTAAAGTTTTGATTGATTATTATACATATCGCGCTGTTTTCGCTGCAGCATTACACTTCACAGAACACGTGATATCTCAGAAATCTGACTGACATATCCCCCAGAAAACACTGGGAAAGTTATGTGCAATTTACACCAAGAAATGCCATCATCTATGTGAAGCATCTGGATGTAATGTGGAAACATGCTAGTCCGTGGTGTAAAGTGTCAAAGATGTCTTAAATGTTTAAACATGATATTACCCCTCCCCCCCCCCAAAAAAAAAAAACGACGGACAAGATCGAACGGTCCCATCATGCACCGGCAGCAGCCACTCAACGATATCTGGCACCCCGTATTAAAGACAACAAGGCTCACACCACAGGTGAGCAAAAGTGCAGTGGAAGTATATGTGACATATCCTGAAAGCAAACCGGATTGGAAATATAAGAGGACTGAGACGGTTATTTGCTGAGCTGAACAAACCAAAGTGGCCTTTTGACATTTAGCTTAAACGTATTTGTTTATACTGGATTGCCCAATAGTACAATTGTCTAATCTAGGGGTTCTCCAGACACGGAGACGCACAATAATATATACAAGACTCACAGGACAATACAAATCATGTGAACATGGGGAAGTCGGTCCAAGTGGCCCATGTGCAGCGACAAGATGACTTTATGGAGGACCATCATGTTATGCAATATCAAGTTCTAGTTATCAAGTAAAAATAAAAATGGCTTCACGTTGATTACCTATTTTTTATCAATACCTTGATGTTTCCAAATACACACCTGTATAAACAATCCGTCCCATCTGAGACCACTAGTAGTGGTCTCAGGTCCCATACAGTTTTTCAGTTTCAACCCGCTTTGAGCTTATCTGTCGCCCTTAGGGTATCTATTTTTAGAAACCCGTGGGGCCTATATATTTTAGACACCTATGGGGCTATAATCCCACAATTGAGAATAATACGTCATTGAGGGTGGAGACCACTCCATATTACTAGTCTAAGCACTAACCGGTCATGAAAAATAATCAAAATCAACAAGTTAAGAAACTACAGTCGCCCAACAAACAGCCATTAAATCCAGGCTGAAAACCAGTGATGTACTCCAGGCAAAGGTCAATGCGAATGAGAAACGGACGGATGATGTTAAAAGAGATTTGGAAATACTCCAGCAATATGGACGTAGGAATGCGCTCACAAACTGGTCCAGTGGTGCGGAAGATAAAGGAAAAAATACACACGACATTGTTGTGAGGCGTGTCATATGGCTTGGGATACCAATGGAAAACAATGAAATCAGTCGTCGTCACAGAGTTGGTGAAGCCCGTTGAGGTAAACCTCCAGCTATAAATTGTGAAGTGTTTTTTTCTGAGCCAAAGAAAGAGTTTCTTAAGCCAGAAAGAAAAAACAACTATTTTGTTTTCGAGACCTGACGCGACAAAAGAGCCCACAACATGTTTGTTACACCGGAACACTGGAAAGTGTATATAAGTAGGACTGTTACAGACGGCTGGAAGAAAGTCTGGAAAAGAGGAGTCAGGGAAAAGAGTGCATTAAAAGCGTACAAGGTACTAGAAAAGCCAGAGAAAAGTGAGTGTTGGGATGGAAGGAAGGAATCCAGGCTTCTTTTTCAAAGTAGGGCAGGGGTGATCAATCTAGAAAAGAGAAAACAGAAGTGGACAACTGTCAACAGGTAGTAATGGTAAATGGAAGGTATGTAGACAAGAAGCAGATGAGACAGTGAATCATTGGCTGTTGTGGTGTGATGCATACAAAGAGATAAGAGAAGAATTTTTTAGAAAGTGGCACAGGGAAGACTATAATAACAGGGGTCTAGAAGAGGTTCAGTGTTCAGAGGCAGAGGAGCATGTAGCATGGGTTTTCAGGTTTGGAGGGTGGCTTTCTGGGAGGCAGGAAAGGCACTAAAAGTGTACAGGACTACCTGATAGGATGCTGGGAGAAAAGAAATAAACTGATAGGGCTTGATAGCGACAGGGTAAATTAGAATTTGAGAGTGCAGAGAGGAGAGGGAATGGTGGTAGCCCTTATAAGGGCTCCCATGGGGTCTCCCATGGGAAATGCCTGAGCCTTAGAGGCGGGGATAGGGTGTCCGAGAGGTGTGTGTTTTTTGTTTTTTTTGTTTTTTGTTTTGTTTTGTTTTGGTGGGGGTGGGTGGGGGTGGGGGTGGAGGTGGAGACTACAAGCGATGAGTGTTGGGGGATATATCCAGGACCAGGGGCCCACCACAGCTGTGAGACAGTGTGTGGTGGACCCTTTGCCTCGGCTGTGGTCCTGGAAAACATGGCAGCACGAGCTGATTAGGATAACCATGGGTTCCTCCACCCCATCCATTTTTCTTTTCTTTGCTTTCCTTTCCTTTTTCCTAGACCACCTTTGTCGCACAGGACCACGGCGCATGAGGAGAGAGCCACAGCAATATTATTATTATTATTATTATTACCAGATTTTAAAAGGAACAAGCGCATGCGCTCTTCCTTCTTGCTGATCTTAGGACGGACGTATTTATATCCACAAACTAAATGCGTGGGGCCAAGATGGTCCAAATCCACAAACATGAGTATCGTCATGCATGTATTCACTTTACTTTAATTACACTAATATGTATGTATGTACATATGTATGTATGCACGTATGTACGCAGTACGTATATATGTATGTACGTATATAATATTGTGTGGTGTGTGTGTGTGTGTGTGTGTGTGTGTGTGTGTGTGTGTAAAAGCAGCTATGACAATAGCAAACATTTTATGCCTTAATACTAGGTCTTTGGGAGTTACAATCCAGGACTTTTTATGAAGAGCTCAATGTTTATTTGGTTGTGGTTAAAAAGAGAAACATTGACGGCGTTTCCACAACCTAAGGTGAACAGACGTCTTAAATGTAACATACAAGCAACATTGTTTCGGTATGTAACGTGGCCAGTTCTGGAGCGCAATTTGTCCACGGATCTAGTTTCTTTCAACTATAAATCGGCCAATTTTACACGTTTCAATAAAAGGTGACAGCACGTTTTTGCTACTGACAAACGTGTCCACGTTGCACATTTTATGCTGTTCGAATATATGTTGGTTTTTTTCTGTTTCCTTTTTAAATTTAAAATATGATAAGGGAATATATCTATGATGATCACGTATGTGGCTTAGGAACAAATATTGGGCATTTTACCAAGGAGACAAGGGGATTTTACTGATATTTTATTTCTTCGGAAAATATGTGAATCAGGTTACGGTTTTTTGCTCTTGGCATGCATTTGTACTCACGCTATGCTCACAGAATAATATAATGATAACGTACTGTCAGAGGCCTGAAAGATTTAAATGAGATATCCAGAGAATTGTGAAAATTAACTATAATCCATATAATTCTAAATGTAACTTCTACTAAGTTTAAGGGCATGCTTTCTGAATTGCGAACGTTTGTATTAAAAATTAACTTACACTAAACAAGGAGGCTACACGTGTAGTTTTCTTGCACTAATAAGACTTTGCATGCATAGTTTTCGCCATACTGTGTGCTTTGAAATAAGCTGTAAACGCCCCTTTTCCGAAAATGTATACAAACATTATGCAAGGTTACTGAAAACCCCGAAGTGTATAAATCAACTCAAATAAGCTAGGTCTAGTACAATAGAATTTAAACACTTGCTTGTATTAATGTTAGCATGATGTTTTTATTAAAGGTAATGGGAAGTGGGCAGAAAAAGTGGGCCACTTTTACTTCCTGGGTGGGCTTTATAGCTGTGATGTCATACTTCAATGGTCAAGTGATAATAAGGTTTTCTTTCATCTCTGTTTGTGGGCCTCCTAACTTTTAGACATATTGCCGCCCATTGAAGGAATTATAGTTGTTACATAGAGTTATTTTGCCTCCAAAAAAGGAAATATTTTGATGGGCTTTGCACTGATAGCCCTCAGTCGGAGGTTTTGGCACAAGTGTTTCAAGTTACGTGGAGGACAGAAACATAGTCATAGCAGTGACGTGTTATAGACACGTCCCTGGTCATAGCTAGGTGTCAAAGGAATGGGGGCACAGGTGGGGCATGGGTCACAGAACAGCAGGGCTGGGCATTACCGCGAGGAAAGTACTATCTGTGAAATCGCCCGATTTGGCCTCTATCCCAGTAATACATCCTGTGATTCTACCCTCCGGGTCGCTCGGAACTTTAGGCACGAAACCCTCCCTAATATTGCCTAAGAACATATGCGTCTCAGACGACATGAGCAGGCCATAAATATTCTATTTGGCAGGACCACTTTCTCCATATTTCTGTTTTTGTGGAAGTAGTGCGATTAGGGTAAGCCCATATAGGATAATGACATGCACAAGTGATTGTTTTAGTAATGAGGAATGCAAGTAATGTAAACGTATATATGTGCGTTAACACAGTAACACAAATAAATATAAAGGTTTAGTTATAATTACGGGCAATTTGTGGCTCACCTAATTATAGTGCAATGGTGTTTACCTTGACACTTACAGTTGCACTGGTCTTTTTTCGGTCTCATGACTTCGGCGTTTATGCCTATTGGAAGCTGCCATTGAGAAAATTCTTTGCCACAAAGGCAGGAAATGCCTCCGTTTTGCGGGTACCTTCTTCTACCTAGTATTTCCTACCATAATAACCATTATAAGACTGAAATACTCTGAAGCACCCTTTTCTGCAGTGTAGAAGGAGGCTAATCTGCTACCTATATTTATGGTAACAAAATACATTTTAACAGTCGAAGTTTAATCCAAGACACTGGAGCACGAAGTGACAAGATAATGAGCGAACTGAATTTCTGTTTTCTTGCATTCATCTCTGTTGACAGCTAGATGACTGTATCATAACAAATTCAGTGCTATGCCACATGAAATTGCGGATGTCTAATATTCATTGGAAACTTGGGGCACGTCTCCTTTCTGTGACATGGTTAAAAGTTTTGACAATTTCGTTTGACGCGATGTATTCCAACATTTAAGGCTCCAAATGATATATTTTTTGTTTTTTTGAAGTAAAGCCATACCTTTGCTTCGTCTTTTCAATTTTCCAAATGATATCTACAATGATCATAGCATTGATTATGATATAGTGCACAGAAATTACGACATATGTTCGATTTCTTGGTATTTATAATCCACAAGTCAGTCAATTATCTCACCGAGCGTCCCTTGGGAGAGCAAAATGTTCTCCTATCAACCAGGTTTAAACACTGTCCTATACTTTTTAACAAAGGTCCTGGAGTGTAACTCCGAAGACCCTGTGTTAACCCAGGAACAGTTGCATACTGAGTGAAGTGTTATGTAATCATAAAAGAAGGGTGCATCATACGAATTTGGTCGAGAATGGGGTCACATATGTGATGACCTATATAGACAGACAGACAGACAGATAGATAGATAGATAGATAGATAGATAGATAGATAGATAGATCGATCGATAGATAGATAGATAGATAGATAGATAGATAGATAGATAGATAGATAGATAGATAGATAGATAGATAGATAGATAGATAGATAGATAGATAGATAGATAGATAGATAGATAGATAGATAGATAGATAGATAGATAGATACTGGGCACCCTCAGGACCGGGCAAAAGTGCCCACTTGAGACGCGTGCCCACTTAGTGGAGGGTCATTTCGCTGGGCCACATAGAAAAGTACATGTATATGCACGTAATACTTTGTTGGGGGCTGTACAGGGGCTTCATTTAGAACAGATTAAAAAACAACATCCTTGACATACTTCCTTTTATCAAGGAGGGTAGAGAGGTCCTAAGGGTGTCCACTTAACACAGGTTTTACTGTATACTGAATGCGCTCAGCACTCAAAGTACTCCAGAGAGAGCTGTTGGATCAGTTTTTTTTTCCATGATGGGGCAAGGGTTAAAATAATAGAGACAGTGCAGATGACAACACCAACTGCTACAAAACAAGATTGTATTTGGTAATTTTATAGGGAAACAACCATTCCAGCGCAGCCTGCTGGTGTGGACGCTGGGTACATCAACCCGACCAACTTATCCTCTCTCTGTGCAACTAGTTTTATTGCATCGCGGCATAAACATGTTTTCGTATTTTCACTGCAATCAACTTCTCACCGGTGAAGGTCAGTAAGATGCGAGTAAATTGTGACAGATAAGGTTTATGGATTCTATTGGCCCCATCATTCCTCATGCATTATGTCACTGTTGTCGACCTGCTTTTTCACCAACAGTACACTTTAATGTGATTGAATGCTTACACTTTAAACCATCTATGAAAAGCCATAAAGAGTCTGGCCGCTCTGTTACTGGTCCATATATCTGGGTCTATTTGTCAGACGTTTCCACATTCTGCTATTAAATTGATGAACCGTTTGAATGGATATTAATAACATTTCATCTCCATTTGCAAATGCTGATTGTCACATCTGTTCACAAGTGTGCATGGGCGTTTGCTTTGTGGTACGTCTACTTTGGGGGGCATGACCCTTATTTTAGTAAATTCTATATGCTTATAGAAGATCGTCTCCTGGACAAAATCATGGTTTTGCAAGGTAGGCTCCGATAAGTGACATTCATAATGATTGCGGTGCTGTTTTGTCGCGTACCATTAAACAAGGAAGTACCTGCGTGTAGGCACAGATCCTTGTATCAATAGGTGCAAACTATCTTCCTCTGCACAAACCCGCAACGGTGATAAAAATCAACTGTTTTAAAAATCACACTGACCTTGATGTAAGAAGCAGTTGTCATTTATGTTTGGGATAATTAATCTTTATTCCCAGAACTGTTAGCGACACATTTGATGAATAACTTTCTCTCTGTCTGTCTGTCTGTCTGTCTGTCTGTCTCTCTCTCTCTCTCTCTCTCTCTCTCTCTCTCTATCTATCTATCTATCTATCTATCTATCTATCTATCTATCTATCTATCTTAGACAACCGAACTGCAAAGTAACTAATAGAATTATTTTGATTCCATATTAGTTGCTTCTGCACGCAACAAGCATACTGCCTGTGTTAGACCCCTAAATGTAAACACGCCCCTAAAAGTAAATTTACATTTAGGGGTCTAACACCTGTCTTAAGCACATACGTTAAATTAGCAGTGACTTTCCCAAATTGTTACACATAACCCAAGGTTCACATTTTAAGTGTGGCAAAGTACACATTTTCTGAAAGCTAATGAACTGAAAATTTTGTTGATCATGATTTTATAATATTGGATCTTGCAATATTTACAAAACCGTTACAAAAAGGATTCTGATAATTTTCCACAAATATCGATTCAGCTTATTCAATTTTCGGAAGATTGGAGCCCAAAATCTTTAGCAAACTTATAAGTTAGATTGTTAGTTCCTTTATTTACCCTGGGTTTAAGCATTGAATCAAAAAGTGTCTATGAGATTTTAAAAATTTGGTGCCGTTCTGTCACCAGGTTCAGTTAAAAGTAACATTCCTTTGATGTGTCATCATCCCTACTTCAAACATCTGTATATCTGAAACTACAAGAAATATTTGAAATTTGAGACATGCTTTTTAATGTCCAGTTCTATATGTTCTACAGTTTACCATAAATCTGATGCCAAAATATGTGAAAATGTAGAAGCTGAATAAAAATTTTTTATCAAGAATGGCTATTACTTTCTTAGACATTTATATTTGCTGTGGAAACATTGCATTCAAGAAACATTACTGTAGTATCATAGCATCATTCTTTAGTTTGTACACTTTCTGCAGGTGAACACTTCATTGTTGAATTTACAGTGTTACAAAAAAGTATCAGTCAACACGAAGATCGCTGCTAACATAAGTTAGCGTGCGTTGTTAATTGTGGTCTGGACAGTTTCATATTCTATTCGCCCTTTCTACAGAAGCGCCATGTTAGAGTTCAGAAGAAGCGAGACACGCGTGTTCATCGTCACATCTCGCGTGCAACCGTATGCATGGAAGTGTGACAGGAACAGAAATTGTTACGTTTCACTCAACAGGTGTAGTTGTTTGCAAGCCTTTCGTCGCTGTCGGTAAAGCCTGGGTACAATGCAAGTTCACCTTCTGCATGCCCTCAAGCTTAAGGTTTTTGCACCTTGGTCGCGCCAACGTTAACACCAGGTCAATTTACCACGCAGCTATCTTTGTGACTGGCGAAGGTGTGATCTTAATCTCTGTTACACAACTGTCTTGGATTAAATAGAAAAAGCAGTCGAACTCAAGAGTTCTACTGATGGGAAAACCGGTTTGAAAGATATAACTTTCTGTTATTAGTCTGGTAAAGCAACACTCTTAGTACAAAACTTTCTTTCCGGAATTTTTGCTCAGCTCTGTCTATGTTTTCTGTCTATGTTTGTACGCAGACCTAGCTGTCTCGTATTGGTAGTTTTGCACTCGCGATCATGACGTAAATGTACTTTAAAAAGTTTTGTACAAAGCAAATGATATATCAAAAACTTTGCTGTCACTTGTGAAATAAGACCTGTTTCAAACAAGACAAGCATACTTGCTGCAAAAATGTTAGTAGCTTTCTAACTGTAAAATCTAGACCAAGTTTGTAATGTATAGGCCCTATATGGTAAAGAAGTACACTAATTTACACTCAAACAAGCTAATTCCCGATGTTCTTATTTTCGGGATATATTATTGTTGTTTAAAAATGACATTCTATGACCTTAGTTTTAACTGACTATAAGTTGGAACTAAGCTTGATTCCAAAAGTGTGATATAAGAGTCAACTTGAAGTAACACTATATGCACACTTTGTTTAAAAAGAAGACGGAGTCCTATTTGACAAAATGTAACCATGAAGGTGGCAGGTTATACGAGCCCCCGACCTGACCACTATCTTCGTTCGTTCATTAGCTTGTATGGTGAACCCGTGTAGTTAACCACGGTGCTGATAGGTTATTCAAGCTAATCTCTGGACGACGGCCCTTGTTCTTTTATTAGTCCGTATGGTCAACCCAGTAAAGTAAGCAGTTTATTGCCAACTCAAAAATATAGTTCATGATTGCATAAATATACAGCAAACATTAAATGTTTGAAAAAACAGGTTCGTATAAAGGTAACCAAGACATTTCAAGAGAAGCATTGGCCGGGATTTTTAAAATTCCGTGTGGACTTGTGTCATTCCGCAAAACTACACAAAATAATTGATAACAATATGTGCCCTTGTCATTATATAAAATATCATATATAAACATAGTTACATCATAGTGTTTCAAATATATTATTAGACACAGGTGCAGGGGTCACATTAAGCTTGCGTCCTGCGTCATAGACGCAAAAAATAAAGAAATGACGCCTGGAAATTAATAAAACATTGTCATTTTGCGTCTCTGTGGACGCACGCACAAAAACGCGATGCATTTTGAATGATACAACTGCAAAAATTACCACAATTTAAGCGGTCACGGTGTTTTGTATCGACCATTATCAATCTCATGATTATTTATTATACTGATGGAATCCTCTCACGTTCGTCTCTCTATGTAGCAAGCCCTCTTATTTGCTAAGAAAAAATATTCCTGGGGTATCCCTCCAAAAATTTCCCAGAATGGGAATGGATGGACGTTATTTCACCTATTATAAATGTGCTGAGGGCACTTCCAGGCTCCTCATTGGGTGGATTTGATCACGTGCCGCTCACTGTCCAATCAAATTCGTTTTTCCCCATGTGCTTGTCTCATGTCCGCAATGTTGTGAAGGTACAAGTTGTATTAGGCCTACGCCAAGATTGTTGGACTAAGATGTTAGATTTTTAAATCATATTTTCATCAAGAAGACTTCCATCGAACAAATCTAGACCCACATAAAGGCACGAGTGAAAATTCATTACGGACGGCAAGGAAAATACGCGGATTAGTCATCGCAAGATTACACGTGGACGAAGCGAAAATTTGCATTATGATTAGCCGGCCTAACACGATGTTGTTCATCACTGTTTCCGTTGGGGCACGTGGTTATTTGTGTTTTCAGAGGTGCCAAGTTGCCCAACATATAAAACGGGTGCCCAAGCTGGAAAATGTTCCAAAAAGCGGGAGTCCTATTATATTATAATGGAGGAAACCGGTGAAAAGGCGGGAGATAGACAATTTTGAGGGATTTATATCATTAGAAAAACGGGAGATCTCCCGCCAAATCGGGAGACTTGGCACCTCTGTGTTTTTTTTTAAAACAAAATTTGGTTGTTTTGAGTTTATTGAAATCATAATGTTTGAATGGAACAAATCTGTATGACAGAACAAGATAGGAATGAAATTTATGATCGAAGGCCGGAAAAAATGTATGGCGGAAAACAATGCCTGGGTGCATGCCCGTGACAGGCTGTGCACACTCGCTTGTGTGTTGCACGGCTTGTAGGCCTACCGTGTTGCTTGGTGAAAAAAAGTGACCGCACTTAAGATCAGACTCTTCAGACCGCCTACGGCATCAAATTTTTCGGGTATATTGAAATAGAAAGTGCACAGAAGTATGAATCACATAATTTCTGACCATTTCAGCACGTGGAATCAATCGCAAAAATAACAGAGCCCAGGCATGTTCAATCACGCATGCCGCTTGTTGTGCAAGCCAGTTTAAAAAAAACTGTCCGGTGGCACACGGTGTGCAACACCAGATCCTGGCACAGTGGCAGCGTGCTAGGGATTAAACCCCCTTCACAACCATTTTTTGGTAGACCAGGGATGTGTCACAGACTTAGTCTTAATAGCAGGTTCCTGGGTAGATTGAATCCATCCTTGGTACAGTTAACAATTTTTAGACCGTTTCACATCAAGTTGGCATATTGGTAACTTTATATTCAATCTTAAATTTTATAATAATGAGCTACCTACGTGAGCATAGAGACCCTATGTTATGTTCGTTTCTAGGATTAAGTTACCTGCATGTTTTATTTATTTATCATTTTGATGTTTGTTGATTATACCAAATAAAATCAATTAATCAAATTACATCAAAGGAAGTCCAATTGTTCAATTTCAGACTGGACCCATAGATTCAGCTCTTGGACCCACTATTTTTCCTGAAAATGAAGAAAGATGGGTCCAACGGACCCATACTGAAAAATCCTTAATGTGACCCCTGCAGGTGTATTCAGATTGTAATTACGGCAATGTGATGAAAAACAAGAGAAGACCGAAAAAAAAACCAACATACACATACACGTACTCATTAGAGAAAGACGAAAGCGAGTTAGTCCTCGTCTTTACGTTGTTTATCAAGCTAGGACGTAATTGACGTACAATCTGTGGGTGTTTGTAATATTCTTTTAAACATTCGACATGCTTCGAAGGATATTTTCTATTCTTTCAACTCAGTTAACCATGGTGCTGACGAGGGTATTATACAGGTTAATCTCTTGACCACTGCCATTATTCTGTATTAGTAAATATAGTCCACTCACTTAACCATGGTGCTATCAGGAGGTTGGTTTAAACATTTTATTCAAAGAATTACAATTGGAAAGGAGGGCGTAGCCCTATCATCCCTCTTGTGGAAAAAGACAAGCTCACAGGAGGGATTTTACAGCACATCCTCTGCGCCGGCTCTCGTCGAGTCAGGTAAGGACGTCGGTGGCTGTTGACAGCGCGCAGCCGACCAGTCACCGTCGTCCATGCAGACAAATGGAGGACTTGAGGAGAGGCGTAGCAGACGCAAAACAGCGAAAAGGTGGATGCCACTAACACAAGGCACGGATAGCAGGGCTTGCACCAAACATCAACTGGTTGTATATACATATATAGGCATATATATATATATATATATATATATACACACACACACACATATGGATAAAAAAATAAGTACAGTTGTATCCACTTTCACAAGGTACGTAGTATTAATGACAGCATAGTTGAGGTATTACTAATATAATGGATCGACATCGAAACGTTTGCTTTTTTCAATGAATTCTCGCACTGATAAGAATATAGTAATATTTTTCTCAAGGTTGCAGTCACTATCGCCAAACAGAATTGTACTAAGACAGACTGATACAGAAACAAAATTAATAGGCAGATGCAGAATATTACGTATAGTCACATATCGGTGACATGTGAGGAAGTAATGCATAATACTTTCGATAGAAGCGCCACATAAAACAGGCTAGAGACTCCTTTATTCCTATTTGGAAAAGGTGCTCGTTCATTTGGCTGCGGCCCATACGCAACCTGGAATGTAAAATAGATATCTCTTGCCCACATTCAGAAGTTTCGGATATTTCACAGGACATGTTTTGGGCTTGAAATACTCTTTTTGAACTGGCCCAAAGTCTATAAATTTCGTATATCTAGTGGTAAAAGATTCCATAATTTAATCGTAGAGGGAAAAGAGGATTTATCAAACAATGTTAATTGAGTTTGGAAAGGAGGAAAAGCGGGACGTCTGCCTATATCGGACTGTCTCCTGGTGTTATAGGGATGATTTTCATCGGGAGCTGGGAGATTTGGAAGAGCAACGTGTAAATAACTAGGCGTTAATCTGTAATAACTATTTTAAACATCAGGCAAGTTTGGATAGCTCCCTGTATACGCTTGGACAAAGTCTCCCAGCCAGTTTCTTTGTACAATTTTGCAGTAGGTGTAGTTCGCATTGCTCCTGTTACAATACAGGCCGCAGGGTGGGTGGTCAGGAGTCTGTCTCTTCAGAGAAATGAGCATAGTGTCCGTTTTAAGGGCATTGAAGGAGACTAACCATTCGTTAGACCATTCGTCCAAGAAAGCAAGCTCTTGGTTATCAGGAGGTTACATAGATTACCTCCATAACTACTTGCTATTCTGCCTTGTCCTGCTCCTGACCATGGTCCTTATTTTATTACTCGGTATGGTCAGCTCGTTTAACTCTTTTAATGCCAACTGCGACTTGAGTGAACCACTTAAGACGAACTACTGTCAATTATACTAAGGATGCTAGATTCATATTCTTTTATTCAAGTACCAACATGTCTTTTGTTCCAGAGAACATGATGATCGGGGTCAACAGCTTTCCTCGTCGTGCTTCTGACGCAAAGCAGGCCGAGGAATGCTGTTGACTTGGTCCAAAACTCGGCAGTTAACGAGTTAACCCCGGTGCTGATATGTTATATAGGTTACCATCATTATCACGGCCTTTATTTTATCAGTCGCTATGGTCAAGTCAGTTAACCGCGGTGCTATTAGGAGGTTATACCAAGAGTTCAAGTTACCTGCATGAGTACCTTCGTTTCTTTAATTATTTAGTGGAAGCATATAAAAAAAATCAAGTCCAGTGTTACGGTTTGACACAAGTAATCAACTTTCATATACTACATAATTCACTAATTTGCGTTCTCTCTACATATCTGTACACTCTGGAACTCATTCGATAACATGCCCCAAATATATAAAAGGACCAAGAAATTGGTTAATAAAATGATCCCTACAGACTTCAGCTGCTGAGATAAACAATAAAATAAGTTCGCTTTAAACCTGGTGTAACGCTCAGATGAACTGTGGCACTGTTTTCCACTCGCCTCGGCGGAAAGATTTGGACACATCAATGTCATATTGGCCCCCTCACCCGAAAGAAACTTCATCAAGTTTCGCGTCATCAAAGATAAGCAATTTAACACAATCTTGAATACTCGATGGGCCTTTGTATGGACTTTAGAGAACTTAGGTGAAGCCATGATGCACTGAAATTATGACCGTAGAGGAAAATTGTTTCCCGACAGATATATTGACGTCATCAAAACCATTGCCGATAATCTGAACAAACATGGTGGCTAAATGTGATGGAAAAACGTTCCACCAGTGTGTGTTTTAAATGTATCCCAATAATAATTACTACCATGTTGAAGGAGTATCATCACTTACATTTTCTGTACACGTGTAATTGTTGGACGCAATCTTCATGGACAGTTTTATCAATTCTATGACTAGGTCATGCATGTGAAAGAACTTTGAATATGCTGATACGCTGGATATATTTAAATATTGACCGAGGTAAATAAAAATGCTTAAAAATATAGGGTTGAGTTGTTTTCCCCTTTCGCGCTTGCGTGTGTGCAGGAAAATTTGTTCTCGAAGATTGAACAAAGATACAAAGAGATACTGCGCCATTTGGGATTAACTGTCTGGCTACGTTTTGGACATATCAAGATTTTTTTTTTTTCATTTCAGTAAATTTTAATTTTTATAGACATTGCATTTAAAGTTATAAGATTTAGCTGACACAGTGATGTACAGCATGTCTGTATCGAAATATAATTGGCAAAATTATTTGAACGTGTATATAGATTCAATAGAATCTGCGCAGTATGCCATTTGAGGGGGGGGGGGGGATTGGATAAATGTCTCAAAAGGGGTGTCCTTAATAGGGACGTAAAATAAGGATAGGCCTATACAAAAACGGCAGTGGAAAGTGGTGGTACCTTTACGAAGGTGATCTTAATTGTAGATTCTACTGTACTGGTGTGCCTATGTCATCATGTATCTTAACCTTTACCAGGTGAGATGCTCATGTGTGTAAATGGACCATGCCTACGCAAGGGCATCTGAGGTGGCGTTTGGGCTATAATTACCTTTTTATCAGCATCATCTGCACACCCAACTATGTGCTCCCTTCAAAGACAGTAGAAATGAAGGAATAAAAGAATGAAAGAAAAAGCACCTCTTGGTGAACACTCGAACTTTGAGTTTGAAGTTAATCCTCATGCACGTATATGATCCCATATACAATAAAGACGTCCTTGTTAAAAAAAAAATTCTTTTGATCTCGGTGCCTCTCGGATCTTTCGCTTGTGTTTCACTTCCTGCCGTTTCCTATCAGAGATGAACACGCACTGGAGTTCTCCTGCAACCAGTGTCCCGTTCAGTGCATGTACTGGTAAGTCGAAAGCAATTATGCAAATTTGCAGGTGATATTTTGAGACCAGTTGTCTGCTGAGGGAAAGTTTATCTTGAGCTTGTTATGTTTCATGTACATGTCACCTTATCGAAATCGATCAAAAGCACAGATACCGTCAAGATTCATGGTGCATTCACGCATTGGTGGCGCTATCGGCAAAGAGATCGTCTCCCGCTGAGTTGTCAGGCATATCTCCGCACATACCCCGGCCCGTCCCTTCGCATCTTGTTATCAGTGATGAACGATGCAGTCAGCGGCTTCTCAATGCATGTTTTGATAGATAGTCTCCCAAGTTCGTTCAGGTGTTCCAAGAACTTTTTCCCATTATAATGGGTGCAGCTGATGTCTTGTTTAAGCCAGGAAAAGGTCATTATGTTCGCCTACCATGGCATTTTATGGCAAGTGTCGGCTCTCAATTAGGATCAATTTTTACTTTAATACACATCATCCCGGTCTGAAACTACTTCTCCAGTGATGTATTTGTATCTCTCAAAATAGCAAAGCGGTTGGGGGTAGGAGTATTAAAAAAGGACAGCATGAGTAAGATTTTGTGCTGTTTTGGAGCAATGTTACAGTCTAAAAAGCCCCTTTAGTGATTAACTTTGCGTGAATAAAGTAAATTCAGTGGTCTGATGGTGTCAAAGTGTATGAAGCGCGAGTGACCACTTTAATCATACCACTAAGAAATGAAGAATGTCATTATTAATATCCAGATCCACTTGCTTCTGCATATGTTCAAAGGGACGCGTCAACATACTGACATGTTATTATTTTTGGACAAAAATCAAACATTTTTATACAAGAAACTGCAATTCCAGACCCGTTCATTTCAATGCAGATAAATGCCACACACTGGATAATAATTACCACAATCTACATGATTCTATTTTCCTACATTCCATATATTCCATCCAGTATGTTGGTGGGTCTTCATATCCCCCCCCCCCCCATTAATGTAGAAAAATCAGTTAGTACTGTATTTTGACCTGTATAGGTCGACCCAGTATTACTGCTGGAAACACTTGGTTCAGGAGAGGTTTCAGCCTAGCAACTGCATTGCGCCACGCCCATGTCTTTGTTCAATATTCCCACCTGGGCCACGCCTTCTACCGCGTCCACAACATCTTCCTTTCCCTCTATTAACATGATTAAAGCATAAGTCTAACCAATTGACCATTTTCATACCCATCAGCATTTGTGAAAGTGGACTTAAACTGTTTCTTATCCTCTTACCCTGTAATTCTGTGTATAGGCACTCACATGAGGTCAAGCTTTCACCATACTTGTATCGCGTAACTATTGTTGACGGCTGCCTGGATTGGGTACCGTTACTTGAAGACGAAAGTGGTTTTGATGTACGGTACGAGGGAATCTTCAAGCATTTTGGCATTTAGGTGTTTTTCCCATTTTCTAGCAAGGTCAGCCAGTACAATGGACACGGTATCTTGAGCAGGTGTGGCTGTTGATGGAGCTACATGTACAATAAGTCGGGGTCAGCATCGCCGGCAACTGCAGCTGTCAGTAGTGATTGGGTACCATCGAAAACAGGCCTAGCCATAGGTGCAGCTGGTGGACGGGCTGTCTTCTGATGAAAGGCTGACTCTGGTTGAATTCTTCCTTTGGAATAGCATCTTGATTTAATGGGTAAATACACGTTGCTCTAAGCCTTTCATGTAATGTGTGTCGTGAGAAAGATTCATAAAAAAGAATCTTCAGTTACGCGAGTGTGCTTCTTCGTAACCGGTTCTCCTTGCCCCTTCCCCCCCCCCCCCCCCCCTTCTTCCCAGGCCAGAACCTAGGTCTATCAGGCTGCTGGAAGAGGGGAAGATGAGCTGGCAATCTCAGAAGTTACTTTATTTTCTGTGACCGTATTTATCAAGTCAAGTGATTATGAGAAGCATTGCCATCCATGATCAAAGTCCTTTCCCTTCTATCCAAGTGAGCTGTTTCTGGCAGAAAAATATTCTTGAAGGAATCAACAACCCTTTCCCCATCCATCCTGTCGATAGCATGTAATTAGGTGTCCTCCCGATGTATGAGGGGAGAATCAAACATGAATAAGATGCTTAGCCACAACAGTTCAGTGTTACTTGCTCCTGAACAGACTATTTTGTGCTTGACTTCATTTGAGTTTGACCTTCGTCGGATCAAGTCTAATTTAACCACACTCGTCAACACTGAAAATCTGTTCTGGGTTTTCTTTCACATTCTTTTTGTTTACATTATGTCAAGCACTCGAACCAGTGGTCCACACCTTGGTCCTTTTGCGCCCGTGCTCTAGAGGCAGCAAATTGCTCCATTTTTTCGTGGAAAAGTAGAAGGGTGTTGCTCAGAAAACAGCCCATCCAATCAATCCAGGTCTATTATTTTATAATGGCTTTTATCCTGATTATTTTATGCGCAGGTCTTTGGATAGCTGGACTGGGGTCACATAAACTTAATCAAACGGCACATGGGCTTACAGAATTAGGTTTGTTAAGTTTATCTTTGTATTAAATATGACTTCCCCTTCCCACCCAACCCCCAAGTTTCATGCTCAAAGTTATGGACATTTAAAACGACGCTTTTCCCCCTCAAACATATGCGTACGTGCGAAAGCTGTCATCGTTCAAACAGGATTAGGCCTACACAAGTTTATGTACTGAAATTTTGCACCTGATACACCATTTGTCATCTTGACCTATATTTTAGAGGTCACGACCTTTCAGTTTCATTTTTGTCAATATTTTGAAGGTCGTAGTTCTGATTTGCCAATGACCTTTCGCACAATATTGAACAGTATTTTAATCTCATTTGTTATGCTTTTGTCCTATGTATTCAATTTTTGCCCTTTATCTTATTTTTTTTGGGGGGGGGTTCCTGACCTATTTACGGAAAACAAATTATGACCTGTAACTCAAAAAAATATCCATTAATTTGTGTGATGTTAAGGTTGTTGCATATAGCTTAATTCAAGGCCAAATTATGCACATTCATATATGACCTTTAAATGTCAAAGATCAAGGTCATGTGGCCATAAGTTGGTAAATTCTCATCCGATTTTAATCATATTGGAATTGAAACAAAGTACATTTATGTACTTTACATTTGACCTTTAAAAGTCGAAGGTGTAGGTTATTTGGCCTTCTGAATGTTTTCATCTAGCCATAACCGATCAGTTTTTCATTGGCTTTTTACTCATGCTGGGCTAAAGTGTAATAATACACATTTTGTGAGGTACATTTGACCTCTAAGGACAAGCGTCAAGGTCATTAGTGTGTGAGAAAGGTGGGAACACCAAAGTGGGAGCAGGGTCGGGGTAAGATTTCATCCCAGTGTTCACTTGCAATAGGAGATATCTAGTTCTCATTATTTGTGAGACGAAGTTCTGATTGCTAAAACCACTGTCCAGTTTGCTTAAAATTTGATTCCATATTATAGTATTTGTTATTCAAGTAATGAGATCAAATTTTCACCCTTTTTTGGATGTTCTAGGCCTACATCAAAATTTGAAACATTTCCTTGCACACATGTCAAAAAGTTAGTAAATATAGGCCTATGACATAAAATTTTAACTGCTGGAGCATTACTGCCATTAGTGATCACCATGCGACAACATCTATTGGTATTAGCCTAAAATTATAGGTTTGGTTCATGTTTGCGTAATTTTCACAAAGAAACACACATAACGATACTAATTTGATAATCTGCATAGGCCTATATCATTATCAGTATCATTGGTCTGTGTTTCTTACGATTATATAGTAGGCCTATTTAGCTTTGGCCTAGGCCTATACTATAGATAGTTTTTATTCCGTCACGCTGAACAGATGAGCCGAGCCCTTGTGTCTGTACTGTAGTGAAAATGAAGGTTTCGCCAAAAGACCGTAGTAACATCTTTTCTTCATGCCGTAAAGCTGTTTGTTCGAAATTTGATCCCCCTCACAAGTGCAGAGCTGCGGCACGACATGCTTGGGTGAATGACGTACTGCCACTGCCTCCACTAGTTCCAGTGCTGGTGTGTTTCACAATCACAGGGGCAACCAGCAGAATGGTTGTCATCATGATTCATATTGTGGTCAATACGAACCCATTCATACTGACCGGCAAAGTCACAGTCCACCGAAAATACTGATAAGGATTTAGGCTAATATTCGTGTTTAGTTAGGCCTTTCAACTGGGTTTGCACGGGACCAGGGTAAACTCGAAAACTGGAATTCGGCCCACCGCCCCCTCTCCCCGGCTACCACGAAGCCCTTGGGGCTTCGGAAGTTCGGGGCTTCGTGGTAGTAGTACACAGCATGCTTCGGTGGCCAAATATCGTGTACCATGGCACAGCATGACATAACTTATAATGAGGCCCACCTATATCACAGGGATTTGCATCAGAAAAATAAAAGTGTGTCAATATCAATTATCGTTGTTTGTCTTGCTCTCTGATCGAGGGCGCCGGACTGAGGGCGCGAGTCACTTTAGACTAGTAAATCCCTGTGACCTATATAATTCGTTGATAGGCTTAAAGACATAAACTTTTTGGTTGGCTAAAATCCAAATTCTCATTCCCTCTTCCCGCCTCCACGCCCAGCAAAGGCGCTTAAAATTAAATTTTACATTTATCCTGGGCCTGTTGATAGATTAAGACTTTTTTTTAAAATTTCAAATCAATAACTTTATTCCAGGCGCGTCAGCAAAGTTTAGTCTAACTTAGTAACTGTTTTTGTGTTCGAGGCGATAGCCGATATTGTAGCAATGTAGCGTAGGCCTACTGAGTAAAATACTGATAGTTCCGGTAGCAAAAGTAAGAAGTCAGAAAATATATCAATTCTATAAATGGACTCTGCTAAACTAACTGGTTACATATGCATACCTCGAAATCTAGCATACCATTTCAAGCAGTGAGTGAACGTTGAAGATACCAGTAAACACTTCAATATGAAATTACCAGCAGATGTATCCAGTCCAGTTGAGTTAGGACTACCCGGCATGCACGATTTATTTTGTGTACTGCATCGACTCTTCTCGTTTTCAGTACAACCATTCAGATCTAGTCTTACATTGCTCGTTCGGTAATTTTCAACCAAACAGAGGTTAGATTGCAGTCACGACTTGGCAGAGCTATTTTTATCACCAGCAGTCAGCCAAATGGATGCAGTGGTCCGATAATTAATGGTCAGAACTAAGGTCCTATGGGAATGGTCACGTCTTTCTTGTTCATGTATTATCATGAATTTAACAGCAGGCTTGCTGGAAAGTCTATTATTTGTGCATGCGGCATAGGTCAACTAATTAAATGACGGTAAGAGCACAAGCAACCGTACTGTAAAATTGCGCAATAGGCCTAACGTACAGACTGTCAGCGTACGATTCATTGTCACCGATTGAGCCGATGTCAACACTGGGCTAACACTTTGTAACAGCCTACTCAAGCTGCCAAGCAGTCTTGGGGATGATCTGTAAGTAAAAGAAAAGTTACTTCCCAGAAATGCACGGTGATGCAACAGGGTATATAAGCCTATTTATTATGTCAAGCCAAATCTGCAAATAGCTATACTTAGGCTGCACACATTTTTAAATTCTCACTCCCCGCACTGCGGAGAGTGTTTAATTCACGGCAGTGTCTTTAGGCCTAATTGCACTGCAGTCTATATTTAATTACACTGTGGAAAGTTTCAAATATACTGCAGCCTATTTAAAAAAACTGCAGGGAATTAAAAACTCTCGCTGCAGTATATTACAGATATTGTGCACACAGCAGTCTAATTAAACTTATGTGCAGTCTATTTCATACTCTCTGCAGTAAATTGAAAACTCTCAGCCACACTGAATTAAAAACTCCCTGCACACTATTTGAAGCTCCCTGCACAGAATTAAAAACTCTGCAGTCTATTTTATTCATAAATAGGCCTACACTACACAGCAGGAAAATAATCACTCAGCAGCTCTAATAGCTGAAAAATGAAATAAGATAACTTTTTTTTTTTTTTTTTTTTTTTTTTTTTTGCAACAAGCCGGAGACATGAAGGTAAGACAAAATGGGAGTTCTCTCACCAAGGCAGGAGAGTTGGAGTCACTGATTAGCTCTTTAACCTCTGTTCTTGAACCCATGCATCAGCTTTTTGGCCCTTTCACCACCCCTTCATCTTGTCTGTTCTCTATACTGGTATCTGCTGTTGAGCTCATGTGTAAGCTGTATGTCACTAGGTCACTTAGCCCATCATGTATCACTGTTGACGTGTTGTTCTATCTCTGCATCAACATTCTGGCATCACTAAAATTGAATATTGTAGCCATGCACTGCAGTCCCTGTGTCAGTTATTTAGTTCCCACATATCCCTACATCAATTACACATCAATAAAAGGGTTCTACATGTATGTTGTTCTGCATAGATGCATGTGCAAAACTAGAAAACAAAATTTGCCTGAAAGCAAATCTCTCTGCCTGAAAAACTTGCTTGAATTTAAGTGCTAGAACTTTTGTTTGTGGTTTAGCGGATGCGCTTTTGGCACAAACCTGTGAATTCAATTGGGAATAGGAGGATATTTAACATTAAAACTTTTCAAGTGTCCCTAATTTATATACTAAAAATTTTACAACTTTCATTTGTGGTTCAATGCATGCCCCTACAGACAAACAAATAAATTGAAGTTGTTATGGCATCTTTGCCTATGATAGTTTGGAAGATCTGTATTCAACCTTTAAACTTTCAGAGTGACCCTAATTAGCAAAAGTAACAATTTTACATGTGAATTGAAGTGGAAATGGCACCTCTACCTGTTTAATATGAAGAGAAACTTGAACACAAATCTGTAAGCCCAAATACTATTTGAACGCTATCAAGTCCGATATTCAAAGAGCATTGAAATCCTATTCCACACCACATACTTAAAAACTATAGAGTTCTAAATCATTATAACAATTTATTTTAATAAGGAACAAATCATATTAATAAAATTTGAAATTTAGAAGAAAATTTTAGGCTTTATGAGTCTTTACATAAAACCGGGTCATCAGCAGGGAACCAATGCAAGACTTGTTTCAAAGGTGTTATTAATCTCCGGACAGGTCATTCTGCTAACTGGCAGCAACATGTATATATTTTTAATACAAACATCCCAAACTGGTGTATCACAGAATTAAGTGAATATGATGTTCCTTTGTTGATAGGCCTACATATATTTATAAATGTAGCCCACATTACATAAATGTAAGTAAAGTTAAACACAAATTACTTAAATCACAAAACATAAGAGTCAACGCCTAACTTGCTTATCAAAAGTAAATCAGTTAAGCATAGAAAACCCCAGAGTTACCTGGTACACTTGGTCTTTGAACAGACACAACTACATAATGCAATTAAATAACAATCAGTTATCCAACTGAAAGTAAAACACAAACTTAAGGTTGAAGCTGTGAAGCTAATGTGCAGTGAGACTGGCAACTTTGGATCAATTTTACCCATCAATTTTTTTTCACAAACTTGTACATTGAACCTATATATTTTCTGATTGCTACATGTCCATAGAATTGTATCCAAAGGTTTTTTTTTTTCTTTTGCAGGATTGAATTTTTTTGGAGATTTTATAGCATTCTTTCTGACTTGGTAGGATTTTCACATATTTGTTGTGCAGAAATCGCACACAGTTGTGTTTTTTCAAGTTGCAATCAGAAGTAATTGAAAATATATATATCTATGTCCAGGATCAAATTCAATGGTGAGTCCTGAAATACGAAATAAAAAGTTATAAAATTTTTATGTTGGCCCTAACAGGTTGTTCATTTTCTTTCTCAAGATTGCTCAAAAAGTCATGGAAGGGGTAGTCGAAAAAAATTCCTGGGAACTGCTCCTGGATATATTTTTCTTTTGATGTCCGTTGATTTTAATGTGATGGGACAATTTTTTTGTTTGTGATACAAATTCCATAGGTCGTGCAAAAAACAGTTCCTTGAAAATTGCGTTGAAAGAAAATGTTGCCAATTCTTATGCATTTATGGCTGTAGTATGACACACACTCACTTCTGTTCTGTGTTTTATTATTGTATGAAATAAACTTGTAGCTTTACCTTTGTGATGTTGTCATTGAAAAAAACATGTTTTGTGGCTTAAAACTTGACTCTTTTTTTAACTTGGGAACATCAAACGCAACCACACTCGGCTTGTTTGGGTTTGGGTTCACATGCAGCTTTCCATATTTGGGACCCAATAAAGTGGATTATGCTAATTTGTTTTTACATCAATAGAGAATTTTAAAGTAGTCAGAACAATGGTAGTGATTAACCTTCACTAGCCCTTTCTTTTCTCCATGGCTAATGCTTTCCTGTTTCCTAAGAGTGACCCTTTTCAGTGGCTCACCTGGTTTCCAGGGATTATGGAATAATGACTGAGCAAACAATGGCATGATTCATTATCATGCCCTGCAAACAAAGGCCATGTGGCCAGAAATCCAGTTTAAGTATCAAACTATCCAAAAATGTTAAAAAGTGATTAGTGGTTATCCAAAGGTGTTGGCTTCAGATCTTCCACCTTAATAATATGACATAGTCTCGCTATAATGCATCATAATAATTTTTAATTAACTTCGAGATTTAAAATTTCAAAAGTCCCTAATTTGCACAATTTTAAATGCACTCAACCATCTTTGTAAAATGACAAGACTTCATGTATGGATCTATAATCATACCAAGTTTAGAGTTTCTAGGTGTAATAGTGTCTGAGAAAATTTTCGGACAAAATTGCTGGAGAAGAAGGAGTAGGAGGAGCAGAAGGCGGCACTGGTTGTTGGCTGCTGCGTTGTTAACCCTCAAGAACACTGCCAAATAATGCTTCCATCAGCTTCTTTAATGGCTCTTTAGCACCAAAAATAGCTCTTGAGCCCATAAAACACTCTTTTAGCACATGCAATAGCTCTGTAGTTCTTGCCATGATTGAAGACCAGTATTCATGGTTTCAGCAGTGATATAGGGGTTGTGTACAAAAAAAAAAAAAACTTTTCCAAAAATTCAAGAAAACCTCGGAAGGTGGGAGGGGGTTAATGCCAAAATCAGATTTTCACCAATTCTTTGGAAAAGGCAAGTTATCAGGTACTTCTAAGACTTCAAATGATACATTTTATCTTGAAAAAAACTGTGCTGAAAGACAAAATATCTTGCAACCACACAGGTAAACAAAACAAACGCAATTCGATATGTAAAATAAACAGTGATTTTATTATCAACACCCAACAAAGAATAGAAAAGATCACAATGAGCGATAATCGGGGTTTTACCTACCCATGTTTCAAAAGCTTCACTAGAGCTTCAAATTTTCACTTTACTTATACAGTACTCCATTTTGCATGTACATTGAACATATTTTTACTAAATCCTTTCTAATGTATAATCCTGAAGAAGCTCCAACACTGTGGATCCATCTCCTCACATTCACAGCTTAAATGAAGCAGATGGCATTTTCAATAATTCCTCAAAGTGACACTAGATGGCACACATATTAGTAAGTTTTGGCAAGCACCACGTGCCATACTAAATAAATTTATTGATTAATAAAGTGAAATAAGAAAGAAAAAAGAAGTTCTTTGATGAATTTGAATTTCCATCCATGGTTTTATTGGATAGTTGGAAAGGTTGTTTTTTTTTGGACACAACCCCTTAATTCCTACCGTACCAAGAAGGCTAAATATGGATTTAGCTTTCTTGTTCCTACCAAGGCTCCTTAATCCAAAAATGTCCAAGCGTTTTGGGGGCTTGCAAGGAAAGTATTTATTTTGTTTCCATATGAACCAAAATGCATTGATGACACAAACCTCGGAATACATGTACTGTCATGGTGTCAGCCAGGATTTGATATTTGGGTGTCCAAAATGGTAAATTTGCCCAGATTTTATAATTTCATGATATTCAGGTGTCCAAAGTTAAGATTTGGCATCCAAAGAGACACCCATCAGCACTGTGTGTACAGTGACACCTCATAACAATCACACCATATGTTCCCTATGAGTCAACTATAGTATGTGTTCAAGTGAGTATGTTGGATATTTGGGAACTGTTATAAAAAAGCTTCACTGTACATCACAAATGAAGAAAATTTTTATGACTGCCAGCCAGCTGTGGCTTGTTTGATGAGGAAGTTCCTTTGAGTACACATATGTAAATGAGGTATTTATGAGGTTATTTCTGATATATCCGAGTCCACCACTGCAGCTATATAGTGCTGAAAAAGATTGTTGGCAGATCAAGTAGGCAGCATAGACAAGGATCCAGGTACCTTATGGTATCAGGGCCAGAAGCTATGAAGGATCTGGTTTGATCATCAACCAGTCTGGTCGAAATTGAATTTGCATGATGTGTTTATTAGAACTAAGGACATTTCGGACATTTTTCATTTGTTTGCAGACATACCGATTTGGTAAAATGAGGGGATTTTTTTTCTTTTTTTTTTTTTTTTTTTTTTTTTTGCAAATTAAGATTAATGTAATATCTGGTCAAGTATAGTAGCAATTTGAGTTGTATGTCATGTTTTTGGGTTGTTTTGAACAAGTAAAGAGGTCTTATTTTTGTCCCCCGCCACCGAATGTGGCATAGTTAGTGAGGATAGGGGGCCTGCCGTCCGTCCGTGCGTCTGTCCGGGAGCATATCTTTAGAACCCTAAGATATAGAATAATGAAATTTATACCAGAGATGCATCATACCATGGGCATGTGCACTGTGTATTGTTTTTGACCTTGACATATTTTCAAGGTCACAGAGCCCAAGAACATATCCATTTTTGTGTATTATAACTATTTTCGACTTCTTCTCCAGAACCGTCACTCAGATTAAGCTGAAACATGGTGGATATGTTCCTTGTAGAAGGGTCAAACAAAATTGTTCACTATGTGGGAATGATGCAGATTTTTTATTTTTAACGATTTTTTCAATTCTGGTACTTACCGGTCAATGCAGCTTTCCCATTGATTACTATGGAAGTCAATGAGCATTCTAATGCTAATTCACATTTTCGACTTCTTCTCCAAAACCGTTATCCAGATTAACTTCAAACTTGATGGCAATGTACCTTGGGTGGGTTTCTACCAGTTTTGTTCAAATGTTCGTGCTCCAGTGATTTTTGGATTTTTAATGAATTTTTTTGTTCTTTTTTTTTGACAAATCTTAAAAAATCTTCTTCTCCGAAACTGCTTACCCAATTGCTTTGATATCACACAGGACGACACCTAGGGACTCCTTGTTGTTAAATGGTTCACCAGGTGGCGCTGCAGCTTTTTTCTAATTTTTTATGAATTTTTGTGTGTTATTTCTATTTTCGACCTCTTCTCCAGAACCGTCACTCAGATTAAGCTTACACGTGGTGGATATGTTCCTTATGGAAGGGCCAAACAAAGTTGTTCGCTATGTGGGAATGCTGCAGATCCCTGATTTTTAATGATTTTTTCAATTCGGCTCCTTTACGGTAAATGCACCTTTCCTATTGATTACCATGTAAGTCAATGGGCATTCTAATGCTAATTCACATTTTCAAGTTCTTCTCCGAAACCGTTCACCCAATTGCTTTGATATCGTACATAGACACTCCCAGGGACACCTAGTTCCCAATTTGTTCACCAGGTGGCGCTGCAATTTTTTAATGAATTTTTTGTATGGTTTTACTATTTTTCACTTGTTCTCAGAACCGTCCATCAGATTAAGCTGAAATGTGATGGATATGTTGTTGTTGAAGGGTCAAACAGTTGTTTACTAGGTGGCACTGCTTTGGATACTTGATTTTTAAGGGTTTTCAATTCGGGTACTTATCATTCAATGCAGCTTTCCTATTGATTACTTTGTAAATCAATGGGCATTCTAATGCTAATTCACAGGACAACTGACACGAAATTTACTGTTTACTTGATAACTTGAGATCTGTTTTGAGTTAGCTACACATGTTAATTATTCTGTATGAAGGTCATGCTGAGACAGTACATGAATGACCTTGACCTCGTTTGTGGGGTCACAGTGCAACATACATGAATTTTACTCTTCATTATAACTTGAGAACTACTTCAACCTTGATGTTGCACATGTAAGTGTTCTTCTATAAAGGTCAGACTTGCTCAGAACATGGTGCCCTTGATCCTTTTCCAAGTTCATAGAGCTGCAAGTGTGATAAATGTCAAGATCAGCTGAGGCACGGGCTGTTCACACAGCCCTCTTGTTTCTGTCTATTGTGGCAGGGGACATAGATCCTTTGGATCACTGTGCACTTGTTGAACACTGCCGTGCATGTAGGATTACAGGTACCCTGTTTTAAACAGCAGTCAAGAAGTGTCATGTTCGTGACATTCCCAGCAACGGTTGAAAGTAATGCATGTGTTCAGCCCATTCAGGTGGTGTCTTATACTCCATGCTCCAAAGTGCCTTCAACTTACCGCTGCAGTGCTTGATTCACTTGCAACTTTTGCCTTAAAAATTCTTCAATACCAAATGATTTTGGTCAAGGTGTGAATTTGTGTTGACTGCTTTTGAGATTTCAGATTTCACACCATTCCCAAACAATTTCTGCATACAAATTTTTTAAGAGTCAGCGAGACATTGTTGAACATGAAAGATACTGCTGAAATTAATGACTTAATTTTTAAACTGGTAATTTGATTATTCAACCACATCCAGAGGTTGTCAACTTTTTTTTTTAATTGAATGCATATGTATTGCCGATTTCTTTTGTGTCATTTTAGTTTTAGTGGAGGGGCAAAATAAAACGTAAGGCTGAAAATTCAGATCAAGATAATAAATGATAAGTATATTAATGCACCAATAATGGTACATAAATGTTCAAAGCTTGATTCATTCTGTTTTTTGCAATAGCCATATTTTTACTTTAAAATAGCTTCATGATATCGATATAACCATATGTTTGTTTTGTATATTGCAGAAAGAGACATTTGGAATAATAGCACCAAAGTAAGATATAGTATGAGGTAATGAACTCCCAAAAGTACGATATGTAGCCACAAACAATATATTGTACCCTGAGTTATGTCAGATAGTTTAGTGTGTTCATTTCCCACTAGGTGGCTGGAAGTGCAGTTTGCTGTTATCTGCAGCTAGAGCCATCCTCTCAGAAAACATTATTTTGCACCAATGTTGGAACATGAAATACTGTTGGTGTGACATGTTAGCTTCAGAAGATCTGGTCATCTGATTTAATTAGATGCATAACTTTACCTGCAGAGTACAACATGGAGAAACTGGGTTCATTAAATTGTTGATAAAATGATAACAAATGATATCTACTGAAAGTTCAGTGGTAATTTGTACAAGATATATCCGTGAAATACAGATATTTTTTTACGCACATGATTTTATTTCTCCAAAATATTGTACAGAAATGTTTTGACATGGGTCAGAAAGACTGTCTGAATTTCTGAAACGTGCATGCTCTATTATGGTTCCAGGCTCAAATTTCTTGTAAAAAGACCCTTTTTTGATCAAAGTTCCAGCATTTCTGTATTTACAGGGAAACTGAAGGCTGATCCAGGTCAGCAGCTTTTCTCAATGCACATGTACTTTGGGTACCCGAAGTGCACAGAGGAAAACTGTTTTTAAAGCTCGGTTTTCGAGTTTGCAGTCCAGCTGAAGGGGTTAAGGAATTATTTTCGAGATATATTGCCTGCTGCCTGATTGTAATGTAATCTATCAATCTCATTTTTTTCTCTCTCTTTGATAATTGAAATGCAGATGCAATTCAGTAATGTGTGACTGTATCTGACACGGAAAAGTCTGATTATTGACCCAGGCATGGTACCAAAATGTGTGACTATTTGATACTAAGAATATGATTATTAATCGAGACATGATACAAGAATGTATGACTGTAACTGATACTGAAAATGTTTATTGATCAAGATATGATACTAAAATGTGTGACTGTATCTGATACCTAAAAAATATGATTATTGATACAGGTACCAAAATGTGTGATTGCATTTGGCTGACAGTAAAATGTATTGAATATTCATCCAGATATTAGCCAAAGATATATGGATAATAATAATACAAGGCATGAATATTAATTTCCAGCCACAACTGCATACCTGGTTATTTTAAGTAACCATAGTCTCACCTGGCAAGATAAGGGCAGCTGCTTGTGCGGGCAAGCAGGATATAACAGATATATGTTGGAAATAAAGAATATTTAGCACAGGCAGATGGAAAGTTAGTCTTGTAACCAATTTAGGAAGCGCTAAATGAATATGACTCATATTGGTAAAGGTAAATTTCTTTAAAGGACACTACTTTTGTGAGAAAGGGTAATGTAGCCAATAGCCATGTCTGTGACAGTGATATGCCCGTGTGTCCTCCGTGATTGACAGGTGTGAACCCTGTGCTTTGTGGTGGAAATAAATATGCACATCTCAAATTGATCAATATGAATTTATGCTATAATTCTACACTGTGTGACAACTGGTATTAATATGATACTAAAATGATGATCATTAATCCAGATTATGATCCTAAGTATATAGGTGGTGGTTGATCCGAAAATGCTAAATGTGTGATCACTGAACCAGATATGAAACCAAAATGAATGCTTATTTATCCAGATGTGATAGAAATATGTGACAGATCATGATCCAGTTATGATAGCCAAAGTGTGTGGTTGCCCATGATTCAGATCTCGTAGTGTCATGTGTGACCTTTGATCATGTATATGGGACACCAACGTACATGGAAATGGCTGGACCCACATGTGACTCCAAGGTGCTGTTGATCCATGTGCATATGGTACATACAGTGGAACCTGCTGTATGCAACCACTGCAGTGAGCAGCCGCATTGCTTTTTGTGGTCGCTAGGCTCAGACATAGGAGTCAATTTCTTTGTAAAATTTACCTGTGGTGACAGGTCACCTGCTGTATGTGGCCACTTTTTCTTGGCAGAAGGGGTGGCTGCATACAGCAGGTACCACTGTATACCACTATGGCGTGTGCTGGCTAACTGATGCTTGAACAGGTTATGATACCAAAAGTAACTGCAGGTTGTGACCATAATATGAGATCATTGATATGCATATATCTATATGATACCAAAATAAGACTCACATGTGATAGAAATTGTGTGGTTTTTGTTTTTTTTTTCAAATTGAATAATGCAGTTTAGATCACAGAGAGTGACAGGGAGCCTGCCAGATATATTCAGAATGGTGCATACAATCATGACAGGATTTGACTGAACCAGCTCCCGGTTGCCCATGCTTCTACCACTGTATGCTTGTAGTGAGAAAATTAATGGTTTTTGTGAGTCACAGTTCACATGTGACAATATCAACTGAGCCAGTCACCCTGGTGAAGGGAAAATGGCTTTGAAGTTTCAAAGAATTTACCTCCTACATGTACCTTGCATATCACAGGAAATTTGGGAACGCATGCAGATAGAAACACCTTCCATTAACCATTATAAGTCAGGCATTTGTGTTTGATATATGTGGCCCTTTATGGCACAGGTATCATATTATAATGTGCATTTTTGCCTGCCTTTCAAGTAGGTTTTGTTGGATTCATGCCTTGCTTGGTGGGTTGACAAGTGTCTATAATATATCTGATTTATCATTGTTGATCCCTTTGTGGTAATGGACGACTTTGATTGATGAGTGATTCACATATAAGACCATATATTGTACATGATCAGGCAGATGTGAGACCAACATGAGTGCCTTAACTCATTCCATACCAGTCCCTGATTTTTCCATATATTTATTTAGATTTAAGACGACAATTGCATATTTAAATTCTTCATGAAAAGAGCTTTCATTCAAATACCAATATGCCTATACAGTGGTGCCTCTTTTGAGAGACCACCCCTACGGCCGGTCAAAATGCAGTCTCTCAAAACAGGTGGTCTTTCAGGAGGTACAACAACATGGAAAAGATAGCACAGTGTTCTGAGAGAACGGTCTAAAAAAGATATGCAGTCTCTCATTAGAGGGGTCTCTCAAGAGAGATACCACTATAGTCTTAAGTCAGTAGTTCTGGCACTGCCTGGCAAGTCATGCTGCAGCTGCTATAAGGGCAGTGCCAGAACCACTGACCAATGCCTGTCACCATAGTATGGAATGATTTAATGTGATGTGTAGGGTAGGTAGTGCAGGAAATCTGCCAGTGGCACTATCACCTGTAAGACATGAACCCCTGGATGTTATAATGTGGCCAGAACATACATGCTCAAATAGTAATGCTGTATTATACAACAACTACAAGTAAATGAACACAACAGTGCCATCACCATGCATCCATCATTGACTCTTTTCTCCTTAACCCTTTCCTCCTTAAACCAGCCAAAAACGGCTGATGGTCAAATGTCGTCTGCTTCCGTGTTTTCAACTAATTTCAACAGTAATGAAAAAACAATTTTGACTGAGAATTGTAGATGAGCCCTATGAAGATCACATGCCCCAGGTCAACAACTTTCCTTGGCATGAGTCGGGCACTTAGTGCCCGACTCATACCAAGGAAAGGGTTAAACAGCTGCCAGATGTCAGGCAGGGCTCCAAAGTGATAATTTTTGTCTCCAGCCAAATTAACTATCGACAGAAAACACTGACAGGCCTGCTTTAGTTTTAACACAATTGCTGAACAAACACATGCAAATTCAGAAAGAAAAAAAATCGAACAAAACAAGGTGATAGGAAATAAAATATGTGCACTAGTAGCTAATTACCCACAAGTTGTGGCAGCTAGCTTTTGGGTGGTGGCTGTTACTGATTCTGAGCCTTGTCCAATGTTGTCATCCTTACTGTGCGTTTTACTCAGGGTTATCTACAGTAAAGTATTTTGATTAAAAATATATGTAGGTAGGATGTTTCAGACTACAGTAGCAGGGCTTAGGTCAGCAACTCTCCCCAGCATGGGTTCAATGGTTCCTGTTATCTGTGGCATGGAAATCTGTTGACACAAGTCTTAATCCAAGAGGGAAGTGGCAGATTTACACTCCAAAGAATTACCCTTGCAGAGGATGAAGTATTCCTCCTCTACTACATAAACATGATATATGAACAAAGTTTCAAACATGGTGGATATGTTGCATGCATGCATGAATAATTACCAAAAGTGAATATCAGATCTGAAATATTTCAATGAGAAATGTGAATGTGAGAGCCAGCTAGGGAGGTACATGGCACAACAATGGCATTGCAGTAGCAAACCTTTCACCATCCCTAGCTTTTTTCTCATAATAGAGCATGTCATCTTTATGTGGTACTACAAGTAGCTTCCCTTTGGTATCCACCTATTGCCAGAGGGGAATGAACAAAACCTGCTTTATTCATTGGTTGAAAATGTCATGTGACTCAGGAAGCGGGTGCTGCCACCATGCAGAATAGTGTATAGGACATGCTCTATTGTTGCAGTGACTGCAGATTATATTACTGATCAAAACGCCTCACTCAAATGCCCCAATTTCCAATGAAACTGAACAGAAATTCTTCAGGACAACAGCTTCTTTGAATACATGTAGGTATTGGGTGCAATAGCCCCAACGCATGCAGAGGAAAGCTGTTGGGTAATTTAAGCAGTAACAAGGTTAAACTGTTGTGTTAATATCAAGCTCTTCCATAATTCAGAAGTGTTAAAGAATTCAGTCCCAGCACCTAAATTGAATAACACCATTTCCTAATTAACCAGTATACATGTAAGTTTGTTGTTACAGTGCGTATATACAAGATTATGTGGGTGGGTACCCCAGTGCTGTTCTGAATAGGCAGTGCAGATGGATTAGCCAAAAGACAGCTCATGGTTGTACAGATCATGTAACTCTTGCCCTACCATAATATGGTTTACCAACAGCTTACCTGAAGGGGTGGCACAGTTTAAACTGTATAGAATACATGTATGTTTCCCTGGTTTTCAGAAATTTGCCTGAGGGTGTGTCATTTTAAGTAGGTCATTTTGATCTCTTGTGTAGGAAATTAAGGATAAGTTTGGATAAGGAAAGCATTATTTATTTGACCATTTAGTTAGAGTTTGATCCTGTTGTCAGTGTTGAAAGTTGGATTAATTCCAGTGTGAATATGACCACAGAATATTTGGGTTTGAGATTGAACAAGAGATTGTTCAGGTACAGCTCATAGGTGTTCAAGGGTGGATATTGTGAACTGGTATTTATGCAATTGTAAGTGCAGGAAATTTAGGGGTTTTTTTTAGCAGTTATGGCCTGGTCACCATACTATAAGTTCCATCCTTGATTTGTATTATCCCAACTTCCAGTTGTTACTGTCGTAATTCAGCATAGACTTTTTGGTGTAATAAAAAACGGGAAAAAGAAAAAAAAAAAGAAGTGAGTAAGTGAGTAAATGTGAATGGTTTTCCATTTTAAACAGGTACTTTACCATCCCTTTGGATGCATAACAGTTAATGCCAGTATTTTCTGTGCATTGAGAACTCCAAGCCACATGGCCTGGGTTTCACCAGTTGCTTACCACACTTTCTTTCACCACCTTTGATCTTCTTTCACCTTCAGGGTTTTTCATAAAAGATTTATATGCTCATGCAGTTATGTCGATGTAATGTCTCATACAAAATTGCATAGGTGTCAATCCTCAAGGCTCTGTGAGTGGGAGACTTTTATAAAAAGTCTTAGAAAACAAAGAAAATTAGCCAATTTTGCCAGAAAATGCTGTTATTTTAATCAATGTCGAGATCTCCAAAATGGGAGGCTTCTAGTGGGAATGGGAGAGTTGACAGCTATGAAATTGCCAAGAAAAGCAATCAAATTTTAGATGCTGTCATATGTACCATCTTTCTGTTGTTAAATCCTGGGGAAGCCCTGTAATACCTGAAGTGGCAAGTCCAGAATCAATTGTCTGAAACCATTAAAATGGTGTCAGTTGTTGCATTGGCTTAAAAAAAAAACAAAGAAAAAACCTAATAGTAAGACTGAACCGGATACATTAACCTCTAACCAGTACACTTTCAAGTGGATTTCCAGAAACAATAATTTCTATTTATATATGTGGATGCCACAGATTCCCCCCCCCCCCCATATTTGTTCAAAAATATTAATCCCTATTTTAAGGGCATGCGGCACTGATGGTACTTTTAGCCGGCTAATGTTTATATGCATTGTTAAGGACAGTTCAGACACCAAAAACCTTTGCATGGCCGATTTTGAGATTTTAACGTTTTTTTACAAGATAAAAGTCCTTTCTATTAGTCGTCAAAATTTCAAGCTTTTAACTAAAGTAGAAATAGGAGAAAAACACCACAAACCACACAGGCATGTGGACATCTGAACGCCCATGTGTCATTCTTTTGGTTTTCAGCCGCCAAACGGAACAATGCCGCCCGTCAATCATACTTAACAGCCTGTCACGTGGCTGCAGGTAGCAACGGCCCATGGCAACAGGAGAGTGGTATCAGGGCGGCAATGCGAAATAAGGCAGCATGCCGAAAGTACGTTTGTGGGCAGGGAAAAAAATGCAAACATGCTAACATATCATAGCCTTAGTGGTTTACTTTATAGTTATCTTGCTTGTTTTGCGTTCTAATGAAGGAAGACTTTAAATGTTCAAGAGGAGCGGGAATCGTCAGACGATGTCCCTTCAAACTTCAAAGGCCGTGCCGCGGTGGATTACCCCAGTGGGCCTCCACACGAAAGACAGACGGGGAAAAAGCTGGCACCTTAATCAACAATCCCTACGTACATGATAATATTTTATTGAAACCCAAGGATGAGGAAATAAAAGTACAAATAAACACATCGAAGTAAGTATAAACGTGAACAGCAGAGAAAACACACAAAATAGCGTTACAAAACTCAGGTTTGAAAGAGAAATGAAACTCATTGAGAAAATAACTACAAAATAATGAAAAGCTAACTAAGTAAAGTGTACAGACAAGTCCAACAAGCTAACTACATAAATTATACAGATAGGAGTAAATACAGTAAAATACTATCTCTAAAAACGGGATGAAGAGGTAGGGGGCGCAAGACCAAACCCGCCATCCGTGCACTGATCACGAGCGGCCGTAGGCCGCCTCACCGAAGCAAGGCAACGCAACTTTCGTTGCCAGGCTTGAGGTCACGGGGCCCGAAGGGCCGCCTCCATGACGTCACACTTTGAAACCAGACTGTCGCGGTCGCCATTTGACAGATCGCTGAATAATGTTTTCCGTACTTCAAAGGCTCATTTATTCATGTGATTGGCAAAGAATTGATTGACAACCTCCTCAAATGTTAAGGGACGATGTTTACTACGTTTTGTACAAATATCAGCTCAACTTGAGCAAATGGTATTGTTTCAGAGGCAAATGATCAACATCAAAGGCCTTTGAAGCTTGTTTTCTCAGAAAGAATAATAGGACGAGTACCCCACCTAAGAATGGTTATTCCAAGAAAACGGCTGGGCGAAATTTAATCCGGTTAACGGCTTTCGGTTCTTTAAAGTCTGAACTGCAAAAACGATTCAGCGATTTTCTAAATTTTGCTTCATTCTTTTTCTATGAAATGAAGAAAATGAACATGCTGAAAATCAAAGGGAAAATTAAAACGTCAAACTTTGAGGATGGATAACAGAAAAACGAAACAAAACATAAAAAATCGCAGGATCGTTTTTAGTTGTCAATATATCAGGATCAAGATGCAAGTGTAATTATCATTTTATCACAAATAATCAGTGACTTATATCGACATTTATGGGGTGGATGCTTTGCGGTCAACTTTCAATCGTTTTTTCAACAATTAACATCACAGACACCCAAATACGGAACATATAAATTCTTTGGAGTATGACGAGTACACACATATATGATATGTTATCCTAATGCAAATACATTTTGAGCTAGGATTGACTAAAGTGGGATTTTTTTTTGGTGTCTTACCTGTCCTTAAGACTGAGAAGAATCCCAAGTTACACAGAGTCACCATACACATGTTTTACTAACTAGGAATTTTTGCATTGGCATTGCATTAATACCATAATCGACATTGCCCAGTTCAGTGTAATTTATCCAGTACAAGTACTGTATTCGGAGATGTCCTTGATCAGGCACTGTACATATGTACATGTAAGTCCACCAGCATCAAGGGAGCACTAAAATATATTATGTTTTGTGACCATGTGATTCCTGTCTCTACTTTAAACTGGACTGAGCTACAGTGCTGCCAGCAACTAGTTATTTTCTATAATCTATATTTTTTCCTGTGTAGTTAAGACTTTATGTACACTTGTGCATGTATGATGATTGGAACTGATTTTATAAACATGAAAAAAGATTTCATGTACACTTGTATGATGATTGAAACTGATTTTATGAACATGAAAAAGACTTTATGTACACTTGTATGATGATTGAAATTGATTTTATAAACAAGAAAAATCATATTTTCTAACTGCAGTACATTTATGTAGGCACAATATACTGTATATGAATGGGAACCGCAAAAGAATACATGTAATTAAGCTTTGTCATCTTTATTTGTACAATGATGGAAACACGGTGCACTGATCATTGTGATTATATTTATTGTACTTTGTACTCCATACTGCTTTATATTTGGCATGTTTTTTTCCAGTCTGCATTATGTCATAAATGTAACAAGAATGGGAAATTGTGCACACGTCATTTGTAAAATTCATATGTGATATGCAGATGCATATCCAGGTCAGCAGGAAAAGTTTTAAACCTGGTATTTATTCATATCCAAGCTTATGCATTTCCCATGCATCTGTGATTTTGTGGATTCTCAGATTAATCATGCATTTTCCATGCATAGTATAACCAGTGCTTTTTTCCTGCATGCCAAATTCCATGCATGCATTATACTTGGGTTCATGATTTTTCTTGCATTTACCATGCATAGATAGTCATGTGTGGCATGTCTATGCATATATAGCCATGCATGCACGGGTCTTGTATGTGCCATGCCAGATAATCACGAAGCCCATGTATTTTCTGTGCATTAGTTGATGCATATGCATTGATCAACCCATGCCTTTTCCATGCATTTCCCATGCATTCTTTTCAGTAAGGGAGGGGTAATAGTATGTGTTTTTGCTTTTCTTCTGTGTGAAGATGCTGAACAGCTTATGTGTGTTTTTGCATTGAAGCTTTAATTTCATTTCCATCGGTGCATCCCCCTCTCCTTGTGGCCCATGTACAAAGCCACAAATTAATTAATTGCCCACTATCTAAGATATATCTGTTGCATTTTGGATGACATGTCTTCATAGTTGTGACATTTGAAACATACTTTGCGGCCATCCTTGCTGTTGGCAATGTGATGTCCTTTTTTCATGTCTGCAGATTGATCCAGGCATTTCCTGGTAAAGAATGTGAAAGCGTTCATCCTTTACAAAGTACAGAAATATGGATTTATATAAAATGTCAAAGCCTTAGTTGTTTGCTATCATAGCTGCCATGGAAACCACCAGTAAACATTCTTAATTCTTGTGGTGAGCATATATACATAACATAAGTGTGTTTAGCACCAAAGCATACTCACGTGACAGACCTAGTCCGAGGCTGACACTGCTTGTATGCGATATATTGTGATCCTGGGTGATCTGGCATCCATACAACTGTACCACTCTCACAAAAATTATGTTTTCTTGGCTACAATTTTGAACCAAAAAAAACAAAACAAAAAAAAACAAAACAAAACAAAAAAACCCAAAACAAAAACAAACAAAAAATCCCCACAAAACAAAACAAGATGCAGAAAGTTCACAGGAGCCAGACTTAACCATTGAAGTAGGGCTAGATATTTGCTGTTGTTTGTTGGGCCAAGTTAACTTCAACAAAAAAGCCATATGGTGTTACATACCAGGCCTTGCCAGGGAGCTGTAGAAATTGGCTGGCAAATCTTTTAGGGGCTAAATTTGGAATGTCTTAATGTGCACCTCAATCGTGTGTTACAGCATACCCTGTGAGTATAGGTGTTTGTATATTCTCACAAATACCAGCAGATTGTGCCACAGAAAATTCTGCTCTATGCCCACTTGTACATGATGTAGTTGGGCAAGTCCAGAAAGTATACATTTAGCCAGTCTGTGCAAATACAATGACTATGGTTTTGTTGAGCTAGGTACACCGTATTAAAACTTTGCACTTTGATTGAACCAGGGTGAAACCTAGAGAAACCATCCTTATGGTGTCTTAAGACAGGTAGACGGTCTTTCATAGAAGGTGTAAATAAAGTGAAATACACTGAGCAATGCAGGTGATGTTACAAGGCAGGTGGTCTCATTGGAGTGGTCTTAAGAGACAGGTGATCTCATTAGAATGATCTTAAAAAACTGGTGTCACTTTGGTTTGGTCTTACAAGATGGGTGGTCTCTCATTGGAGTGGTCTTTCAAGACAAGTGGTCTTATTGGAATGGTCTGACAAGACAGGTGGTCTTATTGTAATAGTATTTCAAGACAGGTGGTCTTATTGGAATGGTCATACAAGACAGGTGGTCTTATTGGAATGGTCTTACAAGACAGGTGGTCGTATTGGAATGGTCTTACAAGACAGCTTTCACTGCGGCAATAAGGTGGCAGGTCCAAATTAACATGATCAATACAGGGACCAAATTAGATAAAATTTTGACCCAATATTAAAGCAAACATTGTGGAAGGCTCAGTGATAATATGACCTCCTGTGAGTCATATGACAACATTATGCATGTACAAATTTCCTCGGCCAAACTGAAGAAGCATTAACACTCATGCTCAGATCGCCCAAAGGTACCCACATGTAAATTGCCATAGGCCTTAACATGCTAACTTAAATTTCTCATTACCAGAAGACATTTTTGCTGAGGTGTATATGTAAGACCAGTCATGAGAGCATGCCCAGGGTTGATAGCTTTCCTTGCCATGGGTTGGATATATTTCACCCAACCCATGCCAAGGCAAGCTACTGATTCCGTTGTGCTGTGACAAGGAATGGGTTAACGTGGCTCATTTACTAATTGTATATGTACAGTCCCTTCTTCGGGTCAACAGCTTGGCATCACGTGGCAAGTCACATTGTAAGCTGCCTTCGTCTTCAACTTGCAGCGTACATGTGCACATTAAACTTGCCCAGTGTTACAAAGCCTCCTGGAAAAGCCTTGACCAGATTGTCGAGAACAAGCTGGACTCTTTCAAGCCAAGTTTTGACCGAGCTGACAGTTTTTCTTGGCACGCCTTTTGCACCCAAAGCATGCCAACGAAAGCTCACTCTTATGGTCTCTGCAACTGTAGGCATGGTGGTGCCTGAATGAAATGTGTCAGTTTGCAAATAATTTGAATCTTGTGTGTCAATGTCAATTCAAAGCTTGTCAAATTATGTCAAAATTGGCAATGAAAGAGTTAAAAGTACCGTATTCATTCCAGTAAGAACACATACTCTAATAAGGGCACACCCCCATTTTTTTTATCAGAAAAGACACCTTGGTTTTCATAGATATAGGTCAATTTTTAGTCTCAATTCTAGGCCATTACCTGTTTTTTAGGCATATGTTTTTTCCGATTAATTTTCCTAAGGGTGTGTGCTTATTAGAATGAATACAGTAATTTGGGTCCTTTGAGAGCAACATCAGACTTCTTAAACATTGGTTGGATGAAGAAAAAACAAGTGACCGACGACTATATTAAATCATGACACATTGCACAAACATCTGTAAGAAGGAAGTCAGAGATACAATGGTCTTAAAGATTTAATATCCTCACAAGAAACCCTACATTGTCAGCCACATGGTACATGAATGGAATCAAGCATGCAAGGCTAGCTATGCTTTTCAGTTTGGATTGAATTTGTTTGTAAACAGTGGCCCTTGTGATGTAGCTTTTGTGCGAGAGAAGCCAGCTTTAATTTGTCAAGAGTTTGTTATTGTGGCATATGAAGTGCATGTCTATAAATATTCTGGTTGTTGATGGCGTCCAGGCTTTAATCTTCCAGTCAGGCAGCAAAATTAAACTGGGAACTAGCCATACCTGTGCATGGCAACCATTCTTAAGTACCCAGAGGACAGTACAGACTAATTGGTAATGAAATAGCAGATTAATATTAATGCAGATACAAACAGCATTCAATTAATTGTGTATCTTCCAAAGAGAAAACTTCAACATGCAATTTTCTCTTGCCGGGTTACTCCTGTGGCGCACATCAGTGTCTGTGTACAGTGAAAGTGTTTGTGGTGTTACATCAGGTACTTGTGGCTCTATAATTGCCAGATCAACCCATTGTTGTTTTGCTTCCAATCAATAAAGTTGATTATAGTCAGTCAGTCAATGCACAGAGAAATCCACAGGCTGAGATGTCAATACCATTTGCCAGCATTTGTGCTCACCATTATTTTTCTGACTGACATATTGTCTCATCATTAAAACTACTTTCAAGAGGCTATTAGTCCCTGACCATGGGTTACATATTTGCACCTAGTCCTTTAACCCTTTCCCCCTCAAACTGGCCAAAACCGGCTGGTGGTCAAATGTTGTCTGCTTCAGTGTTTTCAACTAATTTCAGCAGTAATGAAAAAACAATTTTGACTGAGAGTTGTAGATGAGCCCTATCAAGATCACCTGCCCTTGGTCAACAACTTTCCTTGGCATGAGTTGGGCACTTAGTGCCCAACTCATGCCAAGGAAAGTTGTTGTCTCAAGTGTCAATTCAAGGGGGAAAGGGTTAATCTGTCCATCCTTCTGACCAAGTTTTTTTGTGCCTGGTTACTATACCATAACACCTAAGTGTACACCTACCATACTTGGTGCCTGATTTTAAAGAACACCTAGTATGAGAGGGGGTGTTGTGCACTAAACATGGCCCACAATGACCTTGACCCTTGAACTTTGTCCCTGAAATTTTCCAATTCGTGTCCAATTGATAGAGAATACAACTCATTGTTGGGGGGGGGGGGGGAGGGATCCTTGATCTCATGTTTTTTTGGAAGCTGCCGCCAATGCAAAACATTCCAGTAATTTTATATCACCACCTTCTCATCATTGAGACTGGCTAAAATGAGCTATAAAGTTTAAAATGAAATATAATGAACTAAACAGTCATTTTCAAGGGTCTTTGTCATAATCCCATCAGCTGATCATCTTGTCAGACCTGAATTACATTGTTTCCCTGTCTTTCCATGCAACTTTCCTATCTGTTCTTTGGTGGGGGGACAATGTATTTACAAAGCTATAGTTGATCTTGTTTGTTTGTAAAACCTACCACTTTCAAGTGCAGCAAAATTAGGTGAAAAAAAATTATTTTCAAAATTGCTATAAAGAAATTTACCTACTGTATATTTTCCCTTTTAAGCGCCCCTGCCCTCAATCTTAAGTGCCCTGTCCACTTTCTCATCCCTATATTTATGAAATTTTACCATCTTTTCTTTCATTTTAGATAATTTATGCATAAATATTGTTCCAAAAATCCAAATATAGGTAGATATGTTAGACTCTCTTCAGATAAATATTTTAGGTGCCTTGGGTGCTTAAAAGAGATAATATGGTATATTACACTTCCAACCAGAGGACAAATATTAGTTTATAGTACCTGGTTTCACAACTTGCAAAGAAAATTTGTCAAATTAGGGATCAAGAGAAAACAACAATTTCAGATTTGACGTTTTAACTGATGTTGTGGTTTTGTGTGTGATACTGTGATTCCTTTCTAAGATATTTTTGCAGACCAGGTTCACCCCTGGCACAGGCATATATTTTGATACCTTATACATCCAAGTGGCACAGACTTAAGACTTCTACCAAAACCCACTTTTCTCCAGGCAGGTATCCTGTTTCACATTAGAAAATTAATCTTAAGTGGTGAAAACAACATGCACTTGTCAGCAACTTTTTGAAAAAATATATGTGTCCCGTGTGTTTATAAACATAGTGCCTCAATGTATGTGGATGTGTGTGTTGTAGATCTGTGGGTCCTGCTGGTCCTGCTCCTGTTTGCCTGCAGCTGCCAAGGTAAGCCACTTTTACCTCGTAAACGAGTACCTTGCTATAGGCACATTGTTGAACTCCGTCAGGTCTTACCACAACAATAGTACTGCTCTCGTCTGAATTATCAAAGTGATTCCAGATTCAAATTCCTCGCACCGAGGCCTTTCATTCAAGTACCAGCATGCCTTCAGTTCCCTCGCACCGAGGCCTTTCATTCAAGTACCAGCATGCCTACAGTTCCACGGCAAATATGGTCTGGGTCAGAAACTTTCCTCAATGTGCTTTGGACACGTGATGGTAATGTGCCGAATGTGTTATGGGGCAAACTGTTGACTCAGTGTCTGACTAGAGCACGGAAAGGGGTTATTTGTGTTTATGTGAGAATATTCTGAGTGAAAACAGTAGGCCTCAAAAATGAAGATCAGCAATGTGGGGGGTGTTGTAATGCCACTAGTAAGCTTCAGGTGGCACATATGGACACGGGTTGTGGCCATCTGCAGTGGGGCGACTTTTATCCTGGACAGAGTTTGCATGTGCATGGACTGCCAATGCCCACCAAATGCTTCCAACTGCCACCGATAAAGCGTCTGGTTATTCTTCAATAGTATTATTAGTAACGTCATGCAAGTTAGAGACTCGTTAACCACAAGTCACTGATTGAAATCAAAGCACAAACACCCAACTTGTGAACGCTTTTAAACATTTTATTGATAATTTCTTGCATACGTATATAAATGCACAGAAAAGATTCTCAGTTTTCTGAAATTTTCTGAAGGCTTTCTTGGTGACATGTATCACAACATGAACAATATTATTGTTCTTCCTAGCTGACCATGTCAGACTGACATCTGGATAATGTATGTAGACACTTCATTTATTTATTCAGGGTACCCTGCTAAGCTGACACTTAATGTCTTCTGCTGGGTCCTCTGTAAACAACATTCAGGCATTATACAAAGTCAACAAGTGAAAATATTCTTTAAAAAAAAGTCCATGTAAGATATTTTTTTAAGAGCTATTCAAACATTTCCATCAGTGATTCTAAGGAGTACATATACATGTATAACTATGTTTATCTCCAGTACCAGTTGCATGTAAGGTACTTCATTTTGAAGCTGCCAAGGGACTTAAGTCATTCTTATATGTGTAGGAATACTGTTAATGTTTTTGTTTCCCTAGAGAAGGTCTATGCACATACATGTATACGCATAAAAATATTCCTGTGCTTTCTGAGTTTGAGGAAGATGGACAAGTCCCCTTGTGTGGGTGCCCTTGTGGCCTCAACTGGGTATTTGTGTATCTTGGATCTGCACCCACATTTCTCTCCTTTAGTTTGGAGCTAGTCCATTTTGTGCTGTGTTTATGAGAAGCTGCCCAAAATGGATGCAATCCCTCATAGGCATCCGCTTCAGTGTTTTAACAGGGGGTCTTTTTGGAGTGCTGAAGTCAGCATCCATACTTAGATGACTTTGTCTTCATAGTTTTGGGGGTTTTTTTTCCAAATTTAACAGCATTTGTATGGGAATCCCCAACTTGTACAAGTGTAAAACTAAGTATAGACTGCCCCAAAGGGCGGCAAAAATGTGGTCTTGAACAGCAGGTGGTCTTCAAAAGCATGTAAATTCAGCAGAGAAATAGACTAATGTTATGGAAGAGTAGTCTCAAAAAGATAACTAATTTGTCACAAGAGTTGGATCTTTAGAGCAGGTATCACTGTATGGGATGCTAGACTTGGTAAAATAAAATGATTACGTGTATAGAAAATCTGTAATATATTCAAGTATAGATAATCATGTCCTCAATCTGCAAGGAGCTTAAGCCCATAGACTTGCAAGCTGACAGCAAGTTGTCAGACTAATTCATCATAAGTTAGCCTAATTATTCTGGTTGGAGTTGTAAACATAGTGATGTTATTTGTCCCTTTAACATGTTGAACCAGCTCTGAAAAATTGACCATATTTTGACATTTTTGCCCCATCAGGATTTAATATTTCTATAATCATGATAATATTTGTTATTTATTTAGTGTGCAAGAAGAACATAAGAAACTGAGAAAAAAAAGAAAGGCAAAAAAACCCAAACATTGCACCCACCAAAGAAAGAGACTGATAATCTTCAAAACAAATTAGTAGATAATATACCAACCCATTGTCAAAAAAAGTGTCAGGAGCAACACACTTCAGACAGCACCTTTAACTCTAAATCTCTCTAATGTGGGCTTTGTGTAAGCATAGTAGAATCAGAATTTTGCCTTTGCATTTGGTTAACGTACAAATCAAGATTTCTTCCACATGTATCTAACCTGGCTCACACAAAAGAAATTGGTTTGATTCAAGGAGATCAGATTGTTTTCAGTTCAACATAAAAGGCAATAAAATGCATTAGATTATCATGGGAATACTTTGCTGCCTCAGCAAAAGGAAAAAGGAAAAAAAATCCACCGCAACCATCAGTTTTCCTTGTCAGTTCCATAATCACAACAAAATGTTGTTAGAGCACTTTCTTTGCAAATGGAGAACAAAATCTGTTGCACATTTTTAGGTTCCTTTAAAATTGCATCAAGAATATTTTCAAAATGAAAAACACGGAGACAAACCTCTATGAGCTGAACTGTAATGGTTTCACAATTCTTGCAGATACCTGTGTGTAAGTATACGTTTTGGGGTTAAATATGCTTATTGTTTTAACATGCTAATATATTACAGTGTTTTCTTTCAGTGTACAGTAGTCCCTCCTTTGAGAGACCGCCCCTAGTGCCACCCAAAAGGCAGTCACATAAAGCAGGTGGTCTTTCAAAGGAGGTATAAATAACATGAAAAGTACTACAGAAAGACCTGACAGCTGTGGTCTCTCAAAGGAGGTGGTCTCCCAAAGGAGTGGTCTTTCAAAGGAGGGACTACTGTACCACAAACAACTCCACATAGCTTAGATTTGTCCAGTCTCTATATTGTGGTCACTAATAATCATGCCTGATAATACATTGTACAGTGATCTCTGTCTTGGGAGGCCATTCCAATGAGAGACCACCTGACTTGAAAGACCACTTTTGGCAGGTCCCTGCTACTATGATCGTTCCATGTTATTGTTCCTCCATTGAGTAGTCACCTGTATTGAGAGGCCACTTTTTGGGCTGCCCTTGGGTCTACAAGACACAGACCACCCCAACGGCACGAATAATCATGACAATACTATTGAAGGATAAACATGCTTCCAAACCGCTGACTGTTGGCTGCAATGGCCAACATTCAGCGGTGCTTGATGGTCCATATGGCAAGAGTCTGCCCTAAGAGAAAAAGTCCTGAAGTCTTTGGCAGTGGCCAGCAGTGTTTGGCAGTACTGGGCAGAGCAGTAGCCAAATGCTTCCAAATGCTGGCAGTGATCGGTGGCAGCGCCGCCAAAAACTACCAAGTTGCATGTATAAAACGAGGAGCAACATGGCCACATCGTTTGTGTGGGCTCTCTGCAAAAAAAAAAAAAACAACACTCTCTACACTTCGTAGGCAATGAAGTCACCATTCATATGTCAAATGAATTGAATCTATGTCTGAACCTATACCTTGATCTCCATTATTATATTTGATGCAAATATCTTGAAAATAAAGACTTCAACAGCCAAGGCAACCATCAAGCATGTCATGCAGCATGCTGCATATGGCCATCAAACTTGTGTCCATATACCGCCAAAAGTTGCCAAGTGATATATGGTTTCTTTTCTGGTAGGAGTTTTTGTTGAGAAGTACATGTATTACCTTGTTTGTACATATAACCACCATGAAAACTAGCTATGGGGAAAGACACCTACACAAGTAGTGATCATTTATGTATTGTATATTATATCATAGGTGTCAACCTCTTAAATGTATATGGCCAGGAGATTCCTATGAAAGGTGCAGAAAAATATAGAAAATATACATACAATTTTTTCCTGAAAATCCTGTTATTTTCACACCTGGTGGAATCAAGAAAATGGGAGTATCCTGTTGAAAAAGAGGAAATTTACCAGGTAAGCTGTATGATAAAATCGTTTATTGCTATAACAGCACCAGCACTTGGTTCATATGATGGTTGCTGTTGGTGAAGGAAGGTAACAACATTATTCTAGTGTCATGTTCTGCTGTGAAATGTTTATCAACGTGCACGCGTTTACCGGTAAATATGAAGATGATGAGCAGTGTGAGCATGATGCGGAAATATTTGCAATAAGTCTCTTTTGTGTGCATTTTCACTGTGAACTCTTCAGGGTAAATTTCCATTGGCAGTATACTTCGTTAAGTCTTGGATAACGGTGCTGTGATCTGCCTTTGGAATGAGATGTGTGTGGGATAAAGGTTTCTTATGGGAAGCCTGCACATTGTATTTTTCGCTGTTCGATTTTGTGTGTTCAGCACTGGCTGTATAGTGTAAAGTCAGCATTTTCTGCTCTGTTAACCCATTTCCCCTTTGAGTTAAGACCGAGTCAACAGTTTTTCTTGGTGTGCCCAACCCATGCCAAGGAAAGCTGTTGAATTGGGTCATGTGATTGTGATCTGTTGCATCTACAACTATCAGTCACTTTGTTTTTCATTGCTGTTGAACATAGTCCAGACAACATTTGACCAGCAGCTGGCTTTGACTGGTTTAATGGGGAAGGTGTTAAGACGTTAAGTGTACCATTCCTAGTCATACTTGATTCTTCTCAGGGATCCAAAGAATGTGCAACAACACTTCTGATCAGTCATCATCAAGTAGTATTGATAGAGATGCACATTAGTCTACATGATTTACATTGCTATTCTGGTTATATTCCTAACAAGCTAGTCACAACATGGTCAAAGTTTGGAAGCAGAAAATGGCTGGATGTTACAGCAACTGAACAATTAAAGAACATGGAAGCAATGTTTGAGCTGACCTTTGGATAAGAACATATTCCCTGCCCAAATAAGATATTTTTGAGAAAATTATCTTAGTTGGGCACATGGTGCATTTGTGAGTCTCCATAAAGGATCTTTGTACCAATTTTTATTATTTCCAATTAAGTAAATTGCATTTAAAGATACGAGCAATTTAAATTTGCTTGTACATAGAGTACAATATATATATATATATATATATATATATATATATATGTATACGGGAAAACCTAAAACCTCTAACTGAACATCTCCGTATACCGAACACCTCTCTATACTGAACACCATTTCTTGGCCCCAAATACATACTTTCAATGCTATCAAACCTCCCTATACCGAACACCTCACTATACTGACCACTTTTTTCAGGTCCCAAGGGTGTTCGGTATAGGGAGGTTTCACTGTATATATATATATAATGCAAGTCTTGATACACAAGCCACAAGTTCGGATGTACGAAGTCAAAGAAAACAATATAGGCCACACATTTTGCTGCTACATGTTATCATACATGCTTTGCCAGTGTATTTTTTGAGGGAGAAAATTTTTCAAAGTTTTCACATTTCACACATCTGACCAGGAGTTTGAATGAACTGGTTTTGATGCAATTTCTTTCGAAAAAATATTCCAAGTATCTCCTCATTGCTTTGCAGATTGTATAAAAAGTGGTAGTTTGTCTGGCATTGTCTTGTGAAATTTGCCTGTTTGTCTGGACTGTCACATAGTATTCACCTATGGTCCAAATGACGCACGAAAAATTCTGTACAGTTGTTACTAGAAACATCCAGCTAAAAACTCATCCAGATCAATACAGATTTCTGCATTTGTTGATCCAAATATCATGTAATGTCAAAACTTTTCATACAATCAGGCTTTGGTTGTAACTTTCACTTTCACTGTCAGGAACTGCTGAACATAGACGGAAAGTATTTAAGGAAAAAAACGGCAAACTTGATAGTTAAAAGCAAAGTAAGTGTCTGTTTAGTGTCTTAGTTTAGACATCTTATTTATCTCTCTGTTTACTGATCAAGTTTTTGTTTGCCAAGTACAGCGTAGATGTTTAAGCCTTTAGGTCCTGTGCTGCCAGTGTTGTCAATATCAGAGACATCTCCTGGTTGATTCCGTTTATCTGAGAACCAAGTTGTGAAACCACGCACAAGTGCATTGAGCACGTCTGATAGGCGAGTAGGTGTGTAGATAAGTGTGGCACGTACACCAGGCTGGTATCTACATGATGTGCACCAATCTGCCTGCCCCGCTGTGCGCAGCCACTCCTGGCTTACACAGCAGCAGTAATGTTTGTGTTGGGCTGGTATTTATGAACGATTCTATTTGCCAGGAATAGACGACTTACGGTGATAATGACAGTGAGAACCGTAACGATGACACGACATAAGACTGATGAGCATTGATTATGACTGCGACCTGCACTGGCAATTATGGTTGTTGTATGCGCAGTGACAGTGACTGATGATGGTGGTGATGAAGGTGAGAACCTTAAACCTTCACTTAGCTCAGGGCATGATAATCATGGTCAGGCCATAGTGTGATTACCATCATGTGATCGTGATCAGTTAATAGTGTAATCTCTGATCATGATCATATAGTGTGATTACTGATCATGATCAGATCGTAGTGTGATTACCATGGTGATCATGCGTGTACAATACAAATGAAGTAATCCATAATTAGAGAGTACCACACAGAGATTGGACCATGACTACCATGACTGCGACTTGCCAATGATGATTCACTGTCATGATTGCTATGAGAGCCATATGGTCATGATATTGAACATCATGATTATAACCATGATAGATAGCACTGTGGTGATCAAGGTCTAGAAAATATGAATACCTCTTTCAGTACAACCTGCTGGTCTGAGTCAGCAGCTTTTCTTGGCATGTCTTGGGTGCATTGTGCGTCAAGTGCACCAAGGAAAGCTGTTGACCTGGGCAGTTGCCTCACTGCTCTAAATGCTGTGTGTTTTCCTTTACACCGGAATGGGGATTTAGCATCCCTTTACAGGAACAGATCTAGGCCTTCAAAATTTGTAGCCAAAGTGGGAAATAAAGCAGTAATCACTTCAGAATTCAGTCTAATTCCTATAATTCGTGCCAAAATAAACTAACCACTTGCAAGTTTCTTTAGCCAAATGAATGAAACATTAGCATTTGGCTAATTGGCTAATGACACCAGTGGTCCCTGCTTTAATAATGACATGCCCCGTGAGATGAATTTGAAGGGTGTTAAGTCCAGTTAAAACATATGTAGTATAATGGAATTCCATTCTTTCAGGAAGTTCCCTTTTTGTGATCCTTCAAAACATTTCAGGGAAAAGCATTGATGTCAAAGTTTTATTGGAATTGCCCCAGCACATTGTCTCATTTTTGCACCAAGGAGAATGACATAGTACAAGCTGAGAGATGGTTTTCTCCTCTTAAGGCTGTTTTCTGTAACAGCCTCCAACTAAGCACTGAGCACAACACGAACATGGAGAATTGGGTATCTTGCAACCAGCACAAATACATGTGCATCGGATCCCCAGGCATTAATTGGTATACCTATAGGCTATCCAAATATCTTCTTGCTTAACCCTCCTATTCCAAAATGGAGTAGCATGTGGTCTCAAGATCACCTCTGTAGGAGATATGACATGTCTATTTAGGGCATCCCTTTCTTGACACTTGAGTGTTTTTTCTTATATTTTACAATGGTCTCTTTTACTAGGGACCACTCTTACCAAAAAAAAAAAAAAAAAAAAGAAAGATGTCTTAAAAGACAGGTGATCTTCATGACAGGCAGATAAACATGGGAAGCATAGGACTTGGGAATCTGTCAAGTGGTGTCTCATGAGAGGGTGGTGTCTCATGACAGGATCCCTTGTGACAGGGTGTATCTTTAAGACCATGCACCCACAACACGAGGGCACAGTAGCAGTAGGGATGACCATAAACGGCAAGTAATATTGTACCTGTCTCGTTAACCCAATTCAAGTGAAATCAAGAAACAAATGGTTAGCTCAATTCAACTGCATGACTTTAACCTTTTCCTGCTAAAATTACACAAAAAATGCTCATATATATATTGTTGCCTGCTTTAATACTTTTACGTAGATTTCTTTATGCAAAACATTTTTTGATGAGAATATTAGATAAAACTATTCAGGATGGCACATCTGAGGTCACTAGCTTTTTGCAGGATGGCCCAGGCCCACTGCATCCAAGCAATATCCAGAGAAAGTGAGGAAAGTTGCAGTATGATGACTCGTTATCCTTTGTGACCAAACAGAAAACTGACATTTACGACATATTCTTGCTGGTAATTTTTAGGAGTAAACGTTGCATGCCAATAAATCAGCATTAGGTCCTCCAGGATTAATATTTAGTGCACACAGATTATTAAACTTAACCAGTGTTAAGTGTCTTAATGCAGTACATGCCAGAGTAGACACACGTGACCTTGATGTCTTTCTGGCATACAAACAAGATCACTTGATCAAAATTTACTGACTGATAATTGCTTATCTTCACTAGCTACTTCTTGTCTGCAATTCCCAGTAAAATATTGCTGGCATAAAATGTGTGTGAAGAGCGTGTTTTAATATGACCTGGTTCTCCAGATTTTCCTGTGTTTTGTCAGATTTTGAGCAAGATCGAGTTAAAAACATGAACCTTACAGTGAACTTTATTAGGCCTATTTGATGCTTTTTGTCCCATAACTCACTCAAACTGTTGACATGATGGACAAGCATGCTCAATGGTGAGAAGGTGTTCAAAATCTGTTGACATACATGTACATGTACACATGGAGCATCATGCAGAACTTTGCAGAAATGCAGTGGGCTAGCAGAGGAATCTGCAATTAGTTTACGGTGGGCATTGTCAGTGGACTAGTGCATGTAGTGTATGTCCACCATATAGTAGAGAGCATTTGATACACTCCTGTCAGAAGAGATCAACTGCAATGTCCACTCCACAGCTACTTTTGATAATTGAAACACTGCAGGTCCACTGCATGCCCATTGGATTACCACTGGATCTCCACTGTTTTCCTCATTTCCATGTGCCAAGGAAGGACTGCAGTTTTTTAAGGATGTGCAGTTGAAATACAATGGATCAATTTATATGTTTTCATTGCAGTGGAAACATTGTCAAAGCATGGAAGCTATAGTGGCAGATACTACTGGAGGCTATAGTGGAAGGTACACTATAGGCTATAGTGGGAAATATACTATAGGCTTCAGTGGAAGGTACAATATAGGCTATGGTGGGAAATATACTATAGGCTTCAGTGGAAGATACAATATAGGCTGCAATGGCAGGTACAGTGAAACCTCATTATAACGACACTCATTACGACACAAGTTGTGAATGGCAAAAGTTCATTTTCTTGGTTGCTTGATTCATTTATCTGGCATCTTCAGTTATCTGACACATTTCCAAGGGAACGGATGGTGTCATTATAACAAGTTTTCACTGTACAATATAGGCTACAGTAGCGGCACAATATAGGCTACAGCAGAAGATACAATATAGGCTATATAGTATACTATAGGCTTCAGTGAAAGGTACATTGGCTACAGTGGAAGGTACAACAGGGGTAGAAATTAACTGTTTTTTCAAGTTTCCCCCAGGCAGCTACAGCATTTTTGCAAGTTGCTCAAGCCTCCAGAAAGTGGCCCAGTTTCCCACCACATGAGAATTGCAATTATAGTTAGCTTGTTAAAAGACACTGATGTTTAAAATGTTACAAATATTGATGAACAAGAGCTATATTTGTCACCACGATATAAACAGCGTTTCCGCACAAAAAAGGTTTTAGGAACTGTATTTAATGTTCCCACTATTGTTGTAAATGATATGTTCTGCTGAAGAAAGTTGCCCCATGGGAAACCAGCTAAGGAAATAAAGTTGCCTGACATGAATGAAAGTTGGATGGGGCACCAAGACACCCGCTAATTTCAAACCCTGTACAATATAGACTACAGAGGAAGGTACAATATAGGCTACAGTGGAAGGTACATGTACATTTACAATGGTACTTACAATGGTGGCTACATGTTTACTTGCAGAAAAGTAGAAAGTACAATATATATGTACATGCAGTGTAGGCTGTATACAGTGGAATTACAATGGAAGTTTTGATGGAAGGTACAATGGAGGCTACATTGGAAGGTAAAATAAACTGCAAATTGCTTTAATTTCACTGTGCTCTTATTTTCGCTCATTTTGCTGATGGCACAAAAATCTTGAAAATAAAAACACAGTGAAAGGGTCTTTTAACATTGTTTGAATAGGAATTGTGTCCAAAACAGTGGAATTAAAGCTACAATGAAATGTCAAAAATACAAAAACTGTGAAAATTTATACATGCAAAAAAAAAAAAGCAATCTACAGTACATGTAATGTAGGCTGTATACAGTGGAAGGTACAATACAGCATACAGTGGAATAGACATGCACCATGTAGACTATGATGGAAGGTGCAATGTACATGTGAAGTGGTACAGTGTAGGTTGTAGTGGAGGCTATGTTCAGTGGAAGATACCATATACATGTAGTCTACAATCGCAGGTACAATGCAGGCTTTGGTGACAGGAACAGCGGAGGCCGTGATTGCAGGTACAATGTAGGCCAGAGTGGAAGACTATAACAGAATTTACAGTGGAAGGTGCAACAATAAGAGGTTGTGATAAAAAGTATGGTATAGGCTACAGTGAAAGGTATGTGACAATGGAGTCTGTGATGGAATATACAATACATATAGGGTACAGCTGGAGGTAAAATAAAGCCTACAGTAAAAGGTACATTACAAGTACCACCAGACAGTCTTGCACCCACTTTCCCAAGGTCCAATAGAAGCCCACATAAGCAGTGTCCCAGAGATTTGTCTTTGGGACTCCCACAGGGTAGAGCTCCCATGGAAATTTGATTGGGTTTACACTGCATGGGCATCTGGTACGCGCCTCTGACCCACACTTGGGTTTGGTGCAAAAATTAATTACAATGTGGACAGCGGTATGGGTACTGTATATAGCTTCACCAATGGCCCTGTAGTGGGTAACTATGGTGCAAGAATATTCACACATGCGGCCCCTGATGCTAAATTGTCTGGTACTCTCATGTGTTGGAGGTGCATGTTGGTATTTTCTTTAAAGCTGTTTTTAACCTCGATATCTATAAATTTACCAATTATCAGTCTTTATCACCTCTCCAGTGACAAGACAAATTAATTTGAATGTAAATTGGGGGACATTCACATGTGCAAACCTAGTATTCTTTGTTCCCTGAAGTGAATATATTTCTGTGGTTTTCCTACCTCTAGCACTAGAGATTTACAGGACTGTTTGGCACTAGAGGGCCCATGTGTGTTGGTGGTACTGTGAGCACAGTGGAATTAAGGTCCAAGACAGGGTACAGTGAGTTAGGATCACCACATACCAACATGATCAATGGGAGTAGTCACTTTCACCCTGTCCCACTTATACTGCCTGAAAACACCTAAATGTAAAATGTAATCTGCTGTGAGGTTGACTCAAATTTTCTGGCCTGGGTGGCACACATTTTAGAGGACAATGTTAGATAGTTAAAAAGACCCTGCAGAAAAACATGCATGACCTAGGTACATGTAGTTAGCCCTTTCAGAAAAGCATGTGCATGCATGACCTAAGTACATGTAGTTAGACCTTTCAGAAAAGCATGCATGACCTAGGTACATGTAGTTAGACCTTTCAGAAAAGCATTCATGACCTAGGTACAAGTACATGTAGGTCAACATCCTTGGCATGGGTTTGCCTGAAAGGTGACCAAATCAGCACCAAAGCAACCAGTTGTCACAGTCTTGTTCCAACCAGGAATGAGTTATGGTTCCACTGAGATTCCACCCACAGCAACGGATGTCCTTAGCAAAGGCTGTCCTTGTTTGTTGCATGATGTCCCTCTGGTCTATATTGCCTTTGTGTCCACTGCACACGCACTGCATTGGGCTCCTTGGCAAGGCAGAAACACTACATATACATGCTGCTCCCTGACAGTGACAGAACACTACCATTACATGGGACTCCCTAGCAGTACTAGCAACATTGGGAGCTCCTAGCAAAAAAGACCAACACTGCATTGGGGCTATACCAGGCAGAACACAAAGACTACATTGGACTTGCTGGCAAAGCAATAACGCTTCATGGGACCCCCCTGGCAGAACACTTACACCACATTGGAACTTCCTGGCAGAACAGTCAGTACATGGGACTTCCAGGCAGAACACTAACACCTCATGGGACCACCCTGCAGTCATGCAAGATTTCAGCTATTTAGCTGATCAATTAATATTTACACTAGCTTAACACCTAATATCAGCTAAGTTGATCATATATTTCCTTCATATTTCATATTAGGTCAGCTATTTTGAACCTCTGCTTTTCCTTGATTTGGAAGATGGATGTGGGGAATTTTTCCGATTTATTTCTAACTGGCCACCAATATACTTGCCCTGGCAGAACACTGACAAAATATGGGCTTCCCTGGTAGTACATAAGCACTACACTTGGCTCTCTGGCAGAACATAAACACTACATTGGGTTCCCTAACAGAAGATATACAATATACTGGACTCCCTGGCAGAACATAAACGCTACACTGAACTCCCTAACAGAAGATAAACATTATACTGGACTCCCTGACAAAACATAAACACTACACTGGACTCCCTAATAGAAGATAAACATTATACTGGACTCCCTGGCAAAACATAAACACTACATTGAGCTCCCTGGCAAAACACAAGCACCACATATACATGGGACAGTGTGCCTGGCAGAACACAAGAAGATTTTTGAGTGGAAGCCTGCATGGTAGCCCCTAGGCCTGTCACACAAATTATCCTTGTTAGTAGCCAGCGTATCAGCTGTACAGAAGCTCTGAACAGAGGGATTATACCTCTCACAAGGTCTACCAAGGGGAGTGGGCTCTAACTCAATTGCAGGCTGCGAGCTTGACTTAATCGATTCTAGTACTTGCCTTGGGGTACAACCCACCACCCTCCTGGTCACATGTCCTATGAATAATAAATACACGCCAAGTGTCTTGTCTGCCAGCAGGGGATTTTGGGGCTGGTCCATGTACACAAAGTAATCCTGGATAAAGGATCTTGGGCTGCTCCATGTATATTGTGCAGCAAACTTCTGTGGAAAATTCTGCGGTTCAAGGTTACAATATTGCTAGCCATTTTGGATAGAGCGTCCGACTACCTGTTCCACCCGTGCTTGGAAATCTTGGATGGAAGACGTTTGGCAGTTTTGCCTTAGACTGGGTAGCCCTGAACTGGATTTCAAAGGCTGATCCACATACACTTGGACAGCGATATCTGAACACTGGTCAACATACTTTGAACAGTCTTTAAGCTGGGAGGATTTGGTTGGTAGATCAAGACCAGGCAGTCTGTAGCATTGGATCTCAGGGCATGGCATGGTCCATATAAGGGTGGCAAACTTTGACAGAATATGGAGAGATGGTCCACATATACTCAGTAAGCAGTGACATTAGCAGAGGAGCTTAAAGTTTGGGCCACATACACTCAGCAATTACCTTGAAAACTTATTACGTCACAGCGTGTTTACCTACAGTGCATCTTAGGGGATGGCCGGGGACAAGGTCAAAGCAGTACATAAGTATAACATGGTTGTGTTCGCAGTATGGCTGATGTCCTCGTAATATTAGATGAAAACGGTGTCCCCTGTGAAAAACTACCTTCTCATGGAAATATACATGGGGTCTCTCCCCCAAAGTGTAAAGAACACACACTGGTCAACTTTGATTCAACCTTGAGGTTTTCGTTTCTGATCAGTTGGATCCAGGCTTAAATTCCTCTGTTTTGTTGGACAGCAACTGGTAAAAGCGGAGTCCAGGTGTCGTACTCTTAGAACTTGTGCACTTGGCATGCAACAGTTAACGTTCGGCATTTTCTGACTTTCTCTGATCGGAACTTGAACATACGTATATCACACTGGCAAGAGTCAACACTACATCAAACGTACCACTCCACTGTGAGTCTGAACTGCTGACGGAGTTTGCCCATGGCGATCCCCCAAGATGCATTGCAGTAAACACACTGTGATGTAATAAGGCGACAGGGTAATTTAACCCTTTCCCCCTTGAATTGACACTGAGTCAATAACTTTCTTTGGCATGAGTTGGGCACTACGTGCCAAACTCATGCCAAGGGAAGTTGTTGACCTGGGGCATGTGATCTTAATAGGGCTCATCTACAATCAAATTCTCAGTCAAAATTGTTTTTCATTACTGTTGAAATTAGTTGAAAATGCTGAAGCAGATGACATTTGACCACCAGCCGGTTTTGGCCAGTTTAAGGGGGACAGTGTCAAAGGAAGGGATCTCCAGTATTTTTAATATGTATACTCACTGGCCTTTGAACAAATTATGTCTCTGAGCTGGTACATATACTTTCATTCACCTTGGATAGACAGATAGACAGGGTCTTGTGGCTGGTTCACATAAAGTTATTTTAAACAAGGATTTTGAAGAGCTGGCCCAGCTACATACATGCTCCAGTCTTCTGGAGAGAAAACCAATATCAAGGGCTGGGCCACATACACTCTGCAATCTGGAACAAGGGATCTCAGGAGGGTGTGCATTATACATTAGACAATACTGCAATCTAACATTGAGGCAGGTCTATATATTCTGGTAAATTCCTAGGCCATTTTTGTTTGCACCTGTACTGACAAGTTGAATATGTTGATTAAACTTAAATAACCCTGTTCTCATCAAGCCCAGTGGGTTGCCTATACATTCATAATGTAATAATCCTGTCTAAACAGAACAGAATTATGCTTAACTGCTTTCATATTATGAAATGTGATGAATGATCATTACACCACACTATATTTGAAGCATGGCAGCTTATGATTTTAATCCATTATACAAATATTTATACTTAGATTACATAACACACCAAAAGGGGCATACAATGTACATACAAATTGATGGTAATTTAATTGATTTGTAATGCTACAGAAGCGAAAAAGAACTTTCCGGAGGTGACAATAAGTACACAGATATACTGGCAAGTAGATTGTGAAAATGAACAAAGAAATGTACCTCTGCCTGAAGAGTAAATTTTGTCCTCAGGGCAAATAAATTTTGCTTGACAAGAGAGCTATTTTGGGGGGTCAGCTTCAGTAGACCCCTTATGTTTTGGGTTTACCCGGGGAATGCCAAAGTTTCCTGAAAACTTCATTGCGCATGCCACTGCTGAGATCTACAGTATCATGCTACAGTTTCTCATCATGCCAAGGTGAAAGTTTTCTGAAAACTTGTATGTGCATGCCATTGCTGAAGTCTCATTCCATATAGTATCGTTCTACAGTTTCTTGTCACGCCAAAATTAAAGTTTCATAAAAACTTTAATGCACCTGCCACTGTAGACTTGCACAAGTCCCTGGTGCATGTCCCTATTTTCCCATCCCGCGGTCCCACCCAGAAGTGCGATACATTTTCCCCTCCACAAAGTTAACTGAATAATATTATGCCAACTACACGGTGTTATTAAGTAGGTCCTATTATTATTATTATTTTTAACTGGTCGACACTGCCACCGTGTCGGTTTCAACAGTAGCAGCTATTGAGTCCTGGTCAGTTCTAATCCCATTATCATTGCGAGTGGAAATTGGCCTTGGATGAATGCATGGCTAGTCACTGGCCACTCACGCGAGACAAAGCGGACCGTCTCCCTCCGGCTGCCGACACCAGGGACTTGTCAAACTTGCACAAGCCCACTCTGGACTACCATCAATTCGGTGGGAGTGACGTCACAACATCCGGGGTTTCGCGGGATCTTGGAAGTCAAATCAGTATCACAGATTTTGAAGTTACAAACTTCCTATGATACTTCCACATTATTGATTTTTGAAGTTTTTCTGCTACTCTCCATAACACCTTGTTTTTTTAAACAAGACTTGTTTTAAGCTTGCTGACCAAAGGTTGCAGAGCTTATGTGATAACTCATCTGTCCACTTGTCTGTGAGTCCATTTGTCTGTTTTCTTCATGGATGTAATGCATAGACAAACTATAGCTCCTTTGGGTATCTGGGCCCACAGAACACACAAGTCTGTTCTGTGGGCCCAGATACCCAAATGAGGTATGGTTTGTATTTATCTGGTATTTGACAGTTACATAAATGCACAGAAAGTTATTTCAAACCGCGTTTTATTCATGTTGCCAGTCCCAATGTTACCCTAACAACACATGGCTAATTTGCATATGAACTGTGTAATACGTGTACAAGCGAGCAGATCGCTTAGCCCTATTACATTGGTGTTTGTAGGGATCAAGTGCAAGCACAAGCATGGGATAAAGTATGAAGTTTTCACGTTAGCCTCATATGACCTTAAGGACATAGCAAGTGTAGAAAAATCTAGGTTTTAGTTTGATATTGGTGGTTCTACCCATAGTATTATGAATATATGAGCCAATAGATATGTGAAATCTGAGAAGGCAGTTTTTCAAATTTTATCTATGAATAATCACAAAACTCGGTAAGAATGGTGATAAAGCAAAAAGAAAAACACACAGCAAAAGTTGGTGATGACATCTACAGTATTACAGATGATATGGACCAAAATTGTGTCCAAAATGCATTAAATTTGATATTTGAGAAAGAATAAGGCTGATGATGCTAAGAGAAGTACTAATAGGTATTATATGGATGTTTGATATACATGTAGCATTATATGGAAGACCTTGACCTACTCTCTCAAGGTCATGGAGGGATGCATCTCAGGAGATGATTTTTATGATGGTCATTTTTACTTTAACCTGTGTACACATAACTGGAGGTACCCTTACACAGATATTATACAGACAAAAGTTTATGATGTGGAGTCATGGTGGTGCCACTGGGTGTATTAAGTGGAACTAACATCACAGTTACTAAAATCATATAAAATTCAGTGTTCCAGTAGATCAGGGCTCAGCAGTAAGTATGTACGAAAGCCAGGGGCTTGTTGAAGTGGGTCTCCTGCTTGTAATTTTTATGCAGGGGCCCGCGAGGGCCCTGCATATTTATATGGCGAAAATCCAGCCTGTTGTTTACATGTTACATAACCTATACACCACAGTACACTGAATTATGTGTGAAATGATACAATTTTAAGTCTGCACTGTGTGAGAAGATTGAATAAAATGTTCATTCGGCATGTTTTATTTAAGTTGTGTTATGTCTTTTTTTATGCCAGCCCTACGTATACGGACTAGTCAAAAATTGAAGCATATAAAATTTATTTTCCATCATGTCCAGAGACGCGACACTTTACAAGGATGCTACACCTAGTAAGGTACGCTACACCTTGTGCACAAACCTCCGCTCATGACCAAACCCTGTAAAAACATCATGATGATTATAGGTGATAATAATCCTAAAATAAACTTTCCAGGTTTAAACAATTACTGGGTCAGGATTTGTATTCAAGAGGACTTGGCCACCTACTTGATTTCTGTCAAAACAAACTGATATTTTCATTGTCCGTCTAGCGATTATGAGATCAAAGGTACCGGCAGTTATTGGCTGGCAGGGTCACAGCAACTCACCGTCAATCTGATTTGCCCCAATGATGTCAAAGTGGCGTCCAAAAATATTACAATTTGCATGGCGAATTCTTCTGCAAATTAGCATCAAATGCCATTTATCGATGGGTTCTTTCAGTGTTGGAAAAAATACAACACATTTTTGCGAATTTGCAAGCGATAATAAGAGGCAAATAAGGGTAAATGGTTTGTCTTGGCCTTTGTGTATGGATCGATGAAAAAAAATTGTTTATATAGTATCAAGTGATATTGGGACAAGTAATTTTTTTAAAAATTGTCGAGCCTTATAGATTGAGATGGAACGACCTCGCATCAAGTATGCATTAGGCTCGTAACTGGACAAATTTTGTAGATTTTCATTGATTGTGACCAGGTCATTCCCCACTTTAGTAAAAGACACTGAATTCAATATGTTGAGAAAGAACAAAGCTAATGGTACCAATTAAATATACTACAAATGTGTATCACATGGATGTTTGATAATGTGCACTATGAATGATATTGACCTACTTGCTTATGGTTACAGAGGGATTGCATAGATGTCCATGACAGTAGCACACAAAGCCCGTGGTCCTCTTCAGAAAAATTTAAGACTTTCGAAGAAAACACTTTTACTTTGCTTATTTGCCTTTGATGTAAAATGCTTTATTTTTTCTTACAAATTTTAGTAGTGCCAAGAACTTTTACAGTTGAAGGGCACTTCTATTTTAAAAGTTAATGGCACTTGGGTGGAGTAAGAGAGACCTTGATTGGGTGAATTTTGAAGAAACATTTTCATTAATGACTATAATAAGCCTTGTCAAATTGTCAGAGGTGCCAATTATTAGAAATCTGTGCTTTTGTTCCTTTACATGATGAGATGTCCTAGAAACAGCTTTAATATGTAGACAAACACAAACACTGCAAGCGTTTTGTGCTTTGTCCCAGAAATGGCTGGATTCTGTGGACTTGTGATTGTGTACTTGGTTCTAGAGCGAACCAGTAAATCTTGTAGGTTTTTGGCTCTTTTGAAACCTATCACTACCTCCTTGTTAAAAAAAAATGATATAATGACTTTGTTAATTGCTTTTATGGCTAAAAGCTTAATTTTTCAGTAAAAATGGTACTTTTTTAGAGCAAGTGTTAATTTACATTTGTACTGGGATTATCGAAATTAAATTTAAAAATTGGTCTGAGTAGTATGTTCTGAACAGACCGGAGTGTGATCTTTAATCAAACGTTGAATAAAGATACATGTAACTTTGGACTAATTCCCCTTACATTTCTGGTAGTTGATACCTATAACTTTGTTCTCAAGGGGAGACTTTTTACACCATTTTCCATAAAATGTGTGCATGTGTGCATGCCATTCTATAGACAGTTAAATTGATGAAAGATGCATAGCAAAAAACAAAACAAAAACAAACAAAAAAAAACAGTCAGCATCTGTTCTTTCCAGTACAACACATGTGCTTATCATAATATGTAAGGAACTGATAGCCATGTGATGTGTAGGCACCCCAGTATTCTATGAGGGGGGTAAAGGGGTTTTACATAGTGGCCAAGTGGATATTCCTAGTTACCATGCATGCGTATTGGAAATCAGTACTTTGGACCAGCCATTTACATGTAGTTCTAAAGTTTCTTGTCTTCCATATCTTGTACTAAGGGCAAAACTTTTACTTATACCAGGATACTGGAACCCCCCTCCATATCTCTTACTTCTGTAACTCAAATGCCGATTCTGTTTTAAGGATAATGATTCATTTTGGTTGTAATATCTGTTCTTTTTGAAACTCTTACTATTATTCTGTGCCCATTATGTTATTTGAGCAATTATAAAATGCGACAGATTTTCCATCCACATGGAAGATTTTAAAAGGAGCTTGAGTGTTTTAAATTCAGGTCAAGATCCTTTGTTAAAGGACCATTTGTATCATGTAGGTTGCTGATTAAGCCATTGTAGGGCTTTTAATTATCATATGGGGTAGAGGAAACCTTACTTTTCGCTTTTTCTGTGCTGGACGATACAAATTGGAGAGATGAATCACTTGCATACATAATGATTTGCAGCAACTTTTTTTCACTGAGGTCCTGTGCAAGAATCAATTTAAAAGCAGGGTCACAAAGTGACAGGTGTACACCTAAACCAGTATTGAAAGGGGATGATCACATTGTGGTCTCTCAAGACAGGTGGTCTCTCATAGAAAGTATAAATCAGATAAAAACAGCAAAATAAAGTATCCTGAAAAGGTAGCCTTTCAGGGCAGAGGGTCTTTCATGAGAGACAGGGATCACTGTACATGTACATGTTTCTACTTACCATGCATCCATGTCCTTAGTTTCAAGTCAACAACCAGCAGTATTGTAGAAGTTCAGGTCAGCATCCCGTGGTGTTCTGTACATTCAGGTCAACAACCCGTGATGTTCTATAGGTTCAGGCCAACCATCTATAATGTTTCATATATGTGCATTTCAACAGCATTGGCATACTGGTGTTTTCAGTTCAGTGATCTTGTATGTTCTTATATTTTGTCAGCATTGTTTTACTTTCAACAAGCACAGGTCAACAACGTATGTTGTCATATGAGCAGACTATTTCTATTTCTCCTATTGGTCAAGGCACCATCATGTGTCATGCTATAAACACGTGGATCCACTGCTTTTTCTGTCTCGAAGTCAGTAGACCCAGTCTGCTGGTGATTACAGCATGGATTGTGCTGAACAGTGCAAATTTTTTAACTTAAAATGTCACATCTATGGTGTAATACTACCCTCTCAATCACTCATGCTTATACCCCTGCTTATCAGGTTCCCAGCCAGGTTTTTCAACCTGAAACTTTTTATGGCTGACCTGTGGTTACATGCACAAACCCCCAAAGGGGCCTCCGGTACAACTTCCGGTGTTTGCGCATGCTCACCAGTTTCTCTCCTGGCTTCCGCCCACGTTGTTGTGGTGATCACAGGAGTGCCCCAAGATCGGCTTGTTTTTGCAGTTTTCACTGCCGGAGCAACTCGTCGCCCAAGGATCGAGATAAGTGTGGGGTAGTGAGTCGTTGGACCGTTCTTTGAGCGAGAAGCCTTGATTCCTACCTGTTTTTTTTATCTATTTGGTTTCAGGAACACGTGGTCTTTTCCCTTGAAAACCAACATGGCGGACAAGGATGTGGACCGCAAGGAGCGTGAGAGACGTCAAGAACGATCTCGCCTCCTTATCCAGCAGCTCCGGGGGAGGCAGGGGCGCAGCCTCTCCCCCCAAGTGAGTGCTGGAACAGCTCCAGCTGTCCCTGCCAGTTCAGTGGCGGGCATCCCTGCTTCTCAGAAGCAGGATGTGGCCGGCCATCTGATGGGGAAGTGGGACAACCATCCGCACTGTAGAAAGTGCAGATGGGAGCTGGAGCGACTGCAGTGCTCAAGGTTACGACCTTGTCAGCACTGTAAAAGCTGGTCAAGTGAGAGGTGGGACCTCTTTGAGTTGGCAGAACGTCGGCGGGCTAAACGGTCTCACCGTAGAGCTCCATCCGTTCAAGACTCTCCGGCAAGCCTGCGAGTCACCACCTCCTCCTCTTTTCGGAGAGTTGAGGCGGTGGATAGTGCCTCGGATTCGGCGGGGGCGACCCCAAAGAAGAGGAGGCGCTCTCGCAAGAGAAAGGGGGACAGGGCCGAGGAGCCTTCTGAAAAGAGGGCACCCGCCTTGGATCCGGGACTCAAGGCTATACTGGACACTATGCAGAGAACACAGATGCTGATGGCCACCACCATGCAGTCTTTTGTGCAATCTGCACAGATGAGAGTCCCTTTTCCCACACCAGCTGTGTCTGTGGCACCTGTGGGTCAGCAGACCCAAGACCCGGGTTTCCCAAGGGAAATTCAAGGTCCAGGTGCAACTGGCCCTCCTGCAGAGGAGACCAGCATGGACACGGGGGAGGCACCGGAACAGCCCGGTTTGCCGGTTCGCTCTACGGAGGGGACCGGCGTGACTGGCACTGTGGAAGGAGCCACAAGTTCTCTGGTAGGAGATGCCCCAGTGCTCACGGAGGTGGGTCATGAACCCTTGCCCGGAGCACGCCAGGAAGTACATGATACTTCCCTGGCCGGTCCGGACCGGTCCGGTATGTTAGATCCGGTGCTTGCCGAATCCGTGCCGGCCGTGACCGGGACCGGACTGGACCACTCCGATGAGCAACCGGAGAGGACCAGTCAAATAGAAGCTGCCCTTCCCTCTCTCCCCACGCCACTTTTTCCACTGCATAGTGGTTTAGATGAGCGGGGAGAGCCTTTGTCTGATGGAGAGGGCTCGTTACACGAGTCTCTTCTCGACGAAGGCGAGGACGAACGCGAGGAGCGCCTTAGGCGTAATCTGGAGCGTGAGTCCCGACCTGTCCAAGGGATGGGGTCGGAGAGCGATGAGGTGTTGGCCGACGAGCCGGCCCATTCCGCTCAACGACAGTTGTCCTTTGAGGACAGCTCAGCCCCAGCCGAGGTTAGTGAACCTGCAGGGCTCTTTTACTCGACTAAGGAGTCGATCTTGGCTCTCCTCGGAGACACCTTGAAGGCTCCTCCCTTGCCACCGACCACGAAGAGACGAGCGATGTCAGTGTACCCACTAGAGTCGCCGTCTGTGTCGGAACAAGTCGGGTCCGGGTTCCCCTTCTCTGCTTACGTGGATGAAGTGTACCAGAGCCTGGATAAAGAGCTCCGGGGATCTAAGTCGCCCTCCGGCGTCCCGACTCAGCAAGCGCTGAAGTGTGGGAAGCTGTTGAGGAGGCCGAGAGCTAACGTTGCTAGGTACTGTGTACCTAATGAAATCTACGATAATAGGGCCACGGAGGTAGACGTGGAATGGGAGAGTATCTGTAAATGGATCCCCCCATCTCCTAAAGTCCCCCAGGAGGTCCTTAGTAGATTAGAGGAGGATGCAAGAGCGATGGTAATCATCGCCTCCTTCTTGGACGTGTCCTCGGCCGCGTCTGCCGAGATCATGCAGCGACTCTTCGTGTCGCAGCAGGTCCCGGAACCAGTCAGGGACTGGATAAGTCTGAATACCCGGCTTCAGGCGTCCCGGGGTATGGCGATAGAGCACCTTCTCAGGCAGGCCATTACAATGGAAGCCAACCTGAGGTTAACAAGGCGAGATTCGTGCTTGCAAGTCACCAACCTCTCGGAAGGTGAACAGCGAGCCATCCGAACTCAGCCTTTGTTCTCGAACTACTTGTTCGGAGGTGCTCTCGCTCCCATCAGGGACCAAGTGGTCGAGCAGCGAAAGCGGGAACAGGCCGATGAGGCTAACCAAGCCATCCTCGACCTAGCTAGAGCAGCCACCAAGGCTCGTGGACAGGGAGCCAAAGTTTCTGGCGCCAAGGACTCCTTTGCAAAGAGGAGGAAACCTGGGCGACCTAGGAACAAGAAGCCTCAGAAGCAGGGTTCAGCTGACGCACCGTCCTCCGACAGTGGCAAGCAGAACCGGCCCTTTCGGAAGCCCGGCTTCGGTAAAGGGAAAAGGGACTGAAGGTGCGTGCCAGTCATCCACACCCGTCAGGAGCTTTTACGACGGGTCTGGGGCGATGTGTCAGCGTCTCGGCGGTCGGTTAGCCGACTTCCGCAGTCACTGGCTTTCCGTCACAGACGACTCGTTCGTGTTAAGTGTCCTAGAAAAGGGATATGTGCTACCGCACAAAGAGCGACCGCCCTTGTCCCGCGTCCCCTGGAAGTTCGAACCGCCGGCCCAAGAGCCGAAGAGGTCATTCTTCCACGAGGCGGTCGAGAAGTTGTTGGCGAAGGGAGCCATAGAGAGGGTGAGGGATCACTCTTCTCCGGGATTCTACAGCCGACTATTCTTGGTCGCAAAGAGGGATGGCGGCTGGAGACCGGTCATAGATCTGTCTCATCTGAACACATATTTGGAAGTTCCACACTTCCACATGGAAACGCCGGAATCCATAACGAAGGCTCTCCGACCTGGGGACTGGACCTTCTCCCTGGACTTGAAGGACGCGTATCTGCACGTGCCTATGTCTCAGGGCAGTCGGAAGTACCTACGGTTCGCTTACGCAGACCAGGTATTCCAGTTTCGAGCTCTTCCTTTCGGCTTGGCCACGGCACCTCAGGTGTTCACCCGGATAGTGCAATCCGTGGCAGCATGTGTTCACAAGAGGGGCATAAGAATGCACGTGTACCTGGACGACTGGCTTGTCCGAGCTTTAGTTCATCAGGAACTAATCAAGAACAGAGAATATCTGTTGAAGCTGTGCGGGGACTTAGGGCTAGAAGTAAACATCCCCAAATCAAATCTCACACCCAAACAGGTGTTTGTCTTCCTAGGCATTCATTTCGATCTAGTCCGATTCGAGTGCCGTCCTTCCGAGGACAGATGGGACAGACTACAGAGCCTTATCAAGAGGTTCATGAGATCGACACAGCAAACAGCTCGGCAATGGCTGTCGCTGTTGGGCATGATGTCCTCGATGGACTCGCAAGTTCCGTTAGGACGCCTACACAGGAAGCCACTCAACATAGCTCTGAACGCCAAGTGGAACAGGACCAGTTTGCGGCAAATGGTCGAAGTAGGTCCGCACGACAAGTACCTCATCCGTTGGTGGACGGTGAGAAGGAACGTCATGGGTGGACAGACGATGAGGCCGTTCAATTCCAGACTGGTTGTTTACACGAACGCGTCAAAACAGGGCTGGGGAGCCCACACGGACTCCAACATGGTCTCAGGCATCTGGCCTCTGCACTTGAGACATTTTCACATCAATTGGCTAGAACTGGAGGCAGTATATTTAGCCCTGCAGAAGTTCCAACAGTTGGTGAAAAACAAAGATGTGACGTTGATGTCGGACAACAGGACTGTGGTGGCATACCTGAACAAACAAGGGGCACCCGGTCCAAACTGTTGTTCGAACTAACAAAGAAAATACTTCTCTGGTGCGGCAGCAAAGGAGTAAGGATTCTGGCCCGTCACATCAGCGGCCATCTAAATGTAATGGCCGACCAATTGTCCCGAAAGGGACAAGTGATAGGGACAGAATGGTCCCTACACCCACGAGTAGTTCAGGCGTTATGGGACCGATGAGGGACACCCCATGTGGACTTGTTCGCCACCAGATGGAACCACAAATTGCCAGTGTTCGTGGCTCCAGTCCCAGATCCTCTAGCTTTTGCGGTGGACGCCCTGGCGATGTGCTGGGACGGAATATGGGGCTACGCCTTTCCTCCGCTCCCGTTGATCCCTCAAGTTCTGAGAAAGATCCGGGAAGAGAAGGCGGAGATCATCCTGGTGGCTCCCTGGTGGCCAAAACGGGATTGGTCTCTCGACCTACTGGAGTTGAGTCGCGAGGCTCCGTTACGTCTACCAGTCTGGGACAGACTGCTCGTGCAGCCTCAGACGTCCCGGTTCCATCGGAATCCGGCAGTGCCCAACCTTCACGCATGGAGGTTGTCGCACGACACGTCCAAGAGGCTGGGTTCCCGAATCTCGTTTCCTCAAGAATCGCACGAGGTAAACTTCGAAAGTCTTCTTTGAAGACATACGACTCGAGGTGGAGACTGTTCACTGAATGGTGTGCCGGGAAGCAGTTGGAACCTTGGTCAGCAAGATCCTCGGATGTTGCCGATTTCCTCTTGTATTTGTTTGAGGAAAAAGAGCTAAGTCCAAGGACTATCGAAGGATATCGAACAGCGATTTCTTCCTCCCTGAGCAAGAAATTGGGTCAATCATTAGGAGCAGACCCACATTTGTCAGCCTTGATTCAAAGTTTTTATACGGACAAACCAGTCGGCACAAATATAATGCCCACCTGGGATTTGAGCCTCGTCCTTTTGGCCATGACGAGACCTCCATTTGAAGAAAAGGATCCCAAAACGATCCAATTAAAATGGCTGACTTACAAGACTGTCTTCTTGCTCGCACTGGCCTCAGGGGCCAGAAGGAGTGAAATCCATGCATTGGATGTTAACGAGATTCGGTGGTCGGAGGATAAAACCTCCGTCACATTGAAACCACACATGGGCTTTTTAGCCAAGAACCATGTTGCCACAGACCCCACCACTGCCTTTACGGGCTTTACAATCAAAGCTCTTTCCGACACGTTATCAAGATCGGAACCTGATAGGACACTGTGTCCTGTGAGGGCGCTAAAGTGGTATTTGGACCGAACGAAAGAGATTCGTCAGGGTCGGAGAGCCCTCTTTCTTCCGTTGAGGAAAACCGAGTCGGGCAGGATAGCTGCTAATACCGTGTCCGCATGGCTGAAGGCGGCGGTCTGTAAGGCCTACCAGGTTGCCTCCGGGTCAGAGGATATTCTTAGGGTCCAAGGGGTAAGAGCACATGATGTCAGGGCTTTCTCTGCGTCGTGGTCTCTGATCCGCAATGTTGCCCTTGCGGACATTATGCGGGCATGCGGGTGGAAGGCTCACACAACATTCACATCCTTTTACCTGCGGGACCTGACCGAGATTCAGGGTGGTTTGATGGCGATGCGCAATACTCGCACAGCCTCCTTTGGCGATGGGAAGTAGCTCCGTGGTGACTACCAGACGGCCCCAAAGAGGCTCAAGTAGTATGTCCGGAGTCGCAGATTCATATGACCAGGCAAGTAGTCTGCTTTACTTCTACTGTGGTAGGCTGGGTTGAGGGAACAGAGCAGCTGCTCATTCTATATGCCGTTCTGCTTTTTTCCCTGAATTCTCCTGCTCCTTCTTGCAATAAGATTGCTCAGGTAGAGTTCAGAGTGATTAGGGTACCGTACTAACGTACGTAGCTGACCTATGGGGTATTACTGTAGACGTGTCAAAAGGTGAATTACGCCCTCCTCCATTCTGCTGGTATATCAGCATGAGTGATTGAGAGGGTAGTATTACACCATAGATACGTGGAAGCGATAAATGCTTCCTTTATCTATTAGTAATACTTACCTCTCAATCACTCAGAAGCCCACCCAAGCCGTCCCCGCCAGTGAAATTCTAGAGGAGAGAAACTGGTGAGCATGCGCAAACACCGGAAGTTGTACCGGAGGCCCCTTTGGGGGTTTGTGCATGTAACCACAGGTCAGCCATAAAAAGTTTCAGGTTGAAGGCTGGGAACCTGATAAGCAGGGGTATAAGCATGAGTGATTGAGAGGTAAGTATTACTAATAGATAAAGGAAGCATTTATCGCTTCCACGTATCAGTGGTGAAACCTGCATTTTTAGTTTGCTGACAGTTTGATTTTTCATTAAATCCAAGCACATCCTGTGTTTTACTTTCTGATCCTTCTACGTATAACCGGGCCAGCGTGATCTAGCATGATATAAACAAAGCAGGTCGCGCTTCCCGAAGTGAACTGAATAAATACGAGTCCTATGAATAGGGGTGATCCAGGTTGGTCTAATTTCTTGACACACAGCCTTTTGTTCCCATGATGCATGTTTGTGACACCTAGCAACCCATGCCATTTGAGGTCAGGTGGGTCAGCAAAGCCCATTACATTGCAGTGAACCTGAAAGTTTTAGCCTACATGTGAGGATGATTTTTGGAATTATCATCTTCTAATCTACCTGAGGTACATATTATTATCTTTCAAATACACCCAGGTGTGATAAAAATGAAAGTTTAATGCTTATTTGGCAACATATAGAGAGGTTGAATTTATATCTGCTTATTCCCCATGTTAATCTATGGAGAAAAGAGAGGGTCATGGAAAGTGACCACAAGATGTGGGCAGTCAACCATAAACAGGATGGGCAGCACCACCTTTAGGCCAATTTAGAACTAACCCAAATATAGACTATTGGTCTAGGTCGGACATGCATTTGGGATGGCATGTGCATGTTCTGTGCATGGTAAAAAAAACATAGATGCCGTACATCGTGCAGTGATTGGCTGAAATTACCATAAATCTAAGAAAGATATGTGTAAACAATGTGTTTTTATTGAGAACACAGTGGTACCTGCTGTATGCAACTACTGCCGTAAGCAGCCGCATTACTTTTTGTGGTCACTAGCCTGGGACATAGGAGTCAATTTCTTTGTAAAATTTCCCTGTGGTGACAGGTCACCTGCTGTATGTGGCCACTTTTTCTTGGCTGAAGGGGTGGCCACATACAGCAGGTACCACTGTGTATGGAAAGTATATGTGATTTAGTACCAAAATTTTTGGATGGGCTGAAGTGGAACTTTTGGCACTGCATCTTTGACAAAGAAATATGAAACTGTATCATAGAGTGCAGAGGCCATAATCCCTCAAAGTAAAACAATGCCAGACTGCATTCACTCTGGCAAAAATCTGATAATGAGGGTCATTTTCTCATTGGGAGTCTTCTGGTTGCTGTGACACGCCTTATGCATGATCAAAATCTAGTGCTCAGTCAGATTCTAGTCTGAGTATGTCCCTGATTGATTTATTAGTTTAACTGTGTATCGGTGATGTGAGGGTCCCACAGAGAAGTAAGTATAGCATGTTAAATACAGTTCTTGCTTGCAGTTTGTAAAGGGATGTCACCAACATGCCACCTTTTCCAATACGAGACCAGCATTTGAGTATCCCATCACAACTGCATACCTGGTTGTCTTAGTGACCACAGTCTCGACTGGTGAGACACGGGTCGCTGCCCGTTCGGGGAAGCGGAATATTACTAATATTTTGGTAATAAAGAATACTTGGTACAGGCAGACGGAAATTTGTTCTTGTAAAGTTGTAACTAATTTAGGATGCACTAAATGAATATGACTTTGGTATTTGTAAACTTAAATTTCTCTAAAAGACACCAATTTTATCAGGAAGGGGTATCTAGCCCTGTCAATGACAGTGATAAGCCCGTGTGTCCTCCATGATTGACAGGCATGAGCCCCCACATTATGGCCCCAAAATAAATGAAGATTATTTGGACAATGTGGACAACTACAAAATACTAGGGCTTCGTGTTGACAAATGCCTAACATTGGGAAAAACATATATCCGTTCTTTGCCAAAAAATTGCAGGAAATGTAAACACTTTAAAGAAGATAAAGCATTTCCTTCCATTCCATGTAAGAAAACTGTACTATAATGCTTACATCCTGCCACACTTTGATTTCTGTTGTAAAATTTGGGGTGGATGCAACAAGAAATTATGTGATAAATAAAGAAGGCTTCATAAATTTTCTGCATATCAGGTCCTTAAGGTCAATGGCACGCACAGGTATAAAAGTCTGGTGATAAACTTCAATGGTTAACCATTGATGAAAGGATTCGTTACAGGAAAGCACAATTAATGCATAAAATAATGAATGATATGGCACCAATTTATCTGAAGGACCTATTTTCATATGTGAAAGACAGATCTTATATGAATTTAAGATCATCAACCAACGACCACCTCTATCTACCAAAACCCAGGACAAATTACCTGAAATCCTCATTTGTGTATTCAAGGGCCATTCTATGGAACTCTCCTCCATACCCTGTAAAGTATTCTAAAACTTTTGACAGTTTCAAGAATGAATGTTTTAGTTACATACTGTCACCAAGAAAAAAAGAGTCAGAAGTTTAACTTTTGTGTACATATTTGTCATATTTATGGTGATTGCAAAGATCTCATGTTGCTTGTATATCACCGTCATGATTGTATACCAAATTGAAAGTAATTGAGGGCCCTGGGGAGATTAGAGATTTATTCTCAAGTTCACGGAACCCATGTGTGCATGTGCAATGGTGGTGGTATCTGGTTCGTAGGTAATGACTGTTCTAGTCTGTCATCAAGAGTGATATGGCGTCAGTCAACCACCATCCTACCTGCATTTTGTGCCCAGTGTGCTCATAGGAAAGTTGTTGATTCAGTCTCCAGAGGATTTACCGTTCTTTTTCAATTACCAAAAAAATTTTAGCACAATAAATTGATGTCATCATTAACTTTGCTTTGTAAATTCAAATCGACAACCTTAACGTCAAGTGACTTCACATCAATTTTTACCATTAAACATGTAATTAATTACCATTAATTGGCAATTAATTTAGGTCACCAAACTGATTGGAGAATAATGTGGTCAGGTCATTAAATAAGTTTTGGTCATTAAACAACAAGGAAAAATTTTTCAGGTCACCAATGCTTTTAGGTCGTCAGTAGAACAGGAAAAATGTGTTTGTTGCACCAATGAGTTTTTGTCTTCAAACAAAAAGGGAAAAATGTGTTCAGGTCATCATTTTGTTTAAGTGATCAACCAAAAGGGAAAAATATGGTCAGGTTAGGTAATGAGTTTAGGCCGGAAGGGTTAAAAAGTGGAAGGGCCTAATGCTAGATTGAGATCTGTCAGATGAGAGGAGTAAGTGTGTTGGTGAGTTGAGGTATGATCATTTTGTTTAAGTGATCAACCAAAAGGGAAAAATAGGGTCAGGTTAGGTAATGAGTTTAGGCCTGAAGGGTTAAAAAGTGGAAGGGCCTAATGCTAGATTTAGATCTGTCAGATGAGAGGAGTAAGTGTGTTGGTGAGTTGAGGTATGGTCATAGTGTCCCATACATGTATTGACAAGCTATGGATGGCTGTGGATCCTTTAATATTCTGTTCCATGGCTGGTGAACTCCTGTCTGTTCTGATTCGACATCATTCTTTGTCTTTTTTCCTTGTCTTAACGCTAATATCTAAATGTTGTCTGCTAATTGTATTTTACTAATTTAGGCATTGTTTTTCAAAATTTTGGATGAAATTTGCATGGAAGATCATTCCGAATTAAATGCCTATGGTCAACAGCTTTCCTTGGTGCAATGCGCCCAGAACGCGCCAAGGAAAGATGTTGACTCAGTCTTCTATCAGGGTGGAATGAGTTAAATAATCATATTTATCATGGATGATATCACCATTGCTGCTCTAAAGAGCCCATAGACCCTTCAATATCTATTGCAGGGCACCTGGCATGTACAATAGTAGGCTGTATATTAACACCTGTCCACACTGTGACACCTGCTGGATGATCTAACTCACCCGCTGATAGTGACTGAAAGTGACTGCATGTCAGATGTTGCATGCTCCAATACATTAACTAAAATACATAGTTAATAGAAAATATATTGAGATTTGAGATCACAAAGGCAATTAAGCCAGTTCCAAGTAAACAGCTGTCTGCGGTATTTATTAGCTCCCAACCAATGCCAAGGAAAGCTGTTTCCTGCGTGTCACATTAGTTAGGAAAAAGTTTTCCAACCAGGAAATGCAGGGTGAACTTCAACCTACTTTTTCCAGCTGGGCTGCATTAATGCAATCAGACATTTTCTTTTTTGAATATGTTTTGTACAGCTGTGATGATGATCTGTGCATGACTGGTCATTTGCTCAGGGCGTCAAGTGCAGACATGATCAATGCCGGGCCAGGATGGGTTTTTTTCAACATTCTTGTGCCAGCTGAAAATTGAAGGAAATACTGTGAATCCAGTTGAATTTGTGGTATTTCTATTATGGCTTACTTTGCGGATGGAACAAAGCCTTGAAAAATAAAATCATAATTAAATGTTTTTTCTTGTTTTTTGGTTTTTTTTTTTTAAACAGAGGCTAGCAGGGACTATGTCTACAATAGTCAAATTAAATCATAAGTTAAATGCCTGAAATTTATGTAAAAACTGAACATTTATACATGTGAAAATCATTATATCCACACTGCCAGTTGGATATACAGTAGTCCCTCCTTTGAGAGACCGCCCCTAGCGCCACCCAAAAGGTGGTCACATAAAGCAGGTGGTCCCTCAAGGGAGGTATAAATAACATGAAAAGTACTACAGAAAGACCGGACAACTCTGGTCTCTCAAAGGAGGTGGTCTCCCAAAGGAGTGGTCTTTCAAAGGAGGGACTACTGTAATGGCTTAGGCCAGTTACCTGTTCTGTTTTAGCAAATACAGCAAACCTCATGATAAAACAGTGACAGCTCCATTTATATTATATCGACTGGCACTCTGTAATAAGTGGGTCCATAGAAAAGTCTAAATGACTCTTGACCAGAGATGTATGAGACAGCAAAATCCAAATGACTTTTATGGTCAGAGAAGCGGGGGATCTTCTGCTTAATGGAGGCTAGGGAGGACTGTGTGTGTGACAGGAATTGCCAGCTTCATGGTGTGGCCATCTACATTATGTAGAGGTCATGTCACTCTATGCTATACATTTTACCAGTTCTTGTGCTATCACATTAACAGGGATATATTTAACACAGTGTCTTGTGACTGTCGTGGTCAGGCTAAATTTGCACCATTACCCCTACTGGGAATATGTATAATGGGACCGTCCCTCCCTTGTCACACTCAGAATGATTGAAGCCCTTGTGACCTTTAAAACACTTGCAGAGCAACAGTGTATACTGCTACAGCAGTGTAGTTATAGTGTCGATTCAGTGTAGTATATATTGTGACTTTCACTAGTAACTTGTTTCAGCGTTAGTGGGTGTGTTTTGGCGTTTCAGGGCGGTTCCCGGCGTTACACAGCGTTTGCCAGGGTGAGACAGTGCTTGCCAGCGTTTGACTCCCTTTCAACGCCGGCAGACGCTGTGAAACGCTGACTAACACCGGCTACTGCTGGCAAACGCTCTGTAGTCCTCTCAACTAGCAAACTCAATGGGATACATGTAAAATTTGAATTAACTTGAACTGGGATGAGAAGGATCTATGGAAATTTGTGTCTTGTACTTGTACTAATCATGAATATACTTTTATTTTTCATACTCATGGGCAATACAACATAATTATCTTTAACTTATGCTGCATGATGATTTATCCATTGAAGTGAATGTGTAGTCAATGACTTTGCTCATGATCACTGATATTTTGGTCACCTCAATCTTGGTTGCAAAGTAAAGACAAACAAACAACCCTGTTTTCAATTTTTATTAAAACACAGCACAGCAATGTTTTATTGTATGTACAGCACAAGTCAGCAGTGTATAGCTTTGTGCTAGCATATATGTGAATCCCTGTGAATATAATACATGGAATTTATTATTAAATTTCATGTATTATATTGAAGTCAGCAATGTATAACTTTGGGTTAGCATACCTGTCAAGTCTCCCCCATAAAGTGGGAGTGTCCCACTTTTTCATCCCATTTTTTTTATTTGTGTGCAAAATTTTGCAAATTTGGCAGAATCTCCTGCATAAAAATTTAGTATTTTCAATTACATTGTAAAATACAAATCTCGCCCATGGATAGCGCCGGGAACCGCCCTGAAACGCCGAAACGCACCCATTAACGCCGAAACAAGTTACTAGTGTTTACAGTGTTGATACAGTGCATACTTGAGGCACACTAAACTTTTCCCATCTTTACAGCAAATGAACTGAAGGCACACTGTTTTTTTTTGTCACCTCAGACACAAATACACTAAAACCACACTGCAGAAGCAAGAAGTCTGACATCATTTCCAGCATACTGTATAATCTTGGTGGGGTGACAGTGGCTGTTGAATTTACCTGGGTGATATGAAAACTTTACAAATGAGGTTGCTTGATGAACCTACAACATGCACAGAAAGTGTTGAGTGTATTCATAACTCTGAGACTCAAGATGATGATTCGTGCTGAGTACATGCAAGTACATTGGCCTTAATATTCGTGGACAAACTAGTTGTATAAAGGCGAAAATTTGGTATAAAAGGCATCTTTGTACTGTACATTTTAGATTTAGGTTTAATTCAGTAGAGCTGTGTAGTTTGCCATGTAGGAGTCATACTTTGTGTATAATGGTCTGCATGCTCCAGACATCTGTATTGGAGTTCCTTGTGCAGCATTGAGGTAACTGACGTATTTGTATTGTGTGTAGATCAGCATCTTATACAGTCAGTTTCTATGTTTGACAGACGGGTCAGGCAGTGCAGTCATGAACTATGCCACCCACAGATTTGAATTCTTTTGCCAAGCTGTAAGCACACTGTTACAACACTGTATGGCACAGTGTACCCTGAACAGGACAGTGTAGGTTACTCATTTGCATTTTAACTGCACTGAAAACACACTATTCAAACTGCTGGCAGTGTACACAATATGGTGCACTTACACTACAGGTTACAGTGTAGGTTGCTCTTTGGCATTTTTGGCCACACTACACTGTCCATACTTGTAGAGTATACACTGCACCATGTTATAGTGTAAACTATAAGAACACTGCTTCAGCACTCTTATGTTTCAACATAGAATGCACTGCATGTGGAGGGATGGCTGTGCAGTGTACACTGTAACTGAATTGCACTGAATTTTTTTGACAAAAATGTGCATTTTACAGGTTTTATTTGAGAACTTCAGTGTGTATGCTTGCAAACAGATCTGAGAAATGGATAGTAACCAAGTGTACTGGATGAAGACATACATACTGCCAATTAGTGGTCAAACATGTAAAATTTACCCAAAATGCCATGCCCGGAAGCAGACGCTATACACACGGACACCCTTCCAGTATCAGATGCAGGGCTGGTACAGTACATACTTCAGCATTGTAATCGGGGGGCATTCTATCTGACCTTGCTAAGTAATTTCTTAATTCCATGCAGACCGTTTTTGGCATCTTTGTTAACTTGACTTGTATCTAGGCCTACATGTAGCTGGAACAATGTGGGATGCAATATATGTCGACCAAATACAGTCAAACCTGTCTTAAGGGACCACCCTTGGGACCTGATGAAAGTGGTCCCTCACGACAGGATCCATACTTTGATCAAATGAAATGAAAAGACATATTAGATCTACACAAACCTATATTGGGACATGGTAAAATTATTAATCAAAAGTGGAAAAGAAATATGCTTGTAATTCATAACCGCTGACAAAAAAAAAAGAAATATTTCAATATCACAGATTGATAAAATATTTTAAAACCACAGAGTAAAAAACTAATATCACAGTTCACATTATTAAAAAGCTCATTCCATAAAAAGAATGATTTGTTCTTAAAACATGTATGGGTAAGCTAAAAATGAAAGTACATATATGTGTGCTCATATATCTGCATGACAGTCACACTGTTGAAAGAAAAGTAGACTGCGGTTTTTGATGGCAAGTATTTGCTCACCTACACTTATTAGCACAAACAGAAATGTCCATAGATAGCTTGAACAGGTTCACATTGCCATGTTGAAGGGCTTAATTCTGGATTGTGTTAATAGCCTCTTTAACTTGGCTCATAGAAATAGAGGGGGTGGATTCACAGGTATCCTCTTCCGGGGGATTATCACCGTTGCCCTCTTCCTTCCGTATGTCTGTTGCAGGTAGATCCCAGTCAGGACCACTGTCACATGTTTCAATGTTGTTAAAATAGTACTTCACCGGTAAATCGCATTGTTTAATTGCTTCGAAGCAGCATGGATTTTCTGATTTTCCTATGATGACAAGCTGCTCTTCCCCACCGGTCACACTGGAACATGTCACGGAACTCACTCATTCCTTACTCATCTTCCCACCTTTACACCGCTGTCCTTTGACAGCTAGAGTAGAACTGTCCATTGATCTGAATACTGGAGCCGATTCATCATAATTCCAGATATATTCTGGTCTGTATCCTTCACATATGCTTGGTAATCTAACCTTCCACTCTTGGACTGTGATCTGATCGACATCACCACTGTCCTCTGCAATATTGAAGACAAAACGCCGCATTACTTTATTGTAGCGATACCAGCTCGACAGGATTTCAAAACAGGTTGAAAGAAAAGATGCAAGTACACAAGCTCAGGAATGAATGAATGAATGGAACTGTAAACGTGTATGTTTATTTTAAATGATAAAATCACATCGCAATAGAGCATATTAAGTGAGCTGATCCTAACGTGTGATAAATTACCTGACCCATGCGACAAACAATAATTAGAACAATAATACCGCCATGTTGCCTGCCCGACATTTTACCACCAAATATGTTATGCCGCCTCTTGAAGCTTTCCAGCCATCCATTGGAACCCTTGAATGAAGAGATGCCCAAATCCTTAACAAACTGTAATGCCTCGATCTTCACACAAAAGAGGACCTGTAATATTTATATGGCTTGATGTGCATTCACTGAAATATTCCCGATAGAGATCGTTAATCTTTTCATTTCCAGTCCGCACCTTCAAACATTTTCTTGCCATCGGTGAATTGCCATAACTTCTGCTTTCCCTTTCATCAATCCTTTTATTGGTGTTGCTCCACGCTCTATTTCTGTAGTGATTGCTTTGTGACTTTTACCTGAATTGTGTAGTTTGATGGCATTTACCTTCTGCTCTAAAGATAGACAATTTCTGTTTTGTTTTAGTGTGGTAGCAGCCATGCATGATTACTGATAAAATTGTTCAAGGAAAATCAGGGTTTGTTGTGGGAAGTTAGGTAGATCATCACATACACGTTATTACAATAAAGAGGCCAGGAAAAATTTCCATTCAAAAATGGTCTATATTTGTGGCAACAGATGGCGCTGTAGTCCCTTAACATGGGTTAATTAATACAACAGGACCCGATTTACCTGGGCACATTGGACAGGAAGGCCCTTAAGACAGGTAAAAAAACAAACAAAAGAAAATCATTGGGGGGGGGGGATTGAGACTGGTTGCTTATGACAGGTGGTCCCTTAAGACATATGGGTGGAAGGGCAGGTTTGACTGTACTGGCCCTAATCCAGACCACCTATATGCAGATAAAGCAACCATACAGAAGGTCAGTACATATCCTGGTGTCTGCTGCATGCAAAATTCCGTGATCCTGTGTCAGGGACAAGTGCAATATTCAAAGGGACAAGTGACTTTATAGTTCACTTGTGCAGGGACAAGTTGAAACTGACCACAATTCAACCTACAGTGATCTCAAATGACAGTGTCACAAAATTCATATTCTTTGTCGCAAAATGCTTTATTCTTTAATAGCTGACACTTCTTTTATGATGGAACAGAGGACGCTCAGATACAACATAGAAAAATCATGTGCCAAGTGCGTGATATATTTTATGCGTGCACACTCACTTCTCCCCCATCTTTCCTTGGCCCTTCAACTAAATGTTTGCCTCTGGGCCAATCACTGGTCAGTTATGATGTAACACGCATAATTAATGAGTGTCACTTTGTTCCTCCTGCAAAGCTGTATTGTATTGCTATGTTTGTGGTGCCAAGTTTCGAAAGCTCTGAGAAATTCGTGGGACATCTTCCAACTGCTTACCGCTGGTAGGCGAGTGGCTCTTGTCCCCACCAAACTGTTAAAATGAGATGTAAGAAACCATTTAATTAGTTTCTCAGATGGGATGGTTAACTAGAATAAAATTTAGGTCATACTGTCGTGATCTTTCAACCATAGTTCCTGTTTTATCTCCTGTGTGTTTGTGTGTTTGCAGCTTTAACAGAAACATAAAAATTCATAGGAAAAACGAAAATAGTCTATATTCTTTCAAGGGTTGAGAATCTTAGAGGTTGCAATGAAAATAGGAAGAAACTAGAAAAGATGATTTGCTGCATAGCAAATCAGTGTGTCTTCAAAGCATATATATACAACTCGTCCATAACACAGCAGTAGAAGTTGAAGTTGGAATGGCATCTTTATTTATTATAGCCTCGAAGTTATTCAAGATTTAAAATTTCTAATGGTGCTACTTAGCATAATTTAAATTGCTACAACTTTTGTTTTTTAATTCATTAGGTGCGCAATGGTCAACAACCCCCTAGTAGAAGTTGGAATGACATCTGTATCTGTTATAGTGTTGAAGATATTCAAGATTAAAATTTTTGAATACATGTACTGCTAATTAGCATTATTAGAATTCCTACAACTTTTGGTTCAGATTCATTACATGTGCAATGGTCAATAACCCCCCCAGTAAAAGTTGAAATGACATCTCTATCTATTATACTTTTGAAGATATTCCAGATTTAAAATTTCAAATGCCGCTAATTTGCAAAATTTTAAACATCTTCATTCCTCTGCATAAAAAGGCCCAACTCTTTTTATGGAGGTACAATCATGCCAAGTTTGGAGTTGCTATGTATAATAGTGTCCGAGAAAAGTGTCGGACAAATTCACTGGTAAAGAAGATAGAAAGAAACTAGAAAATTTGATTTGCTTGTTTGCAAATCAGTCTGGGTGCCTGGAGAAACTGCAATGCAATATATGCAGCTGTGACATAAGCTCCAAATGTGTAATGGCATGTTAACAGTATGGCCAAGTTGGTGAAAAGTGTTGCAGAATGATACAGGTCGACATGTCTAGCTTTGACCTTTCAAGGTCACTCTAGATCAAAAAAAAACAACATCAGATGAAAGCTTATATGTCATTTCCTACTCATGTTGAATAGTAACTATGCCCCCAAAGTGCACCATTTTCCATATGCAGAGATTCTAATGCTGTGTGGCCTTGCTTTGACCTTTCAAGGTCACTCAAAGTCAAAAAAGACAGCACCACATGAAAGCCTACATATCATTTCCTATTCATGTTTAATTGTAACTATGGCCCTAAAGTGCACCGTGTTCCATATACAAAGATTTTCATGGTGTGTGACCTTGATTTGACCATTCAAGGTCACTCAAGGTCAAAAAGGACAGCACCAGGTAAAAGCCCACATACCATTTTCTATTCATGTTTAATAGTAACTGTGGCCCAAAAATGCACAGTTTTCGAGATACAAGCATATATCACTTATACATGCTCTCACTCATAGCCAGAAAATACGACAGATTTGAATTGTCCAGTGTCTCAAATTTGCATAATGTTTATAGTAACAGGTTCAACAATATGTCTGTGATAGGCCATCCTAACAAATATATATTTGCCATTTTAAAACATGTCACTGTCTATAATAGTTTTGAAGATATTCAAGATCTAAGTTTTGGGTATTAACCAAATTTGCATAAATGTAAATGTTAGAACTTATGCTCATGCTTCATTGGATGCACCTATGGCACAGTCCTATGTATTGAAGTTGGAATGGCATCTCTGTCTATAATAGTGTTGAAGATATTCAAGACTGAAATTTTGTTAATAGTTTTGAAAATATTCAAGATTGAAATTCTGTATATTCTCCTAATTTGCATAAATTTAAATGTTACAGCATTGGCACATGGTTCATTGCATGCGCCTATAGCACAAACCTATGTGTTCGAAGTTGGTATGGCATCTCTATCTATAATAATTTTGAAGATAATCAAGATTTAAATTTTGTGTACTCACCTAATTTGCATGAATTCAAATCTTACAATTTTGGTTCATGGTTCATTGGATGCGCCTATAGCAGAAAGCTAAATGCGGAAGTTAAAATTGCATCTCTATCTATAATATTTTTGAAGATATTCAAGATTTTAATTTTAGGTAATCATCTAATTTGCACAAATTCAAATCCTACAAGTTTGGTTCATGGTTAATTGGATGCACCTCTATCACAAATCTATATATTGAATTTGGAATGGCATCTCTATCTATTATAGTTTTGAAAATATTTAAGATTTAAATTTTCAAAGTGCCTTAATTAGCATGATTCAAAATTTGACTTTTGTTTACTGTCCATCAGATTGGCAGATGTCACAAACCTATATGCTGAACTTTGAATTTTGTATCTATCTATAATAGTTTCGAAGATATGGAGCTTTTAAAATTTTAATTGCCCCTAATTAGCATAATTTTAAACATCATGACTATTCCAAATCAGAGAGACAACTTCCCTACTAGGTGTATTACCATGCCAAGTTGAAACAGTGTAGCTTGCACGGTGTCAGAGAAAAGCTCTGGACAAATTTGGCTGAAAGAAGAAAGAAAGAAATTTGCAAAAACAATATGTGTGGGTTGGCACCCATACATAATAAAGAATTTTAGGAAAAACAGAAAAGTGTGTGTTGATACACACACTTTAATAATATTGTGGAAACAATGCCTATAGTTCCCCCACGAGAGAGAGAGAGAGAGAGAGAGAGAGAGAGAGAGAGAGAGAGAGAGAGATGACCAGCAAGCCTCAGGTGTGACAGCAAGCTGCCTCCGTGGGGCCAGCCCACACACCAACCATTATCAATTACTGAGTCCATTTGCAATACTATGTCCACAGGCAGTGTGTAAATGCCAGGTAAAGTCATCCTGTACACTTAACACTGAGTATACACAGAGATGAGAGTCTGTGGACAGGCAGATAATTGATCCCGAGTTAAGCCTGGATGGACCCGTGCTCGCAATGAGTCGTCTCCCTCATTTAATGCCCCCCAGAGGTGTGTCCATGAAGTACCAACAAGGAAGGATTATATGGACCAGCCCGGGAGCACTCTCGGTAGATTGAGTGTTGGCAGAGGCATATTGAAGGACTTGGCGTTAAGGTGAGCACTGGCCTCCTGGCTCGGCGTGCCTCCACTGGATGTAATGCAAGGACGAGCACCACTAGGAAGCATGTAAATACATATGTATCAACAAGTCTGCATGCTTTACGTACACTTAAGGGGCTTATCCGCATAGCCCCAATCACTACTATTGCAAGACATTTCTCAGCTCTGAGTAAGAAAATTAACACCCTTTCAACTTACTGCCACATGTGATAGGAAAGTACGGGGAGAAAAAAAAAAGTGGTCCAAGACTCGGAGTTCCTGTAGCTTCACAGACTTGGTACTCACTTGGCATGCTGGTCTATCTCTCTCGCATTGTTCTAGCTTTATAGGAGGCAGAATATGTATACCAAATCAGAGACACAGCAGAGCCCCGACCTTGGTGGTTCTGCCACGCGGGATCTTTGATGAAGTGTGTCATCTTGGTGTTGGTACTGACTACTTGCCTTGGGATCGATGGTAAGTACCCCACACTATACATGTAATTACACTGTCAGACCCAGCACATGTACGTCTTCGGAGAGCAGAGACTTCCAGAAAACTATCACAAAGTGGCTGTGGTAGCAGCTAGCATGCCTGCAGTCAGTGGTAGTGGGAAGGGGACTGAACCACAGAATATACAAGTCTAGGCACTGACAGGTATATAGGTGCAAGGACGTACCAAAGCACCAGTGTGCATAAGTACAGGCAATTGTACCGAGGGAATGCTGATACACACAGTTTTATATACTTTTGGGTTCAGGTATATAGGCAAGTAAAGGGATATACCAAGGTAAATGTGCACATATGGAGGCATAAGCAATGCTGCTGAGAAATGTATGCATTTGATACAGGCACACGTTTACTTAGGTGCCGTGAACACTGGCAGAGGAACACCAAGGTACCATTTTACACATGTAGCTACATGCACCTGTGTGGCCAGCGATGTTCTTATAACATACATTAGTATGAACTTGGTGTGGAAAGTACAATGCAGTATGGATGTCAGGACATTATCTGTGTACACAGGTGCATATTCTCATTGGACAAATTGATAGATGTTCCTCTTAGGAGAGGCAACATGTGTAAACTGGTTGTATACCTAGCACTTCTGTCAGGCCACACTCACCATTTTTGTCCACAACTGGTATAGGAGAGATTTTATTATTGTTGTTGCTCCTTCCCCACTGGTCAGTTTCTTGGATAGCAAACAAAAGGGTGAAAGCATGATAGGAAACTGTACACAGATTAAGACTCTTACACTCTGGTCAAATTGTAGTATAATCTAGTGCTGGGTGGCAGTTTTATGTGTACTTGTATGTATATTATATTATATATATATATATATATATATATATATATATATATATATATATATATATATATATACATATATATATATACATATATATATACATATATATATACATATATATATACATATATATATATATATGTATATATATACACATATATGTATATGTATATATATATATATATATATATACTGTAGTTCTAAAAATTTTCGCGCTCGATTTAATTTCGCGCTTTACGCGCTACCACCTAAAGCGCAAAATTGAAATGCATGAAAATAAGTTGCATTGTATTTTACTACATTGTTTGGCATTGGATTGCGCGAAACTAAAATGCCCGAAAATTCTGTAATTTCAGAAAAAAAAGAGTTTGTGCGAAATTAAACACGCGCGAAAATTTCTAGAACTACAGTATATATATATGTATATATATACATACATAACTAAATATATATATATTTATATACACCCACATACATACATATATACACTTTAGCTGTGCCACCAGAGAATTACAGTCTGTCATCAAAATTGCTAAAGTCAAGATCAGCTGGTTGAGACGAGTTCTCAATAGAAGTCTGTGTAGCAATACTAGATATGTTACTTTCACATAGAATGAATACACACCCACAGCCCACAAGAATTTATTTGTCTTGGGCTGTGTCTATAACCAAATACAGATAACATTGCTTGTATTTTGCCTAACAAAGTTAGCATGGAAACAAGCCTACGCAAAGTATACACCTTTTTGGAAAGGGTATGATCCTTCACCAGATTTTGAAGTATTGTGTCTAAAATGTAAATGTTTGATTGTTGAATGAACAATTAGCCCTTTCGTCAGACATCTAATAGTGACATCAACTTAAGTGGTTAAACCTTAACGTAAATGCACATACACACCATCAAATGCCAAAATGGTTCCTTTTTGGGGGGGTGGGGGGTATTGCTTTCTTTGTAGTTATAGAGATCTCAATGTGAAGTGGCTGTTTGTGTCATTGTTTCACCTTTAAAGACAAATTGCAAAGCAAATGCGCATGCGTGAAAGTTTTTTTAGTTTTGAAACAGAATTCTGTTTTGAGCAAAAATTTTTTGCAAAACTGTGTCAATCAGGATATGTTCTAAAACTTGCAAATTTTTCAAGAGATGAGGGAAGAAAATTTTAAAGGGATCCTTTCCATTGTGTAAAAATTGTTAGCTTTCATCCATAAATACATGAATTTAGCTTTGTATGGTAATTCTGTGCAAGCATTGTAAAATTTGAATGTTATGGTAAGAAGTCACTTTGAACTTTTTGTGCATCCCATTTAATTACCAATCAAAGAAATGGTTAATTATACCAAAATTAGAATAACATTTTACCATTTTTACGTATTTAAATAGAACCTATAGATAATGCCATTTCCAAAAATTGCATGCTTTGCTTGGGATCATTTTTATTTTCAAAAATTTATTTTGAGTTTGCGGCCTGATGATTTCCAGAACTGATATTGACACATTGGTGTACGATAAAAAAAATTCCAGAGATCCCAAACAATGTTTACCCAGAATTCAGTTTCTTTCTCACTACCCCTGTGATAGGGCATTAGATGCAGATCTCTTTATTCACCCTGCCAAAAGCAGCCATCTATTGTCACTGGTTGACCTCCAAACACTGGGTTTATTTGTCCCATTTTTAATAAAAACTCTCAAGCTGTTATTTGAAAAGTGAGTCGCGTGATAATGTGACTGAAACCTAGTTTTCAGTCAGTATTGCAATATGAGCAGACCTTGAAGTAGCACCATAACTTGAGGTGCCTTAGCAACATTATTGTTACACCTACATCACTATAAATACTGATCTCCATGCAGATTTCTGCAGTGCCTGATGAGTTTCAGATGAAACGAAACACATTGCACTTTCCCTCATCTATGCACTCCTTGCCTTGTCTTTGGGTTTATTTTTATTAATGCTGTCTATTTATAAGACCAAGCTTGTGATGGCTGATTATTCCCCCAAGGCATAGCTTAGTTGAAGAGAGGTGCTTAGTAAATATACAATTACTGTGTATAGATATTCCTGTCTTTGACATCTTTAGGTACAGGGAGAAGGAAAGGCAAAGGATAAGACACATGCATGTATTTGACATACATGTAGTTCTATCGTGTACAAGCAGACAATATATGTTGTCTGGATTTGTGCCAAGTATATATTCATTACTTTGCTTATATTTTGCTTTTTAAAAGTGACAACTTCATTATCAAGCAACTACTGTGCTCAGATGTCTTATTGGACTCTACGATTCACAGACGCTGGCGTCAACTCTTATACTAGGTGTACTGACTTGTGATGTAATTTTCCAACCTCATCTACATATGTGCTTTTAAATCTACTCTGATGATACGTGTATATTTTACATGAACATATCTATGTATTTTATGTACTGTCTACTATGGACTTTGTTTTAGTCTGAAATAAAAACTTACTTACTTACTTACTTACTTATATGGTTAAAGCAACGAAATTTGGGAAAAATACACGTGATTTCTGATTTCTAAAAGTATAGAGTGGATTTAAACTTGTCCACGTGGTGCAATGTTTGGCATGCTGTCACTATAATTAATACATAGAAAGTGATATCTATGTGTTTTAATTGACACCTGGCCATTCCATGGTGACAGAGTAGTTAATGACAATGCTTTTGAGTCTAATATCTCCACTTTGAAAGAAAGAATCAGTGTCAGTTATGTTCAAATAGTTCAAATTGGCACATGTAGCTTCAAATTAGTTTTATCCAGAAAAAAAAAAGATCGAGTGTTAATTATGTACTGCAGCTTTTAAGAAAAGTGTGCAATTATATTCAGCTAGCATTTCTCGTCAAATTAGTTTGATCTTTATTCTGACAGTAGATTTGTTTTTTGTGTTGCAAATCATATCCATGGCAGGGACAGATGTAGGCCTTCAAATTTAGAAAAAAAAAATAGCAATCACTGCAGAATTCAGCCTAATTCATATTGTATAGTTCACTTTAAAATGAAATTAGTCATTTGCAAATTTCTGTTTTGTTGAAGTGGTTGCTTAAAGACTGGCATCACTCTATGTGTTACATTAGTTTAACACCTGTGAATGGCTGTGTGGTTGATTTCCTGTATTGACATTCATGTATCCAGTGGTACCTGCTGTATGTGGCAACCCCTTCAGCCAAGAAAAAAGTGGTCACATACATCAGGTGACCTCTCACCACAGGTAAAATTTTACAGTGGTACCTGTCTTGAGAGACCCCTCCAATGAGAGACCGCATATCTTTTTAAGACTCCTCTCTCAGAACACTGTGCTATCTTTTCCATGTTATTGGACCTCTAATGAAAGTCCACCTGTTTTGAGAGACCATATTTTGACCTGCCCTAGGGGCGGTCTCTCAAGATAGGGACCACTGAACAAAGAAATTGACTCCTAAGTCTGAGCCTGGCGACCATAAAAATCAATGTGGCTGCACCCACAAGTGGTTGCATACAGCAAGTACCACCCTGGTAAAGGTCTTCGTCATGTTTGAAGGACAGTGACCTTGACCTAATTTGAAGGTCACTAGGGGCAATTTTTCTCTTTACTAAATGTCTTGTACATGAGATCTTATAAGAACTGGGTAAGATAGGATCATAAGACTTTTACAGTTACTAACTCTTGTAAGAGTCTAGCTCAGGTTTGAAGAAAGCCTACATCTACTTCTTTGACTTCTCCAAAACCATTTGCCAGATCCTCTTTAAATTTCAAAACCGTTCCTATTGTCAACTTCTCAACAACCATCACTCAGATGGTTCTGAAATTTGGTGGAAGGTTTAAACAAAGTAGTTCTCTATAGGTGGTGATACTTTGAATCTCTTATTTTTAATGAATTTTTTCGTTTTGGGTACCTGTTAGTCAATTCATGTTTTCCTAGATTCATTACCATGTGAGTCAATGTGGAATGGAAATTCATTTTTTTTACTTTCTCTCAAAAATCTTTATGTCTCAGATCAGTATACAAATGGTGCCCTTGGCCGAGGGGGACAGGAAAAATTGTGAACCTGAGGGATGGTCTGTCCACCCTCCGCTTCGCGTCGGGTGGACAGTCCATCCCGAAGGTTCACAATTCTTCCTGTCCCCCAAGGCCAAGGGCACCATTTGTTTTATTATACCGAAGAACAATAAAACATCAAAGCTTCCATTTAATAGATTTTAATAACACACATTCTATACATTTGGCACACAAGGCAAGATGGCAATCATGGAGAAAAGTTCACATTTCAAGGCTGTGGTCATGTGACATCAGAGGTGCAGCGCCATCTAGCGCTACAGTGAGCGGTGGACAGTACTTTCACAGAAGTGGACAGGCAAAACTGTCCCATGCCCAATTAACCAATCACGTGTACGGATTTCCCTCTGAGGTATAATAAAATGGAATGTATTATGGGTTGAATGTCTATGTCAGCTGAAGCTTGGCTGTTCACATAGGTGTGTGTACATGTAGTCCTGTCCTTCTGCTCAGCACTGGACTATAGACGTGGCTTTCAGGGCCATGTTGCATTATGTAACACAATACTCATGCATCACATTTGCTGCAAAATTTCATATTCATATCTCCTTATGTTGAACCAATTGGCCTGTTTATTTTCTGTGGAGAATATTTTGAATCATGTGCCTTCGAAATGGGATTACCACAACAGAACAAAAGTGACGGACAGAGTGGTGCACAAAAAGGGCCAAAGACGTGGAATTCTCATCAATTTCATCAATGCTAAGTGAAATTTATGGTCCTGCTGACAGAGTGCACGCCCCAGTTTATATTTTTGTTTTTATTTGACCGTGGGCTGGTTGGGTCTTGAACCCCCAATCCTCACCATCTTCACATGCTAAAAATGCAGGCCCTCGTAATATGCAATCAGTCAAGCGTTTGTGCCAATAAGAGGTGGTGGTGGTGGTGATTGGGGGGGGGGGGGGGTAGAGAGGGTGAACATGGAACATCTGTACATGGAATGACCCACAGAGGGCCTTATCTGCAACAAAGTACTGTGCATTCATCTGTACAGTCAGTCATTTGTGATGATCAGATGGGGTGGATTCACAACCACTACATGGTCAGACGGAGCTCCTAGTCACAGAAAGGTGCGAAACACAGCTCACATCTGGACCACCATCCCACTTCATGTTTAATATGATTTCTCCATTTCTTGTCAAACCAGCAAACTGCAACACACCAGTTTATTCCAAAAGTATTTTTACAAGTATACATGTATCACACTGATTATCCAAAGAAATCCACATGTATCCATGGCAGCATGCCTATAATTGTTACAAATGTCCCACAAAAACCATTTCAGGCAAAAAGTGTGACATTCCAGCACCAAATTCAAATGGGTATCCCATCCTGAATCCAGTTTGTAGCCATATGACAACTGTTCTCCATTGTCAGTGACACAATAGTCTTTGTCTTTGATCTAGTCATGTTTTTATTCTGTGTTCATTTCTACAAATTGTGAAACCTAACCAAAATTTATTCCGTCAGTGCTTCTCGTATCCTTCAAAATTGTTTGGCAGCCATAATTTTCACCAAACACAGACTCATTTCCCAGCTGCTCTTTTATTTGCTATGTAAACTTTCAGCCAATCAGAGAGCAGCTGGGATATCAGTGTGGGTCCTGTCAATATTATGGCCTCCAAAAAGTATTGATGGATATGAGAATCACTGATGGAATCAACTTGCATATATGCACTTTCCACTGGATCAAATCTCCATTGTTGAAAATGAAGGGGGGTAAAGGGGTGGTTCCAGTTCACTGGTATAGGTAATAATTTTGCCCTGGTACAAGGTATGAAAATTGAGCAAATTTGGAAAATATGGCTGGTATAAAGTGCAAGGAAAAAAGTACTTCCAGGACACAAGGATGCTACAGGTAAATAAAAATCCTTAGTATATCAGCATAGAAAACAACCTTATCTCATCAAAAATGAATGGTTCAATGTAAGGTGTTATGTATGAATGTCATCATTAAAATGGTTGTCGTAATATAGTCTGGTACATGGACATGACATTCAGACCATCTAGAGTATAGAATATGTGGCTAACAGATTTCTGGTATTGTCAATGTATAATACATATATGTATGGTGGTGTTGCAGGATGTTTGACTCAATTTTAGATAAATTTACCAGTTTCTGCATCCACATGTAGTTACATGTATTAAGATAAACTTAGGCCATTCATTTTTTATTCCATTGTTTACAGATCCGCTGAAGATTTGAAAACCCTTCTGACAGAAAAATAAAATTAAGTGCGATTTTTTATTATTCAATCCGCTGATGAGCAAAACGGCAATTTTATTTTTTTCCGCCCATCTCCCAGCTATTGTTTGTATGGCTAAAATTTGTCTCCAGAGAGGCATACATACAACAAAACTGCGACACATGACTGTTACCACATGTGATCGATTTCCACAGCATCAAATCTTATTTGGCTTAATTTACAAATTATTTACAATAAGTGGTTAGTTTTATTGAGGAAAAAACTTCTATGTTTGGAAAAAACAATGTTCACGATGTGCAAATAGAGTTCGGGTACAAGACATTGCCTTCATCAGAACCAAATATACAGTGAATATCCTTCCATATTCTTTGCAATCATTAACAGGAAGCTTCAGAAGAACTATGCGAGTCCTAATCCTATGTTTTTTACACTTTAACAGCATCAAAACAGCAACAAAAGTGCCAGATTCACAACTTTTATTGTGCCCAACATCCATGCTTTCACCGATGACATGTTGAGACCTGGATTGAAGAGTATGGATAACAGTGAGGGTCTGGGGGATCTCTATGCTTCTATTGGTCCATGTGACTCTTATAATCTTTATTGTTAATTATTCAGATAGGTCATATGATAATCTGACTACATCACCATCAGCCAATAGAAACGATCGTCTGAATAACACATTTCTAACTTTTGAGTTAGCGATGTTATGGCTTAAATAAAACTGCAGTGTAGGCATATTTAGCCAGTAAGAAAGCATTTTACTGATGTAGACGATGATCTGAACTTTCCAGTGATGCAAAACATGCAGTGTTTACCAGAAGTAATCCAGTCCTATGAAAGGCACAAACAAGTGCAATTTGACCGTTGTTTTTACATTGTTTTGCCTATTTTCAACCATGAAAATGCTGAAAAAAAAAGAACATCGTGCAAGGTACATTTGCCCTCAGTAGCTAAATTTAATATTTTTATGGGGCAGTAAGACATCAACTTGAAAATGCCGCAACATTTTGTCAATCATATAAGCCCATGTTGTACGCTCTTTCTTCAGGCATTAAGTTTTCCTGGGAAAGCCAAACATTACAAAAATTGCGTCAATAAAAAACTAATTTCGCAGAGACAATGAATGTCAACAAAAATTAATGTAGCTCATGAAAAGTTAAGTATGTAACTGCCAAGGAGAATGAAAAAGAGAATGGAAGTAACATAAAAGACTTGTCAATGCTGGTATGGATTCTTTCCAGAGAATTAACTTGTCACCACATGCTCATGGAATCAGAAGAACCTAAAATTTGTCTTGGGAGATACTAATATATTTAAAAATACACCTATCACAATGCTCATCTGCTTAGAAAATAGATAAACATACCAATTTCAATGTTGATGTTTTTGAAAAATGTATCAGTCAAAATTTGAAAAGATGTCATAAAAATACCAAGGTTTTAACACTCCCAGAAAGAATTTTTAACTTTGGAAATTTTTAAATTTTTTTTATTCTTTCCTCCGACTTTATAAATTTTGCGTGGAAAAAAAAATCAGACCAGTTTTATTTTTATTTTTATTTCTACCACCACACCATGAAAGCTGAAAAAAAAAAAAAAGAAAAAAAAAAAAATCCATAAGCCAAGCAATAAAAAAAATATAAGGCCTTAAAATAAGTTGCTTAATATGATGCTACCTCTGAAGTTTGATCAGAACCCAGACTAAGACATGCAAATTTCCATAAACTCAAATTAATGAATTTCATGTTCACATACATGAAGGTCCTGCACCTGATGCTGCTGGGAACATAGAGACATAATGGCCTGTATGTACATGTACATGTAAGTTGAAGCCAATCTAATTTTGGACCAGACGGCTGTATACAACTGTCCAGAATTCTGTGTATGCTTATAATGAATTTGCTTTTCACTGTGGTGTAAACGCAAGGTGGTTGCACGTTATTAGTGTCTGCACAGAGCAATGTACAGTGTAGGTGATCCATTTGCACTTTTGGCCACACTAGAAGCACACTGCACACTTTAAGCATATACTGCTGCTGCCAAATTTTTTTGTTTTTTGTTTTTGTTTTTTGTTTTTGTTTTTTGCCACACTGCAAGAATACCCATCTGAGCACTGGTCAAACACTGTTTCCACACCTTATAAACACTGCACAGTTTTACTGAAACAGCACTTTTGTTGGTGCTGGATAATTTGTGTGAGTTTGATGTTTATTAATTTATGAAAACACTTGTGTTTAAAAGTTTAAAATCATGACAGTGTTTGTCCACATATGTATTTTTTACTAAAGCAAGTTGGCATAAAAAAAAAAAAAAAACATAAAAGGCTTCATGTCCCCAATTTCTGCATTAAATATGAATATTGGAGTAACTCTGTAACATATACTGTATGATACAAAGAATGGAATGCACAATGACAAAAATCTTTTCAGTGTCTACTTGTCCAGGAACAAGTATAGACACTAACTCTTATGTTCAGGATGCTCATTTCCCTAAACTTTACTGCTGTTAAATTTAGATAAGAAGGCTAATAATACCAAATGTACCACAAATCATATCATATATAGAGGTTCGATATGGCATAATATGGATGACCTTAAACTACTTTCTCAAGGTCATGGAGGAATAAATTTCAGGAAATATTTTTTGTTATGTTCATTACCTTTGAACCTGTGCACATGTATCAATATCCCATTACAGTAATTTTACACCGACAAAAGTCGATAATGTCTGGAGTCCTGCTGGTACCACTGATGCTGTTACGTGGAACTAATATCACAGATATTAAAAGTACATTGAATTCACTATTCTTATCATAAATTGAGATGGAACTTGTAAATTTACACCAAATATGCATCAGACCAATGATCAAATTTTGTAAAATTTTGGGTAACCTTGATCTATTTTTCAAGGTCATTAAGAACAAAGCAAAAGACACTAGGTTTTATATGTTGAGAAATTAGAAGGATAGCAAGACCAAATGTACTACAAATGTGTGTCAAATAGAATTCAATTTTGCATAATATGGGTGACCTAACCTACTTTCTCAAGGTCACAGAGGAATGCAAATCAGGAAATGATATTATTGTGATGCCCATAATATAATAATTGGGATAGGACTATAAAAATGACACCAATTCTGTAATAGGCCAGTGGTCAAATTTTGTAATATGCTGCGTCACCTTGAACTATTTTTCGAGGTCATTAAAGACTTAAGAAAAGGATGCTAAATTCCATAAGTAGATAGAGAATAAGGCGATTCATACCAAATGTACTACAAGTGTGTGTTCATGTGGAGGTTTGATGATGCATCACATGCATGACCTGGACTAATTTCTGAGAGTCCTGGAGGGGATGCATTTCAAGAAATGAATTTTTTGCAATGGTCATCAGGTTATATGTCAGCAGAGCTTTAGGCCCATATAGGCCTGTTGTTTTCAAAATTTGTAATGTTTCATGTTTGCTCCACAAATAAAGTTTACATGATTCTCCCGACGTTTTTCTTGTCACTAAAGGAAAATCTCCGTACGGTTTCCTCGTACAATGACATTTAAAATGGCCATCGAGGCCACTTACCTTAGGATTTGAGCCAATGTGATACCATTGAGAACACAAGGGTAGAGAAGTAGGAGACATGGGGCAGGCAGGCAGCAGTTGAAGCTGCTTCTTGTTGTGATGTAGATTGAGTCTCTCCAATCACCTGTGTCCATCTGATGCTGTAAATTCACTTAATTTCGGTATAGTTTTACTTTCGCTCATTTCACTGATGCCACAAAAATTTGAAAACATAAACACAGTGACGTATTAGTTAAACATCTTTAGGCTTAATAGCAATTAAGTCCAAAATAGTAAAATTTAAACGTCAGTAAATTGCTGGCAGGGTAAAAACAATGAAAATTTATGCACATGAAAATAAGTACATCCACAGTATAATTGGTCAGCCGCACACACTCGGCAACTTTAGCACAGGTTGTTTGTAGGAGCAGCTTGGGATGTACTCATTTTTATGGAGCTACTTTAGCCCTTTCCCCATTAAAACCGGCCAAAACTGGCATCTGCTTCAGTGTTCTTCACGAACTACGACAGCAATGGAAATCAATCTGGCTGAGAATACAATTGTAGATGAGACCTACCAAGATCACATGCCCGAGGAAAGCTCAGTTTGTACTCAAGGGGGAAAGGGTTAATTACTAATTACGCTAAAACGTTCCAAGACTTACAGTCTTGACACATCGAGAAACGCTCAGTTTGGAGTTTGCAGCTCAAAGGGACTTTATTTTCCTCAGGTCAATACGTGACATCATGGCAACTGGTTCTGTGCAAACTAGCCGATCCGGGCAGTTAAAGCATAGTACTGGCCAACTTATCGGAACATGCAGGTGTCTTGATGGGCATGTTGTGTGCGTGTTCCAGCCATTTTTTTTTTTTGTTTTCAATTTATTTGCAGTTTTACAAAGTAAACTGTTTCAATGTCACATTTTGGTGCAGTATGTACAAAGGGTGCACTGCGGAGCCCTCGGTTTATACAGACCATCATTTTTATGTGTGGAACAAGAAGCATACTGACATTTGAGAGAGAGAGAATAAATGGTCACACAGTGCAGACCAATGCACATAAAAAAATAGATGCATTTTTTTGTGCTGCACCTATTTTTTTTTCTTTTTAAAAAAATATTTGTAAATATTTGTGAAAAAGTTCGCGGACAAAAGTTCAATTAATGCCTTGAGCGGTCGAGCGCCGATCAACAGAACTATATTACAGCATTCTTGTGACATTCTGAATGAATGAATAAATGGCCTACATGGGCAATTGGGGACTTGCGGAAAGCTTTAATACAGTAAATCATTTGGAGGGAAGGGAAGGGAAGGGTAAAAAATAGAGAAAAAAAAAAACTCCCTTCCTTTTTTGAAAACCACTGGTGATAAACCGGGATATTTTTTATGTGGCCTTAGCTTACTACAACAAATCTAACACATTAAGTGTAAACAGGGAAATGAAAGCATCAAAATACATAAAATGGGGGCTAAATACATCATGATTATGTGTCTAAAAGTGTGTTACATTCCATATCAATCTCTATGTTTGCAAAAAAATCAGGTTTTTGTCAGTCTGTGTCTACTCAGGATGTCCTTCCTGCAATGACAACTGCCTATTGCTAATGCAGTTCATTGAATCATATGAAAAACATTGTCGTATTGTTTGTGAACAAGTCAGTCCTAATTATCATATTATGTAGTCCCACAAAGATCTGTTCTGAATTAGGCTGTATAATTTATCTGTGAAATCGATCCGATGGGGTGGTAAATAATAATTTGTCAGTTAACGGACAGACAGCGGGCTGTTATACTCGCATTACTGAGCTCACCTTAATTGCCGCCAATGATACTAACTGTTTATGGCCGGGGATAATTGAAATGGTATTAACTTTCTTCCCCCACTATCATGAATCATCCACTGAAGTTGTATACAGTTGCACCTTGCACAGATTTGCACCTGAGTATTTTATGGCCTCCATTGCTATAATGAGGGACCCCCACAGCAGTCAGACACATGGGGCAGGATGCCGGCAAGGCAAGGTGCACCTGGCTCCTGAAGCCAATTTGTACAGGCTGGCTCCAAAATATGACTGGTTCGTTGGAGCACAGTGGAAGTTGTCTGTTGGCAGTGTGCGTAATGTGGGCAGGAAGGATACATCCTGAGAGAGGAGTGGCTGGAGTTGTAATTTCTTGAGGAGGTAGATGTGGGAGGGGCTCCAGGACAGGTGTCAATCAGAAGAGGGGGAGGAGCTGTATAACGTTTCTGTTTTTCATGGCACAGAGGAGAAAGTACAAAGAGCATCTTTTAGTCATCATGAACGAGGGAGGAGCCTGGGTACACATGTAGGGATGGGGTGGGCCGGACTGCTTTAATATGTGTAAGCCAGGGCAGGGATGTCAAACAAGAAACATCGCTTTTTTTAACTCATAATTTGGCCTAGTCAGGTTTTAAAAGATGATTACAAAGCAGATTGAAGCATTATTTCCCATACTTTGTAGATTTTTTTGATGATCTTTCTCAGGATGTTTGTTAACCGAAGTAAAAAAAGTAATTCCCACAAACTCCTAACCGTACAACTGGTTAATATTTGTAATATAAGAACAAGAATAAGGGAAAGGTTCACCATGAAAAGGAGGAAGAGGAGAAGGAGGCAGCAGAGGAAGAGTTCTTTCTCGGCAAATTGAATCAGGAAATTCCCTGGATCGTTCCAGGAGTTCTTTACATGTATATGTACCACTGCAGTGTATTTTGTATTCTATGTTGGTGAGTTAAATATGGTCTTTGGGGAGTTCAAATTAAAAATCACATTCCATCCTAGTCACATGACCAAAGCATTGTCACAACTTAATTGCGTCATGCCAGCAACCATGACGTAGTGCATTGAAATGTACACGAAATCAAATGTGCATGGTGGTGATGTTCGATCATTCATCAGATGTGGTGTGGTGTGACTAGATACAGCCAGCGTGAACGAAGATGGCACATCTGATTGGTCTTGAAAGTAGGCCTATAGGGCAAAATTTGGCAAAACCTCATACAGGCACAAGCATTCTGCACGTCTGTGTGCACATGAATAAAGGAGGGCCAGAATTTCACAAAATTTTGCGAGAATCTATTTGGATTTTTGTCAGTTAGTTTTCTTTTTAAACAAAGACAAGTTTAGGAGAATCTTTACGAGAATCTATTCTCAGATTCTCACGGAAATTCTAGCCCTGTAAAGTGCAGGCCTATATATGGGTTTATTCCGTTGCGACAGTGCCCGTATAATGATGTTATGCCAGTAATTTTTGCAGTAAATACGCAGTTAAACATAGAATAAATAGAATCTCACATGAATAGGAGTGTAACAGGATGGTTCCTGTCAGGAGAGGACACAATCATTGATAACATTCACGAGTGACCCGTGTTTGGCACAAATGGATCACAGGCTCAAACACAGTGTTGAGTAATTGAATATGACTCTAAGTGTATATTGATATTTTGGGCACAGTTATGTGTGATTGATGTCGAACGTATGTACAATTGCAGGTAGTAGAAAGGGGGCCCCTGGAGGTTAGTCTTATGGACACACAATACCTTGTGCAATACCCATGAATGGCTTTAAATGTGTAATTTACAAAATTTGTTCATGCTGCGTACCTTTACGGTACTAGGTATTTGTCCATAATTTGATGTTAAATGAACCAGAAAAGGGGCTTATATTCCTCGGGTTAATTGACAGAATTCAAAATCACTTACCTAGCAGCACAAGACGTGCAAGGCAAGCTGCAGTGTTGCGAGCACAAGAGGACACAGTCACTCAGTGTGACTGAGGGTCTTTCGTCACTGACAGGTCGATGTGCTGTCATCTTGGTGGCCAGCCAGCAGTTCACTTGAGTGTGCAAGTGGTTGAACACTCACAAAAGTGTTTGGTATCAGCTGAGGCATGCCTGCATCTTGACTGCAAGCTTTGTTTACATGAAATAAGTTTGCCGTTTGTGTCTGATTTTTTGTGGCTTTAGTTTTGCATGTTTCGTAACTACCAAAAACTGAAAAATCACTGGTCTTATTTTTTATTAAACTTGGTGGGAATGCATGGTAGAGTACACAACTGTAGTAATATCCTTGTTGGCTCTTACAGATCGTTTATATAGTGATCACAGTGGCCGTACAGCACATAGGCATAGTACATGTAATCATATTGGTTGTAGAGCATCTTGTACAGGTATGTACAGGTATAGTGATTACATTTGCTATTTAGCATATGGTGATCACAGTGGTGATCACAGTGGCTCAGTACCACATATATATGCATTGTGATCACGTCTGTACAGTACATGTGAAAAGGGTTTACATTTACTGTGCAGCACATACATGTATGTGCTGGAATCATGGCTGGCTGTACAGCACACAAACGTTTATTTATCACATTTGCTATATGGCATTTTGTGATGACACTTACTGTACAGCATGTAGATATGGCAATCACATTGACTGAACGGAACACAGGTATAGGGATGATATTGGCTGCACAGTACATACACTGTATGCTTAGTCATCATAGTGGCTGCCTAGTACATAGATTAATACAGTGGTCCCTGTCTTGAATGACCCCTCCTATGAGCGACCAAATTTGGTTGCCAAACTTGGTTTTTAGCTCTGCTGACCTAAGGTCACAGAACTTATAGCATCACTCATGTCCGTCCATCTGTCATTCTGTCCCTCCTCCAGTCCATCCATCAGTAAACTTTTGGCTTGTGAGCGTGATACCATCCACAGTTTTCAAGTTAACCCAATAAAACTTTCAGGACTTATAAAGGTCCATAAAAAGCTAGGTTCCTGTCGATATTGGGGGATCAAAATATGAAAACCTTGTGAACACTCTAGCATCTTTAATTGTGGATGAGGTCCAAGTCTAAGTTGCTAGTGATACTAGTGGCACCACCTATAATTTGATTGAAATTATGAGCCAAAATGTGTTTTGAGATATAAAAATTTGATAGTTGAAAAAGAAATTAGAGTAGACTTGCAAAATTTATAGGATATATAGACCATGGCCAAAGGTAGAATGTTATGTAATATCAGTGACCTTGACCTATTTTGTGAGGTCACCATGCCTGTAAAGTGGAAAAGGTGATTTAGTAATGGCAGGGTGTAGCTTGGACATCAATGGCAAAGAGAATTGAGCCTCCAGATCAAAATTGCACATGATGACATAATACATAAAACTGTACTTGGTGACCTACTTTTAGGGTCACTGTGACCCAGTGATTATGTAGTTTAGCACTTGTCCAAGTTTATTTTTTCTTCAATAACTCAAAAAGTTATTACCCAATATAAACAAACAGACTATATATGGAAAGCTGGATGTGGAGTGCGTATTTTAAACATAACATTTTTTAAAATTTGAGATGAAGGTCAAGGTCAAATGGCCAGTTTGAATATAGCAGTCATCTCTTGAATGCTCTGCACCCCACAATTTTTGAGATAGGGCCATATAGTGTTTAGAAGTTACAAAGTGAATAAAAATCTTCGTCAACATGAATGTTGGTTGCGCCACCTATAGTGTTATGTAATATATAGGTCAAAATGTTAAAATCTTGTGACCATAATACCCTCCACAGTTTTCAAGTTAGCCCAATATAACTTTCAGGACTTATAGGGTGTATAAAAATCTAGGTCCATTTCGATGTTGGTGACACCACCTACAATATCATGCAATATTTGGGTCAAAATATGAAAATATTGTGAACACTCTAGCTTTTTTAATTTTTGTTGAGATTGTGGGGGAGGTTAAAGTCTAAGATGTTAATGATACCAGTGGTGCCACCTATAACTTGACGGTAATTGTGAGCCAAATGTGTTTTAAGATATAAAAATCTATAACTTGAAAAGTAATTGGCTTAGACTTGCCAAATTTATAGGATATATAGACAATGTCCAAAGCTAGAAATTGTCTAATATCAGTGACCTTTACCTATTTTGTGAGGTCACCATGCGTGTAAAGTTGAAAGAGGTGATTTTGTGAGGGCAAGGTGTAGCTTGGACATAAATGGCAATGTCAGCACAGCACCAAGCCTATGGGCCTCTTGTATTACTAGTCAGAATGACCGTGATCTTCTGTCCCAAGGTCACTGAGGACATAAAGTTAAGGACTCGCTCATAGTTGTATTGCACATGCAACAATATCCATCACAGGAATTGCACAAATAAGATATGATAACATGTGGAGCGAAGTGCCATCTAGTGGACATATTGTACACTAAATTTACATTAGTTTTATATGTTCAAAAGCCACTTGAGGACTCCCAACTTTGAAGTGAAGAGGTGCAATATAGCAACGAAGCCTGCACAGCACTAGGCCCATGGACCTCTTGTTTATGCATTTTTAGCTCTGCTGACTTGTCAGTCAGCAGAGCGTATAGAATCCATTTGTGTCCATCGTCCATCCATACATCCGTCCGTCTGTTTGTTTCTTCACATTGATATTGGAAGATGAATGTTGATGGTTTGGTAACTCTGGAATATCTTTGCTGTCATTGTTGGGTTTGATATTTATGAATATGGGTCATTTTTTTCTACATAAGTATATTATACTAGAGACGTCTGTCTGTAGAACTTCAATTGTATAGTGAGGGTCTTGTAGAAGTCTGCTCCTTGCATTTGATACTCTATAACAGTGATTCAATCACTTAACTTATTAATAAGATAATGTTCCAGATTCATAGACATCACAAAAATGAGATAGGCCTACTTTCTACTTTTGCTATAAACTCAGCTGACAAACTAGTCAGAAGAACCAAAAAAGTGATAGGCCTACCAATTCTCTTTTATTTTTGGCAGAAGAGATAACATTTGGATTTTGAGTGGTTGGGCCTATACGTATTGGAAACACTATAGTCTGTAATTAATGAAGAATATTTTAAAGGTTGAGAGGACTGGTTTAAAACCACCAGTTACTGCTACAGACTGCCTGTCTCAAGTCAGGAGTGAAATTTATTTCTTCACATTAACATTGGAAGATAGATTTCTACATAAGTGCATCATACTAGAGACAGCCATCTGTATCACGTGTGTTGTACTGTATTTGTCTTTTAGAGGGCCTCAGGGAAGATTAGTATTCTGCTATACTAACTGAGTTACCCTCTATAAATAAAGCTATATATATATATATATCTGTCTATCATTAGAATTAATACATTTTTGACTTCTTCTCAAAAACTGCTGAATGAAATGTTTTGATTTTGCACATGGATGTTCTCCAGGTGAACTTCTACCAAGTGTGTGAAGGAGATGATGATGCAATAAATTTTAAATTTTTTATGAAATTTTTTATTATTATTTTTTTTTAATTAAAATTTCCTCATCTCAAGAACTACTTGGCCAATTACTTTGGTATTGCACATAAGGTTACCCAGGGTCAACTAATTCTTATTTTGGCCACCAGGCAGTGCGGCAATTTTTTCCTATCTTTTTATGAATTTTTGTCTGTTAAGGATATATATTTGACTTTTTGTCCAAAACAGCAGGAAAGAATTGCTTAAAATTTTATCAGAATATAGTTGGACTTTAGACAATGAAAGTTTGTGAAAATAATGAAACATGGTAATTTTTGACAAGATTATGGGATAACAAACTTTGCAACTGTAAGTGAGTGCTGCCACTGTATATGTATATATGGCAACACAGTGCATATGTTGCACTTTGTATTTACATTTTCGACTTCTCAATATTGTAAAAGCAGATTCCAGTAAGCAGAGTACAGGATAATCATGATCCTCTTGTTTCGTTCTTTTTTTTGGGCTAATGTTACATTCTTGCGAAAGGGTCAAAGAAAGTTGTTCACTAGGTGGCACTCCTGTGGATTCCTGATTTTTAGCAATTTTTCCAATTCGTGTACTCATCCCAAATGCACCTTTCCTATTAATTACTCTGTAAGTCAGTGGGCATTCTAATGCTAATGCACATTTTCAACTTCTCTGAAAGTGTCATCCAGATTCACTTCAAACTTGGTGCGTCTCTACCAAGTTTCTTCAAATGGTCACGGTGCGTTTCTACCAAGTTTCTTCAAATGGTCACGCTTCAGTGAATTTTTATATTTTTTATGAATTTTTTTTTTTGGGGGGGGGGGTAATTAAAAAAAATATTCTTCTCCAAAACTGCTCACCTAATTGCTTTGATATATCAGGAACACTCCTAGGGTCTTCTAGTGTTTAATTTGTTCACAATGTGGCACTGCAATTTGTAGTTCAGCTGACTTGCTTTAGGATGTTCAGCCGTCTGTCTTAGAAATAGTTCCAAATGTCATATGCACTCAGCTAAACCTCAACAGAGGTCTATTCAGTTGCAACCTTGATATTGTGGGACAAGCTTAGGTCAGCTTTTCATGCACCCCTCTAGTTCCCACTTCAGAGCGAGGTCAACATAGGAAAATGCTTAGTCTTATTTTGATTCACAACTTATGAATTACAGTGAGTTAGGATCCACCGAATGCATAGAATAAAGCTAAGACAGTGAGTAATGCCATCAAAACAATTTTACAATAGTTTAAGCTGATTACTTTGTAAATACCAGGTGATGCATCAGGCCCATTGAGGCCAAGGGGAAAATGACCAAAAAAAAAGACCAGCAAACATTTTCAAGTTGCGAAACACATCGTTCAGCTCCCAGACAAGAGTTCTTTATTGAAACAAGATTTTAAGGGTGGTAATTGTTTAATTTGATCAATGATAATTTGTGAATACTCTGCACATCACAGTTTTTTAGTTAGGCCCATATAACTTTTAGGGCTTATCAAGCATTTGAAGATCTATGTTGATGTCAATGTTCGTGGTGCCACCTATAGTTTTATGTAACATACAGGTCAAAATGTGAAAATCTTGTGACCAGTCTAGCATCCTTAATTTTCTATGGATCTTTGTGGGATTAAGAGGGATTGTAGAAGAGGTCAAAATTTCAGTTGCTGATGATACTAGTGGTGCCACCTTTAATTTGATGGAAGTTACGATTAAAAAAATCTTGAAAGATATAAAATTTCATATCTTAAAAGATGATAGTATTAGACATGCCAAATTTATAGGATGTATAGATCATGTCCAATCTTAATGTATGTTGTATAATATCAGTGACCTTGACCTATTTCTGTGAGGTCACCAGACCTGTTAAGTTGGAAGAGGTGATTTTGTAATGGTAGGGTATAGTTTGGACATCAATGGCAAAGAGAATTGATCAAAATTGCTCTTGAGTACATAGTCCTCTACTTGGAGACCTACTTTTTGGTCACCATGACCCAATGACTATGTAACTTTGACCTATTTTTCAAGGTCATTAAGCACTTAAGAAAAGGACTTTTAATTTACATGCTGGTGGCACATCTTTAAAACTGCTGTCAAGAGAATTTTATTTTACATTTCTTGTATTTCTTATGCACAGTTAAATTAATGATGCATGTAAATACTTCAGTCCATGTGAATGGTGCATTTTAATTGTTTTCCAGATGGGCCACAAGCCCAAAGATGTCCCCACTAGGGAAAATGGCCATGCTTATCAGAGTAATTAGCATATAAGTAAACCTATCTGAATAGAGCAGTGATCTTATCTGTATCTGAGTTGGCATTTGAAGTACTCGTAGGAAGCCTGCTAGAATTATTCAAGATGTGTAACCAACATGCACTATCTTGATAAAGAATAAGACGAGTGATACCAAATGTACCACAAATGTGTATCATGTGGAAATCTGATATTGCATAATATGGATGACCTTGATCAATTTTCAAGGTCATGGAGGGAATACATTTCAGGAAATTATTTTTTGGTGATGGTGGTCAGCAAAGCATTAAGCCCATGGGCCTCTTGTTGTATCATTGTACACTCATCTCTTCTGATACAAGAGTAATACCTAGATGTCACCCCTGGTTACAACCATTTCCTTTCTTGTACTCTCCAACAAAGGCCGGCATCCTCCTTTGAGCTGTATCTTAATTTAACCCTTGGGGTCTTGGGTTACAACCGGAAGAAGCATAAAGATCCCAATGGGGCAGAAAGAATACATGTTTAATAGGATAATATCTGTCTACTAAATGTAGAAGTGTGAGATGAACACATTTGAAGCATGTGATTGGCTGTAGGATACAAGGGAGGTACGATATGGCCATATACCATGTTACGTGTATTTAAGGGGTGGTAAAAATGACACAAAGGTAATAGCACTCCAAGTGTGACCGGTTTCCCCCCTGTGTGGGGCTCATCAGGTACTGAAAAATCTAACGGCTGCTAACGCTGTATTAATAGTAATGTAAACGGGTTGCTACGTTCTGTTTTGCAGTGAGAGAAGCCATGTAGCTCCAACTGAGTTTTATGATGTCATAAAGTGGACATTGTGACCACTCATCTGTACTTGGCCATCTCAGTGGGTTCTGGTGATGGTCTATGTCCAGTACATTGATGAATAAAGCTGGGGTAGGAAATGGGCGGGTTTGTACCTTCCTCTGTGAAGATACTTGGGAATTCATCTATTATTATTATTTTGTCAAAGTATCATCCAGAGTATTTGTGCAGTACAATAGGTCTGGTAATTTGAAGGAAAGTGTATGTTTTTGCCTTCATTTTATATGTGCAGCTGTTAAAATGGGGAATTTATTGTTTCCCTCATGAGCGTTGACATTGGATCGGAAAATGAGCATAGAACTTATAAAAAAATTAGCATAATACAACACAAGTAAAAAAAAGATGTATTTAAGGGGCCTCGCTGTCTTTGAAAGATGTTGGATGTCACCAGGGTAACACATTCAAATGCTCATTGATGGCTAAAGTTCAGTGCACTCATTACAATTGAAATCTCCATTTGTCATTGATTAGTTCAACTCAATATATGCTCCCTCCTTTTTATAGTTTGTATGTGTGCCATACAAGTCTGTATTTCTTGTGTGGCAGATTTTTTTTTTTTTTTTTTTTTTAATTGTTTATGAGTAAAATTTCTTAAAATTAAAACAGAACAAACTTTATATAGCTTACTGGAAAAAAAAATATCTTGCCATCAGTACATATATATGTGTGTGCAAGACTGGTGAAATACAGTGGTTCCCCTCTTATAAGGCCCCCCTGAAGAGAGGCCACCCCCTCTACAAAGGCCACTTATCCATGCAGGAAGTATGACATTTTCATTGTATTTTACCCCTGAAGAGAGGCCACCCTTCTGATAAGGCCACTTTTCTAGTGCCTTTGGGGTGGCCTTATAAGAGGGGGACCACTGTACCATAAACCCTTTCCCCTTTGAATTAAGATGGAGTTGACCTGGGCCATGTGATCTTGTTAGGTTTCCTCTACAGTTCTCTGTCAAACTGTTTTGCTGTTGAAATTAGTTGAAGACACTGGAACAGATGACATTTGACCACCAGCTGGTTTGGGCGGTTTTAAGTGCGAAAGGGTCAATATTGTTGGGAATTAAAATTTGGTTGGATTGGGTTACAAAACTCATGCATCTGTTCAGAAACTTTTGATTCTGCATGCAAACTTCACTTGTGTTGCCATGCTTAGCTCATTGTTTACCAGAATCGCCAATAAAGTTGTCGAGATAATTGACCGGGAGAAGTCACAGCTGAGGGGATCAATGTCAACTTGCGTCAACATCCATACAAGTATTGACGGGATATAGCTATCGAAGCACACAAGTAATACATTGACCTGCAATATAATGGTCAGGACTCGAGGCTCACACTCCCCAAGGTCTCCGTGCATGGTGACTGTATTCAGATGAACCGAATCGATCACAGGGCAGCACATGTATGGTAAAGTTGTGGACTAACTGTCTACACTTGGCGGAGGAACTTCGAAGGGTTCAATATCAGGGTGCAGCTGACATCTGGTTGCTCAGCAGCTGTTTAGAAAAACAAAAAAGGAATCAACGGCATTCCCTGGCAGCTGCCTATGTGCTGATTAACTGGCCATACTGAGCAAGAAGTAATCTTATAGCACAGATGGACATGTGCTTGTACATCTGGTCCAATACACATATTGGATTTGCAGAAACAGTCTTCAAAGTAATCAGGAACATAATCTACATGATAATTTCAGCTAAAACAGATTTGACAGGTCTTTATTCCCGAGTGCTTCGAAGGCCAAGTGGGGTATCAATAATATCTTTGTTCCATTTTTATGTGACAGGGAGTGGCATTTTTCAATTAGATTTCTGCATATTATGTGCCTCATTAATTTTGACTTTTTGACCCTTTCCCCCTTGAATTAAGACTGAGTCAACAGCTTTCCTTGGCATGGGTTGGGCACTAAGTGCCCAACCCATGCCAAGGAAAGCTGCTGATCTGGGGCATGTGATCTCATGTACATTTCTCAGTCAAATTGATTTTCATAACTGTTGAAATTAGTTGAAAACACTGAAGCAGACGACATTTGACCACCAGCCGGTTTTGGCCGGTGTGAGGGGGAAAGGGTTAAGAGTCACGTGAGGGTCCCACAAGGAACAATATGTGTTCTATGTGGACTAAACAGACTGGAAAGTTGTTGACCTGGGCCATACTGTCATTATAGATATCAGCTGCGATCCTTAGTAAAAAATATTGAATGTTTACAAGAATTTTATGTGAAAAAGATTGAGACAGACAACATCCGGTTTTGGACAATCTGAGTGGGACAGGGTTAAAAATTGCATTGAAGCAGGCTTTATTTGACATCACAGTGCTTTTTGGTAGCTGGGACTGGGAGTGTTAATGGGTTAAATCAAGTGGCACTTCTTGTGGTGCATGTAAATAAGTTGAAAAGGCCATAAATTTTCCATTGTATAGTAACTGTGGTGTTGTGGGTAGTCTTGTGGTTGTCAATGTGTCTGTGAATCTGGCTATTTTGGGACAGCCTGTGTTCCAGGAATGGATTCAGCGGCATGGAATCCAACAACGTAATACATTCCGCCTGCCATTGCTACACCTTTTATCTTAATTGAGGTTCACAATAAAATAGCTAATTTCCTCATTGTGGATGTACTAAAGATCTCACATTGATGCAAATGTAATTTAAAGATCATGTGAATGAAGGCGTTATTTTATCAATAATCGATACAGCCCAACAAGTGAATTACAAATGTTAGCATAGCTACAACACCACAACACCTGACCATTATGTGTGATGGTCCGCAGTAATAACTGGGGAAGAGGTCAGATGGGAAAGTGTTTGCTTTGTGTCATTTCAAAAGACACACCGGTCCATTGAAATGGGCAGTTCAAACACTGCTCCCATGTGGCTGCGTGTGTTGTGACAATAATATTCATCAGTATATACAGCTGGCTGTCAAAGCTGCCGTTTGTCTTTTGTATATTGCCACATATGAATATACCAACGTTCAACCAGCTACAGTTACATATACAGGCTTGCTAATACCTCCACTGTTTCTACTCTTATTGGCGGATGTAACCCTTGTGCTGCAGGGTTTCACTTCTACTCTGCACGATGTTAACCCTTATTCTACAAGGTGTAACCATTAGATTGCTTGATGGACTTTTTCATCTAAATTGTATGTTTGAAATCTCTTGGTGTATATGGTCTAACTCTTGGTGTGGATGTGATGATTTTTATTATGTATACATATGGATGTTTTATTTTTAAATTCTATTGTGTGACAATCAGACCTAATTATTTTCATCTTGTATGGTTGGACTCTTATCCTGGATGATGTAACTGCAATCCTGCATGGCTTAACCCTTTGTGCTCAATGATGTAACCCTTGTCTTATATGGTTTGGGTGGATTAAATTCCATTGTTCATGGTGTGTAACCTTTATCCTGCATTATAGTGACTCACTCATCCTGATTATGTGGTTTAATGTTTATCCTGGGTAGTTCAACTGTTGTCCTGTATGGTTTAATTCTCATCTTGTGTAGTTTAACTCTTATCTGTCTATTTGTCTGTCTGTCTATATCTATGTAACTGTGTATCTATCAATCTTCATGTATATATATATATATATATATATATATATATATACATACATACATACATACATACATACATACATACATACATACATACATACATACATACATACATACATACATACATACATACATACATACATATATATATATATATATATATAAGCATGTGGAAGCATATCTGTGTGAGTGAGATGTTTTGGTTAACCCAGCTGGTCATGTTGTTACACAGTACAACAGTCCTGTTGGTTAATCTTTCATTGTCCATCATACTGAGGATGAACCACATAAATGTAATCAGTTCCAGTTATCAAACCAGAAGCACATGACTGTAGGTGGCTTCTGTATCAGGTAGAAATACATGGTAAATGTATCAGGTACAAAGACATGGTAACTGTAACCAGCTGAATGATTCTGCATCAAGTAGAAACACATGGTTACTGTATCCAGGTAGAAAGACATGGTCACTGCATCCAGTGCAAACACATGGTTACTGTACCAGCTGAATGCTTCTGTATCAGGTAGAAAGACATGGTAACTGTAACCAGCTGAATGCTTCTGTATCAGGTAGAAAGACATGGTAACTGTAACCAGCTGAATGCTTCTGTATCAGGTAGAAAGACATGGTAACTGTAACCAGCTGAATGTGTCTGTATCAGGTAGAAAGACATGGTAACTGTTACCAGCTGAATGCTTCTGTATCAGGTAGAAAGACATGGTAATTGTATCGAGCTGAATGCTTCTGTATCAGGTAGAAAGACATGGTAACTGTATCGAGCTGAATGATTCGGTATCAGGTAGAAAGACATGACAACTGTAACCAGCTGAATGCTTCTGTATCAGGTAGAAAGACATGGTAACTGTAACCAGCTGAATGCGTCTGTATCAGGTAGAAAGACATCGTAACTGTTACCAGCTGAATGCTTCTGTATCAGGTAGAAAGACATGGTAATTGTATCGAGCTGAATGCTTCTGTATCAGGTAGAAAGACATGGTAACTGTATCGAGCTGAATGATTCGGTATCAGGTAGAAAGACATGACAACTGTAACCAGCTGAATGCTTCTGTATCAGGTAGAAAGACATGGTAACTGTAACCAGCTGAATGCGTCTGTATCAGGTAGAAAGACATGGTAACTGTTACCAGCTGAATGCTTCTGTATCAGGTAGAAAGACATGGTAATTGTATCGAGCTGAATGCTTCTGTATCAGGTAGAAAGACATGGTAACTGTATCGAGCTGAATGATTCGGTATCAGGTAGAAAGACATGACAACTGTAACCAGCTGAATGCTTCTGTATCAGGTAGAAAGACATGGTAACTGTAACCAGCTGAATGCGTCTGTATCAGGTAGAAAGACATGGTAACTGTTACCAGCTGAATGCTTCTGTATCAGGTAGAAAGACATGGTAATTGTATCGAGCTGAATGCTTCTGTATCAGGTAGAAAGACATGGTAATTGTATCGAGCTGAATGCTTCTGTATCAGGTAGAAAGACATGGTAATTGCATCGAGCTGAATGCTTCTGTATCAGCTAGAAAGACATGGTAACTGTATCGAGCTGAATGATTCGGTATCAGGTAGAAAGACATGGCAACTGTAACCAGCTGAATGCTTCTGTATCAGGTAGAAAGACATGGTAATTGTATCGAGCTGAATGCTTCTGTATCAGGTAGAAAGACATGGTAATTGTATCGAGCTGAATGCTGCTGTATCAGGTAGAAAGACATGGTAATTGTATCGAGCTGAATGCTTCTGTATCAGGTAGAAAGACATGGTAATTGTATCCAGCTGAATGCTTCTGTATCAGGTAGAAAGACATGGTAATTGTATCGAGCTGAATGCTTCTGTATCAAATACAGGCAGAAACACATGGTAACTGCGTCCAGCTGAAGGAGTCTGTATCAGATGTTTGCTGTTGCATGCTGTAGCCCTCCCCAAAATGCACCAGGAACTCATGAAATCAAAAGTGAAATCAACTTGGATTTGAGAAATAGCTTGTTGTACGATAACTACAATGTCACAAAACGTATAATCTTTGATACTAGTTAGCCTTTTGGAGCCAACTAGGGTACACTTATAAGAACATGGGACTTACACATATTGAGAGGAAAAGTGTAATTCTTCATGAAGTCTTCAGCTTTTCATCACATATGTACATTTTCCCCACAAGGTAAAGTTTTTGCCTTCACATAGAAAATCTATGTATGACGGTTCTTTTGCATTTGGGAACAAACTTCCTAATTAAAAGGGCTGAGGAAAAAATACAAGTGAGTATTTTTCATCATAAGTTTTAGAGTATCCCAAAACTATTTAGCGCAGGTTTTTTTTGGCAACTTGTTGGTGGGAAAAAAAAAGACACAAGGAAAGAAGGAATTTATTTTTTGCTTTGAAACTTTCACTTTTTTTCCTTTTGGAACAAGCTAGGATATACCTAAGGCTGTACTGTGTCATAAGAATTCAGAGAAGAAGCTTCTTTTGTGGACAGAAAGGGTGTGTGCATCCCTGCAGTATTTTGATGTGAAATTATAGGTATGAATTACACAGCCTATCCACTTTCAGTCCAAAATCAAACTAATTTTGATCCAGACGCATGTGATGTTGCAGAATGAAAAATCTCAGTTTAATTATGAGGGGGAGGGTTCTCTGGAAGCATATAAAAATGGCAAAAAGATGCCATTTAAGGAACAAATGCCTGTCAATATTCTGTGACATAAAATACAGAGATTTTTTTTGCCCAAAAGGTTATTTTTTGGATCAAGACATCAAAGATGTTATTGTGATTTCTTTGTCTATTTTATTTTCATTTGATATTATTAATTGTACAATGATACATGAAAAAATAATTCATGAAAGCTTCATTTTACCAGTTTGGTTGGGCATCAAAGAAATAATCAGTTGACATTGACTGTGCCAGCATCATGCGATGAGAAGATTAAAAGGCTGGGCAGAGGCTGACAGGGCATTGGCTTCTGCAGATACTTTGAGTATAAAGTTGAAACAGGAAAAACATGCCTCGTCTTGTTTCTGATAAAATATCTTTAAATATGTACATTACATGTTCACACAGTCAATGCCAAAGTAAATGTATATTTACACCCATGGATATCCAGTAACCAAGTACATGTACATTACCACCGTTGGCCGCTTCCCCTATGAAACGACAAGTTAAGCAGAGATAACGTCAGCCCCTTCTGAAGACGGAAGATGGTTTGATGATTTGTAGTGGTGTGTGGAGCGGCAGGTCTGTATAGCCATGTGTATTAGTGCAAGGAGCCACTGCCACGGTGTCCTGATTGGGAAATGTTGTGAATACAGGACTCCGTCAGCTCTCTACAGATATCTCCCCGTTCTATAAATGTATACTCACAATGGACACCAAGGAACACGAACAGTTGACAGACTTGCCGAAGATTAGCAACTAAAGCAGTTAGGTTGTGTAGCAGACATGATTGTGCATTGGTGGGAATCCCTTGGATCAAAGTTAGCGTAGACTGGTGATTGGCTGACATGAGGAAAGTATGGCACTGGAGAGACACATGGAGTTTACCGGCACGCATTCTCTTGCTGCTCAACTGTCTACTGGACCAGCTAGGTAAAGACATTCTCTCATGCTCTCTTTGGCCCAGTATGGCCTGCCATGCATACACTTGTGGCATATAGCTTGTACATACTGTTACATGTGTGTGTATTCCAGGTCCTGCATTTACTTAACGGCCTCGGGCTCAAACATATTGGGGCCGTATTCTAATGGTGTTCACCTTACAGTGAGGAGGTGGCTCTTGTCTGAATGACAGGGACCGAGTATAAATGAGCCGCTGATTCTATGGCAGTCACTTCATTTGTCTATTTAGGCAACCCACTGGTTTACCACCAGGAGCTGTATAGATGCCATATCAATATTTATGATGTCTTCTGGTATTGCCCACTGATATGATCTCTATATATACACTGTATATGTATTTCTTCAGGTGGTTCTTATTGCTTTACCTCATACCTTTAGTCTACTTTGGTTTTTGTGGGTCTTTATCGTTACCATTATCGTCTTTAAAATGGCAAGTAGCACTTATTAATGTCAATTATCATCACCCTCATCATTTTTGTCTTGATGGTTGTGCATTTTCATGGCTATATGTAAGGGCCAGGAGTATTGTCATGAGTACAGCCGGTGATGTGTTATTGTCAAATTTGCTTCCCATGAATCGTGAAGTTGGATTATTTTTCAAACATGATGCATTGTTTTAATCATTTTGAGTAGTAGTGAATAGTAATGGTTATTTTTTTTTGTCTGTAATATTTTGTTTGTAATTGGAATTTCAGCCCCAAAATATTAGCCATAAAGGCACATTTTCTACATAAATTGATTATTCCTCACCCTCCCCCCCCCCCCCGAACAGCCCTCTGCCATTTTTAATATTACCAACTGTCATTATAATCATCAATTTTGAGGCAATATCTTTGCAACGTGATGTATTTTAAATCATCCATCCATTCTTTAATGTCTTCATTTGTTCATGGTAGTGGTGCGTTTGTCTTACAAGTCCTTGTTAAAGCAATGCTACGTTAATATTCTGCTTACTCCAATTATAACCCATGATGAATAGCTTGTGGTAACAGGGGTAATAGACAGTAAGCAGTAACAATAATCATTAGATGTAAATTAAGCATCATAATGTTCAGTAGCTGGCTGACTGTGTCAGAGTGTTCACCGAGACAGCCGTGCATGTGCTTGAACATAGCACTGTGCTGACTTGACTAACAGGCACACACGGGATCGAATTTCTACTCCAGGTCGATCATCATCATTTGTAATGAGTAAGTAGATACAGATAAAAAAAAAAAAAGAAAAACTCACCAGACAATTCCAAAATAAAATCTCAGTACAAAAACAACATATTGTAAACATTAAAACTTTGAACTTGAAGATATACTATGAAACCTGTTAATTTTGCTGCATTATCCACGGTTAAGTGGGATCATTGCAAAAGTATGCACACACAGTTTGTTTTATTATACCATTAGCTTGCAGAATTGCTAAAACATGTCGTACATATATACGTGACTGTATGGTGCTATAGCAACAGAAGTACGAAGACCATTATCCAGATGTCGTAACTGCTGTAGGGAGGACGGTATGTGTAGTTAATATATATATACAGACAATATAATGACTGCTTGATGGCACATGAACAGAGATAATGGTACAGTTTATCTATAGCTGTATGAAGACAATATAACCCTCGCACATATGTGGTATAAAAAGAATGGCTTATGTGGGGACACATTTTATATGGCACAGCCGGGAGAGAACAGTGTAGCTACATGCATCAGCAGACCATATTTACTTCTGTATGTTTACAAGGAGAATGCTGTAGCCACATAAATGGATACTATAACACAACCCTTGTATTGGTAAAGGAAGAGTAATGTTGCTGTATTGATATCATAACCTCTAGTATGGTATGAGGAGAATGGTGTAGCTATTACGGAGACTTAACCCATGTATGGTGCAAGGAGAATGTGGTGCACGTAGCTGAGGGGTCAAAATACCGCCAGTCCTTCAGCCCAAAACTGACAGTTTGCTGGCAGCGAGGACAGACACTTTGTGTGATGTGAGAGACCTATGGGCTGACAGGACTTACTGGGAAACTTTTTGACACAAGATTGGATCAGATGACAGGCTTAATTGTCTCTATTCGGACTTGGCCTTATCAAGCACAACTAGTGAATCAGAGTGACTTTCTTTCTACGTTTGGAGGAAGTTTAAATTATTGACACTCTTATGGACAAAAAATTTTAGTAACTGTGCCTATCATTTTGATTTATTATCGCAAACTGTGTCACTTAAACAAGTCGCATTTTCCTTCCGGTATTTTTTAATTTACGGGATTCATTTGGATGGGACACTTTTGATCACCACTTTAAGAATTTAATCAGCCTCTCACTTTTCCTTTATGCCAATCAGTACGTGCAACCACGCCTCCATAAGGGTATGACGTCACTATTATATATTGACGGCAAATGTAACGATCTATGACGTGAACATTTATATATCAGCAATAGGCACCTCATTTTTAATGTACCTACAGAAAATAAAGTTTATCCTTGAGCCTCCCTTACCCCTGAGGAAGCCCGAGGAGGGCAAAACATGTCGGGGGGGAGGCTCTCCTCTTACTTATCATAGCTCCTGGACTTGGTTGGTGTTTTCTCATATTTAATTAATTGTGAAAGATTTCAGGGTTTTCCTTACATTATAAGTTCACAGGTGGCCCACCTTTCACCTTTTTCTTACCACCTTTCATGTTTTTACCACCTTCCACCTTATTCCATTAAAACACATGATATTTTAGCATTATTTGATAGACATTTTTACCAAAACAAGAAAATTTAAGAGAATGTCATGTTTACCACTTTCAACTTTGAAGTTCTGGGGAAAAGCCTGGAGTTCACCACTGTTTAACAGTACAATATTTTCAGTTTTGTCCAGAAATATACGCAGCTAACATGGGCATGTGAAATGTTGTTTCATTTAGGCAAGACAACACAAGGTCTTGAATTTATTGACGAGACGGGACTGACCAGAGTCCGATGGACTGACAAGTAGCAGACTGTCAGTCCAGTGGACTGCTAGATCATCAGAGTTTATTTCAGCCCTAGTAGCTGTTCAAATGGAGACCACCTAACCCACATACATGTATGGTACAGGAAGAATGATGTACATGTAGCTATACGGATACATTATAACATGAAAACCATACATGTATAACCTCTATGGTACAAGGAGAATAGAGTTGCTGTATGGAGAATTAACCTTTGCATGGTATAGGGAGAATGGTGCAGCTACATGGAAGCCAAATACCCCTTCATACTCAGAACCCAGAATGTGTTTTATTTGACTTAAAAAAAACAGCAAAGTTAACAATGATCATTTGTGTAAAACAACACATATAAACTAGAGTGGTTAACTATCGATAAATGATATACTAGTACACAGAGAGTGAGTCTGGATGACCGCAACTAAGGGTATTAATACCCACTATCGCAGCCGCCTCCTGGGAAACGTTTTTATAACTAAATAGCAACATCTTTAAATGACATACAAGAGACACATATTGCTTGAAAAATTATAAAAATGATTAGGTTTGTAACCACATAATAGAGACACTTGGCTGTTACACACATAACAATTGGGTATGGTACATACATCCTTGTAGTTATTTATATTATGTAACTTTGTATAATTTGAAAAACCAGAATGGCTGTGTGTATGAATTTTGTCTTTCATACAAGGAGGGATATTTTGCTGTAAATGAGGAATGTAATATCTGATGCAGGTTTCTGCTGTTGTTTTATGTGGTATTGGAATTCTTGCCATTCAGCTGGAGGGCCAGAATTTCAGCGAGAATCCGAGAATCCATTCTCGTAAAGATTCTCCTAGACTTGTCTTTCTTTAAAAAGAAAACTAATAGACAAAAATCCAAATAGATTCTCGCAAAATTTTGCGAAATTCTGGCCCTGAACTGGACCAGGTATAATAAGAATGGGTAGCTATAGGTAGTTCAAAAATATTGATTAAAAAAAAATACATACAACTGAGTGAAGACCAGATAACCCCTGTTGAAATGTACTGGTACAGGAGAGTGTGGCCACATTGAGACTAGTATGTCCCCTGGATGCTACTGTCTGCATGGAGAAGGTTGTGCGTATTAATGTATAACCCCAGTATACTGCTATATCTGGCAAAGGATGTGGTTACATTGTATATCGTGCATATATTGTAACCAATCTAAGCCCTAGCTGTAAACTGCTATATACATCTGGAGAAGGGTCTGGCCATATTGAGACCAATATATAATCCATGTATGCTGTTATATACAATTGCAGAAGGACATGATACACACACACACACACACACACACACACACACACACACACACACACACACACACACACACACACACAGTACTTTATTTGTTCTGGAATAAATACAATGAACTGGGCCATGTCGTTTATGGCATGCGCGCATACCTACCTCCACTAAGAACCACTTTTTTTAGGAATGAGGATTTGGTACAAATGGTATGTGTGTTTCCCATTTTCGGTGAGGTGATTGGTGCCGAAGGTTGGTGGTTTGAGACCCAGCTGTTCCATGGTCACAACACATACACATATATATAAAGACTAATAATCCCTGTTTACCACCCTACACATCTATAGAAGGGTTTGGCTATATTAAGGCCAATATATAAACCTTGTAAAATGCTGCATGTATAAACATCTGGAGAAAAGCCTGGCTATATTGAGATCAAACATAACTGTTACTGCTGCATACTGGTATAAATATAAGAGAGAGAGAGAGAGAGAGAGAGAGAGAGAGAGAGAGAGAGAGAGAGAGAGAGAGAGAGAGAGAGAGAGAGAGAGAGAGAGAGAGAGAGGGGGAGGGGGAGGGAGGGAGAGAGAGAGAGTGAGGGAGGGAGGGAGAGAGAGAGAGGAGGGGGAGGGAGGGAGAGAGGCATTTTACTATGAGTATATAACATTATAGCATGCATATACCTGTACTGCTTCTGTTGGGGACCTGACAACCAAAGCACAGCTTATTTTATAACTGACAAATTGTGCTAAAGATGAGTAATTCCAGTCTTGTAGCCTATCAATCTCTATAGCTGGTGAATGGTGTAGCTATCAGTGCTGAATGGCTCCTGCCTAGTGCTATAAAGTGTATCAGAAAATGGTGTTGCTGTAAGAGCCATGTATTAACTTGATCCTGTGCACTACTTATGCAGGAGGGTTATGTACATGTAGCTGTCATGCCCATTGAATGCACAGTGTTAAAGCTGTAAGGAAATTGGTGTAGCTATATCAAGGCCCTGTATAAGTTGTGCATTGCGCTAAGCATACACGATAATGATGTAGCTATAAAGTATGTATTATGACACAGCGAAGACTAGACATACCGGGGGGGGGGGGGGGGCCTCGGGATATTTGGGGGGTCACAATATTTCTCTACCCAATTATGGGGAGAGGGGGGCCACAAAATCACACATGCTCCTAATAGGGAGGGGGGGTCACAAAATGACTGACATGGGGGGTCATAAAATTGGCCTACCCCCACCCCACCCTGGCGGTGGGGGTTGTCATCAAATTGTGAATCAGATTATAACAGTCATACAACAATAACCAGTATAAGGTGGGTGCGTGGGGGCTCAATGGGGGGGGTCACAAAATTCTGCAGACTTGCTGAGGGGGGGCGCTAATTCTTGTTTGTTTTTATAGGGGGCCACAAAAACTATGATGATACCCCATCCCATATTCCCGAAACCCCCCCCCCTCCCAGTAAATAATGACCGCCCCCTTAGGGGAATAAATCTGATTCAGCATCACCTTATGTCATCATTCATACATCCAAGTGGCTGTCTGACTGACTGACATTAGACTGTTGTGCATTTTTTTAAAAAAACGATCCAGCTCTCATGAATAGTAATGGCTGATTTTCTTTATATTAATTGACTCGATTGTGTCTTTTGGCCATCTCTTGACCTCATTTAATTTTGATGACCTCGAATGAATGTCAAAGGTCACAGGTGAGATTTTTAATCATGTGGACATTCCGTAAGCTTTCAATGACCATGAGCTGCTGCAACAATTCTGAAGCAGAGAAAAAAAAAAAAAACAGTAAAAAGCTGATGTGCTTCTAATGGTTACAAGCACTGTATACATGTAACCAGGTTCCAGAAGTTGATCAACTTTTTGACACCCCGTGGTATAGGTTATATCAAAGTGAAGGCTCATTACTGCCACATTTAATCCCCCTTTTGCATAGTCAGCAGTGGCATTACCAAAGAGTGGCAAAAACTACGCTCTGTACACATTATTACGAGAACCTATGCTCCAGACATGCCGTTTAACCCTTTCATGGTCAGAGGAATATTGAATCAATAGCTTTCCTAAGCATGGGTAATGCACCCAACCCATGCCAAGGAAAGCTATTGCCCTGAGACATGCATCATGATAGGTCTTGGCTACAATTTTCTGCAAAAAATGTTTTCTGTTAACATTTAAGTACATGTCGACATTAATTCAGATACCAATTAATGTCCGAGTGTTTTTGAGCAATTTGAAGGGGAAAGGGTCAAAAAATGTTTGGCTGGGAAACGGATCAGTTGGTGTCAAAATGACTTCCAAATGGATGCATGTTAACTCTTACAGAGCCAATTTAGAGACTGAGTCAACAGCTTTCCTTGGGGCACTTTCCGCGCAACGTGCGGAAAGTGCCCCAAGGAAAGCTTTTGACCTGGACCAAATTTTTCACTGGGAACATATGCATGCTGGTACTTGAATGAAAGGTCTTTTAATGAGGAATATGAATCTGGAATCATTACAGTAATCCAGCTTCATCAGCACAGCTTAAGCCGTGACTGGCACTCAAAGGGTTAAAAGTGTGTATAGGTGATATATATCTGGATGCTTGATCACACATAGATATGGCTACTGTCCAAAAAGCGCCCAATCATAATCCTGACAGACTCTTCAGAGATGTAAGCAGTACATTTCAGATGTGCAGTTATTTTTCTTTGCTTATCATACTGTCGATGTACACATTCACAAAAAAAACACAGGAAGGTTGTACATTTTCCACAGCTGGAACAGTGAACGAGGACAGTTAGTGGATTGTATTTCACCAGTGTTTGGACATTCTATATGTGGAGTCAATCGAAGGACAGAAAACTTGACATGCATATATGTGTATATGAACTGTAGCATGACAATTCACAAGAGCTAAACAAAGTATAGCTTTGTTTGAAGACAAGAGCAGCAGCAAACAACATACTTAACCCTTAAAGCGCTGATTTAAGACCAAATCAAGAACTTTCCTCTCGTCGGGACACTTTGCACGCAATGCAGCAAATTAAGTGTCCTGAGGAAAGCTGTTGACTAAGACTACTTTTTGCTTTAGGCTAGGCTTGCTGCTATATGGATGAAAGGTATCTTCATGAAGAATTTGAAACTGTTAACCATTATATGTTTAATGGTAATAAGAAAATGACTATAGCCGTGATTAGCACTTTAAGGGTTAATATTGGTTTAAACATATTTTATTTCACAAAAACCATTGAAGAACAGGCGATGCCTTTACGAACCCCACTTGTGCAGTTTATATTGGCAGTCAGTACATGTAACAGTTGTTGATTGAAAAGGTGCACATTACCAGACAGAGAAATCTGGCTAAAATAAGGATCAGGTTAAAAGAAGTTCATCAGAGAGGATCAAACGGATCTGGTTAGAGTGCCAAGTCCAAGTTAAAATATAGGTATCAGTTTACAGTGCATGACCAGTTTAAGCTATAAATCTGTTAGGGTCGATGATTTTCCTTGGTTTTGTTCCCAAGGACTTGTCCATTGTTGCTCATTCATCATTTGTATATTAACAGGTATTCCATATTGCCTTTAACATTTGTTTTAGTTGTCAAGTTTTTTTGTTTTTTTTGTGTTTGTTTGTTTGTTTTTTTTTGTTTTTGTTTTTTTTTTGGACAATGAATCTTACTTTAATTTTGATGTGTTCAGACTGTACCATGCTTTCTACCATAATGGGTCTCTGAGCCACTTATTTATTCACTAATTTATGACTGAACAGCTTTCCTCGGGGCAATTTGCATGCAAAGTGCCCCAAGGAAAGCTGTTGACTAAGACTACTTTTTGCCGTAGTGTAGGCTTGCTGGCATTTGAATTAAAGGTATCGTCATGAGGAATTTGAATCTATTAACCATTTTATGTTTAACAGTAATGAGAAAACGACTATAGCTGTGATTAGCACTATAAGGGTTAACAGTTCATGATCGAGCCATATGTGCCCAAACATGATTAACCCATGTGTACACATAGCCAAGTTCATACACATTATACTTTAAGTGTTCAAAATCACCAATTCTTTTATTGAGAGTCAAAATTTTTACTCATCACGCCCTGCAATACAGAGTGTACACGTGCCATTTATGAGTATAAATAATCACACTTATACCTAGGATTGTAATTGTAGTATCTTACAATGTGTTAATAGCTTTGCGGAGTATGCTAATCAATTTGGGGCCACCTAATCCCGATTGGCTGCATTACAGTTCTCATACCCAGCGTGATGTGCTGACACAAAACAAAGACTTCTGTTAAGAGGAATTGATGAGCAGATATCGATGCAGTGATGTTGAGATATAGTTTTATGTAGAAGAAAGGATATATGAGATGAAGCTATGTGTATAATTGTAAAGAAATGTGTAGACAAATGTGGCTTAAGGAAACTGTAACCGCAACGCCAGTCAATCTATTTCACCTGGTGTAAATATAGGCACATTGCCTCTTCTCCCTAGACTATGTTGTGGAATCTTTTGACAACTTAGATAGTTTTAAAAGTGCCCCAGGACATGCAGATAATACCCTTTTTCACACTGGATCATTTTAAAAGGATACCCGGTGACTGAGTGGACAAATAAAAAGGATGAGTCTGGTGTGTTACAGTTTTCATAAAGGCGCTACAAAAAGCATGATGTGCGTTGTTGGAGGGTTGTCAGTCTATGACGAGACACAGGACCACTCCAGCTGTCATGATTTCTTGTAATAGTGCTGCGGAGACTTGGTTAAAGGAGTGGATGTAGAAATATAGCCATCATGATCATTTTGATAATTATAATCTGTCATCATCCTGTTGATAAGTGTTTTTGATAGCTGACAGCAAGCTAGACCAGTAATGTTTAATACATGGAATATGTAAACTATTTTTGATTCTTCTATAACCCATGCAAACCCAACATAACAGTTCTCGTTCATAAGCTATACATATATGTACAGTATCTATTTCTATTTCAATTATAGTGAAAGCTCTCAACACAGATTATCGTGGCTTTCAACCTCACGTGCTTCTTCTGCGAAAATGATTTACTGAACAAAAATTACTTTACATAGATAACATGTTATTTGACGTCAATAATCACGCAACGCACGCTTAATGCACGTTCAGATTTTACATCCCATATACTATAGGTGTAATGCCATCCTGTGGCTGTTTATCTTATTCCTAAAAAAAAGGGGAAAAAATAATTAAAAGTTTTTCAACTTAAAAAATCATTTGCAGATATTCAGTCCGTTTGGCTTATATTTTCAATTTCTTCTTCCACAGTTATTCTATCTTGCGCTGATAAGTTACATGGTTGTAGATCTTCTCAATTCCAATCACTCTGAAGTCATGAATTGAGTGTCCATTGTTATAGAAATGTTGGCACATGGCGTCATAGTACTGCCTCCTAATTCTTGAAAAGTTCAATAACGTGCTGGTAAAATGTTCCTTCTGTTTCCCTGACTTACATGTACTTATTACATTTGACACAGAGGACAGCATAAGATAAGTTTTCCGTTTTGATATTGATATAACCTTTGACCGTGTATTCTTTGTTGTTCCCATCTTTAAAAGTGTTACTTTCAATTATTTTGGAACATAATGCACAATCCTTACTGCACTTCTCACACTTGTTTGCAGATTTGAAAAATAATTATGTCTCTCCTTGCAACGGGGGGATATATTGTTTTTGCGTCCGCTACTACTTCTTCTTCTTCTTCTTCTTCTTCTTCTTCTTCTTCTTCTTCTTCTTCTTCACATTGTTGTGTGCATTGTGGACGCGATAACTCGAGAAAGATTTGACTTGGGAAGTTGAAATTTTTTGTGAAGATGTTCATATATAGAACCTTGCTTGGGATTGCAGATGGGTGACCTTGACCTATTTTTCAAGGTCACATGGGCATGTTGTGTAAAAATGACGCGAACGCAGTAACTCCGCAAGGATTTGACTTAAGAGGTTGAAATTTTGCATGATTATGTACCAAATTATGAACTAGGTTGGGATTGTAGATGGGTGACCTCGACCTATTTTCAAGGTGACATGGCCACTTTTAAAAATCATTGCAGATTCACTCGAAAAAGATTTGACTTAAAGAGGTTGATATTTTGTGTGATTATGTTTCTTTGTAAGAGTTTTGTCAGACTTTGCTTGTGACTGCAGATGTATGACCTTGACCTATTTTTCAAGGTCACATGGTCATGTCATGTAAAATTGACACGGAGGCAATAACTGTAAGGATTTTACTTACAAGGTTGATATTTTGCATGATTATGTACCATAATATGAACTAGGTTTGGATTGTAAATGGGTGACCTTGACCTATTTTCAAGGACACGTAGCCACTTTTTAAAAATCATTGTGCAGATGCACTAGAGAAAGATTTGACTTAAAGAGGTTGACATTTTGTGTGATTATGTTTCTATATAGACTTTTGTAAGACCTTGCTTGTAACTGGAGATGTATGACCTTGACCTATTTTTCAAGGTCATGTGGGCATTTCGTCTAAAATCAATGTGGACTTGATAACTCCAGGAAGATTTGACTTGGGAAGTTGAAATTGTATGTGAAGATGTTTCTATATATGATCTTGCGTGGGATTGCAGATGAGTGACCTTGACATAATATTTTTCAAGGTCACATGGGTATGTCATTTAAAATTGACACGCATTCTACAACTCTGCAAGAATTTGACGTAGGAGGTTGGAATTTTGCTTGTTTATGTTCCATAATACTAACTAGGTTGGGATTGTAGATGGGTGACCTTGACATATTTTCAAGGTCACATGGCCACTTTTTAAAAATCATTGCAGATGTACTCGAGAAAGATTTGTCTTAAAGAGGTTAATATTTTGTGTGATTATGTTTCTATGTAAGACTTTGCTCGTAACTGCAGATGTATGACCTTGACCTATTTTTCAAGGTCACAACGGCATTTCATCAAAAATCAATGTTTTGAAATGTCAATAAAGCGTGTACCTTCACCATATCTGTAGATCATTGGAATCGGTATGCCAATTGATAAAAATAAGGATGACAATTGTAAGGGCGCACGGGGAGACATTTGATTTTCTGTTGGAAAATCAGCCTGCTCTAATTTATTATGTTTTTTGTGAACTTAAATGTCCTGAATATTATTGTCTCGCTTGTATGAAATAAGGAGTGGCTCACAAAATAGTGTTCTCATTCTTTCCGACATGTGTAACCTTGACCTGTGTAACCTTTTTTTTCATACTTCTTTAAAATTCTGTTGACATTTGGAAGCATGTGTGAATATTCAGTAACCAATGAGACACTATCAGATAATTTTCTTTCTTCTTAGATGAATAATCCAATACAATGTAGTTGGTTGCAACTGAAATTGTCCATTTTTCTCAAAATATATATTTCGCATGTTTTGTAACTCTGACGCTTCAAGTGTTTCCTAATTTCAATTTTTTTGTTTGTTAAAATCTTTTTCATCACTGCATATCGTTTTGGCACTTATTCCAAGCCCATATGCAATTGAATTCTTGACTGATGTTGGATGATAAGAATTTTCACTCAAATACAGGTGCTTATGCATCACTCTTCTTTGAAAATACATCAGTTTCTATATTATTGCCATTACATCTAAAAACTAAATTCTTTGTTTTGATGAACATAATTCTAAATTGATTCTTGGGTGAATTTGATTGGCAATAGAATGAAATTTGAGTAGATTTTCCTGTGAGTAGGTACATATTCCCCATATACATATATCATCCACATATCTGAAATAAATAAATGGTAGTTTATCAGATCGTTGAAATAGCTCTTTTTCCTATTCACCTAAGTAAGTGCTTGCATAGCACATACCTAATTTAGATCCAATAGCAGTGCCTCCTGTCTGAGTATAATACTTTCCATTAAATTCAAAAGTGTTCTTTACGAGTACAGTATCCATCATTTCAAAAATACAAGCTGTCGTTATTCTTTGATGTTTTCTCTTATCAAGTGCCCCTTTGACTGCTGTTCTTGCCTCTTCACATGTAATGCTTGGGTACAATCTTTAACGTCCATGCAGAAGATAATTGAATCCTTTGGAATTGGACCGTCTTTTTGTTTTATTTTCTTGAAAACCGGCCGTATCCTGAACAATGCTAGGGAGACTTGCAACATGCTTTTTTAATTCATTTTTGGCAATTTCAGCAAGTTTTTCCGTGGGATGATTTCTCCCATTGACTATTATTCTGTATGGATTTTTTTCTTTATGTAAATTTGGATTTCCTTGCACTTTTCCCAATCTTGTGTCCACTGGTTTAGATATATTTACACATATCTTTTGTTATTAACCCTCTCTTGTACATGGATTCTACTAATCTTTAATACTATGATGTACATCCCGCGTATTATCTGTTTTTGTTTCCAGATATGTCGTGTCGTCCCTAAGGTCCTTCTGTATCATAGATGAATAGTCTTCTGCATTTAAAACCACTACACATGATCCTTTATCCGCCGATCTACTCACAATTGAGTCATCGTCCATCAGTTCCTTAGGTGCCTCTTCTTCTTTTAATATCTTCATTTTGAATTTTTGTTGAAGAACTTTGATGATGTCACCCTTGACCTTCGTCATATATAAATCAAGCCATCTATCACGTCCTGGTTGTGGAGTCCAATGGCTTCTTTTCTTTTTTACATCATATTCTTCCATTTCTTCACATGTGTTATTTTGTTTTTCATAGAAATATTCTCACAATCTCAGTCTTCACTCCCATTCATCTAAATCTGAAATCAAAGTAGTAAAGTCAATATTTCGTCTTGAAGGAGCAAATTTTAGTCCTTTGCACAAAAGTGTCATTTGCACACCAGTAAGTTTTTTTCTTGATAAATTCACAACTTCTCTCTTCACATCACCACTTATATTTCTGACTTTGGAAATTTGACATTCCTTGACTCCGCCCTGGATAATACCACTTAATTGGTGATGACATATTATCTCCTATTTTTAGCTCAGCTAATATCTTATTTCTCATGTAAAATTTCTAGGTGTGATTTTAGATTCCATGTTAGATTGGAAACAGCATGTAGTTTATACAAGTAGTAAATTAGCAAAATCCATAGGCATCATTGTAAAAGTTCGACGCTTCTTATTAAAAAAGGTTCTTCTTAATTTGTATTACACTTTTGCGTATCCGTATCTGTCTTCTTGTAACATTGTTTGGGGAAGTACTTATAACAGTACCCTTGAAAAGCTGAATGTATTTCAGAGGCGAATTATTCGTATCATATCTTTCTCACATTACAGAACTTCAATGAAAGCATTATTCAATGACCTGGAAATTTTGACTCTACAACAGATTAGTATTTTTCAAACCATGATTTTTATGTATCAACACACTAAGGGAAAATCTCCAGATGCCTGCTTACATATGTTTGTACAGAACAGTTCTGTCCATAATTATTATACAAGACAACGTCAGAATTTACATGTAATAAGATGCCGAACAAAAATTAAACAATTTTCTATAAAATATCATGGTGTGAAAATTTGGAATGACATTCCACCACTCATTAAAAACTACAGTTATCATATGTTCAAAAATCATCTAAAATTGCATTTACTGTCACCATGATAGCTCGATCCGTACCATATCCTCTTGTGTCTGTTTTTGATTATGTGTTTGTTTGTCATGCAGATTAACTTCAAACTTGGTTGGGATGTACCTTGGGTGGGTGTCTACCAAGTTTGTTCAAATGGTCGGATTTTTAATGAATTTTTTTGTTCTTTTTTGTGACAAATCTTAAAAGATCTTTTACTCCAAAAGCGCTTACTCAATCGCTCTGATATCACACGGGGAGACACCTAGGGACTCCCTGTTCTTAATTTGTTGACCAGGTGGGGCTGCAATTTTTTACAAATTTTTTATGAATTTTTGTGTGTTCTTGCTATTTTCGACTTCTTCTCCAGAACCGTCACTCAGATTAAGCTGAAACATTGTGGATATGTTTCTTGTAGAAGGGTCAAACAAAGTTGTTCACTATGTGGGAATGCTGCAGATTCCTGATTTTTAACAATTTTTTCAATTCGGGTGCTTATCGGTCAATGCAGCTTTCCTATTGATTACTATGGAAGTCAATCTGCATTCTAATGCTAATTAATTCTAGCTAATTAATTCACATTTTCGACTTCTTCTCCAAAACCGTCATCCAGATTAACTTCAAACTTGGTGGGGATGTACCTTGGGTGGGTGTCTACCAAGTTTGTTCCAATGGTCATGTTCAAATGAATTTTTTTTTTTTTTATGATTTTTTCTTTCAAAAATCTTTACAAAAGTTTTTAATAGGAAAGTTTTAACATGGGAACTTTTTGTAATGGTTATAACTTAAATAATTTTGGCCAGATTTACTTCAAACTTGGTGGGGATGTGCCTTGGGTGGATCTCTACCAAGTTTGTTCAAATATTCACGCTCTATTGATGTTTGGAATTTTTATGAATTTTTTTGTTTTTTGGGGGGTAAACCCTAAAAAATCTTCACCTCTGAAACTGCTCACTGCGAATGGCGCAGAGGATTGAAATCCATGCGCAATCCAATGCGGCTGGAGAGACAGCCTCCGCCAATGAGGGCTACCTTGCAGACCTGTGTTGGGGCTGCAACAGCCAATCAAGCCTGACGCTCACGTGCAAGGAGTGTGCTGGGGTGGTCAGGCCAGGACCTGGTTATGTAATATCAGTTGTCCTCCTGCAATCCTAACTTAATGGCTAGCGCAGGGCATAAATTCTGCTATTGGAATACCTGTTTCCTTTTTGCCAGAAATATATAGATTTGACCAATTAAAATCCTCTAAGTATGGTATCATTTCATTTCCGATAAATATCTAATGGACAGTGTTTTTCCAAATTTCAAGAATAGATAATTTTTTTTTGCATTTATTTTAAGAAGGAAAACTGGACTTTTTGTTGTTGTTATGGCAACCAGAGCGTGAGCCTGCATACACACGGATCTAGACAGCAGTGTACGTCGACAGGGGTCCTGTATGCGGGTACCTCAACATGATGGTGTTAATGCACTGTGGAAGATGACGGAGTGGATGACACTGACTGAAAGAGTCCTGCTGAGTGGATGTGTGAGTTATTTAAAAGTTATTTATGGTTGGAAGTAAGTGATCGAAAGTGGGTCCTGTCAGTAGTCAGACAGTGGCCATTGTGGCAGGCAAAGGATTGAAAGCAACTTTTTGCAGCTCGTCGTTAGTGGGCAAGTTGTACTATTTTCGGGGGATGGATTGAGAGGCAATAAGTTCGTGCTGGTCCCCCAAGGCAAGGTGTGCCATGTGTGAGATAATCAATTAAGTGTTGAGTCTGATGGACAATCAATTAGAGAGTTTGTCTATTGTGTTATAGAATCGGATTGACAGGACCTGTATTAACCAACTCCCACAACCAATCAGCAGGGCAAGGTACCTGCTGTGTTAGATGGGGGGATTGAGAGTGAGTCTTGAAGTAATGGCGCAATGTCTGCATTGTGATACATGGGAGACGTAGAGTGACTCTCTAAATAATGATGCAACACATGTAGCTGGATTGTGTTAGGCGGGAGATTGAGATCGAGTCTTGATGTAATAATGCAATGTCTGCTTTGTGTTGCACGGGAAATGTAGGGTGACTTGAAGTACAAAGCAATAGCTCCATTATGAGAGTGAGTCAAGTGACATAATGTCTCCATTTTCTGACATGGGAGATGGGGAATTGAGTGTGAGTCTTGAAGTAACGAGGCAGTGTCTGCATTGTGTTTGGTGGAGGATTAAAACTGAGTCTTAAAGTAATATTAAAGGCAGTGTCTGCAATGTGTTATATGGGGGATAGAGTGAGAGTCTTGAAGTAATTCATGAAGCAACATCTCTTTGTGCTTGATGGGGAATTAAAACCAAGTCTTGAAGAAATCAAGTAATATCTCCATTGTGCTCTATGGGGGATTGAGTGTGAGTCATGAAGTAATGAAGCAATGTGTCCAGTGTGTTTGGTGGAGAATTATAACTCTGTCTTGAGGCAATTTCTCCATTGCGTTTGGTGGGGGAATAAAACAGATGGAGTCTTCAAGTAATGAGGTAATGTTTCCATTATGCTGATGATTAAAACTATGCCTTGAATTAATGAGGCAGTGATCTATTGTGTTTGGTGGGGGATTAAATCTCAAAGTAATGACATAATGTTTCCATTATGTTAGCGGGGAGGGGGGGGGGCTGTTTGCGTGTGAGTCTTGAAGTAATGAAGCAATGTGTCCACCATGTTCGGTGGGGGATTAAAACTAGGTCTTGAAGCAATGAGGCAGTGTCTCCATTGTGTTAGATTGGGCATTGAGTGTGAATCTTGAAGTAACAAAGAAATGGCTCAGTTGTGATTGAAGGATTAAAACTGAGTGTTGAAGTGCAGTGTCTCCATTGTGTAAGATGGGGGGATTTACCGTGAGTCTTTAAGCCACAAGGTCGTGTCTGCATTGTGCTGAATGTGGACTGAGAATGAGCATTCAAGTAATAATGCAGTATCTCCTTTGTAATGGTGCAGTGCCTCCATTGTATTAGATGAGGGTGGGAAAGGGGTTTTCCGTACTGGCGTACTGGGGCTTTTTATTGACTGTACTGGCGTACTGGAAGCCCTCTTATTTTGCGTACTTTGTACTATCCAAAATTTTGAAAGATTTTTATTTTCCGTACTGCGTACTCTAGAAAAATAATTACCTGTACCAGCGTACTGAAACCCCCCCTTACCCCCCCCTTCTAAGATAGGAGATTGTAAGCAAGTCAGGTAGCAATGAGCAAGATTGGGGAAAGGCACCCATTGCTTGAGGTTGGGGATTGAAAGGGAGACTTGAGATAAGTCGAGGCATGCATTTAGTCAGGGCAGAGTGCAAGTGCTGGCCAAGCCTTTAATCATTCACAAGGGAAGGAGGACGTATGCATTTGCAGACACGAAGAGTTATACACTAAAGCTGATACTTCTCTCAGTTGCTCAAAGAGCCGGTACCTTGTGGGGTGCTCATAAGTGCTGAGGGCAAGAACTGTGTTGGTATCGTCTGTCAGTTTCAAAGGTGTAACACTGTTTATTCAGTAAAGAGCTTAAATGAAAGACCCATAGGAGGATTTCCACCAAAAATGCATGGACGTTAATTGCCAACCTGTCAGACCACTGCAATATCCTGATTTATCATTCATTCCCTTTATGAGCAAATACAGGAGTACACGCATGTGAGGAGTTTTTTCAATGGAAATGTGACACAAATATGGAGACTTTCATTGACCAAATTTATATATTTATGGAGACATTGAGTACATGTATTTGTTCATGGGCACATTGAGGACATGTATTGTGTATAGGGACATTGAGTACATGAATTGGTCCATGGGGACATGGATTTGTCCATGGGGACATTGAGCACATGGATTTGTCCATGAGGACATTGAGTACATAGGGACATTGGGTACCCATATACATGTATGTTCATGGGGACATTGGGTAGTAGATTTATATGTTCATGGATACATTTTGCCTGCTAAACAACTTTTCTTGCTATGCTGAATGTGAGAGGGGCAGTAAGTAAGTGGAGCCCCGTAACCAGTCGCTATGCAGGCAAGGATACATTGAGTAGATATATAGAAGTTCACTTTCTGCTCAGAATAAGACTGAGTCCACAGCCTTATATTTCCATACTGATGAGAGAGTCTGGCACTAAGCAGGCAACCCATGCCATGCAGACTAAGATATGGACTGGCATGTACGCTTGCTGTCATGTTATATCTTCTCTGTATGTCGGTGCTACAATCTCTTCAAGTAAGTAAAATACTGAAATCTAAATAAAAATTTAAAGCAGAGAGTATTGTACTGTAAATTTCTTAATTTTTGCGTGTATAAATTTCCACGGTTTTTGTATTTTTGGCATTCCACTGTAGTTTTAATTTCACTGTTTTGGACATAATTCCCATTTAAACAATGTTAAAATACTATTTCACTGTGTTTTTATTTTCAAGGTTTTGTGCCATGAGCGAAATAAGCAAAAATAAGAATACAGCAAAATTAAAGCAATTTACAGTATATTTGGGCACTGTGAGCTTAAATGAGTCAATTGCCTGCACACTGCATGTTAAAATACCACTGTAGAGGCTTGTTGATTGTATACATTAGTCTTCCTATGGACATTATAGATATCTATTTTGCTAATGTCTGTAAGGAGGAGATTCAGAATATCTATAAATTTTGTGCAATTTGGTTAAATTGCGATTCACTACATGTGTTTTTTTAAGTGAGAAAGTCAAAAGTGTCCTTGACACTCCGAACTGTGTAGGAACCAGGTATACGTGTAGCACAAAGAGCCATTGTAAAGTGTGATGGAATACTCTACCAGTTGTCTGTGTCATTGAATTGGGGGGAAAGAACAGTGATAATTGTCAATGAGCGAAAACATGGACAGATAATGCCACGTTGTGTCAAGTAGTTGGTGTGTGGCGGTGTCTAGGTGTTTCATGATATGTGTACACTGTTGTTCCCATGATAGGCTGGGTAATTGTAAGTCTGCTGTGCCCCATGCACTCCTGGCAAATCTTGCACTAATCCATTCAGCAAATCTGCAGAGAGATATTATTTCAAGCCTGTTTGATCTTGACTGTGCTCAGGGAGAGCAAACAGACACAAAAGGCAAGAAAAAGTTACGTGGAAACTGCAACGGGGCAATCATTGCAGTAAAGAATGCTAGCAATCGCAAAGCAAACAATTGCTGATCCCTGAGCATGCTGCTCCACTTTATAAGGCCCAATCTACTTAAATCCCAATTGTCATTGATCTGAGGATTTTGGGCTTAATCATTTGTAATTTGTTGATGGCTTTTGAACAAACTCAAGTACGGACGCAGCCTGACTGCCAGCGTGTGGTGGGTTTAAAGGATGAGGAAGGTAGAGCCGTGGCATGGCACGCGAAATGTGTCTTGTATTCCTGACAGAGAGGCTAAAGCAGACAGCACAAGAGTGGCAGACTGCCACCATCGTGGCATGACATTTTTACTTTTTCCCCGTGGGTGGTATGATCTGTCATAGGTATATGTCCGCTGACAGATGTCTACACAGAATATTAATTTTGCTGTCAGGTTATATTTCGTGGTTATATCAATGTATGAGGTATATCCCAGCACTTGCATCAGCTTGGTACTTATTTGCAGATCTTCCTGTGGCCACAAATGTTCATTGATATTGGGAATGCAGGTTTAATGTGACAGATCACTCAATACAAGATTCATTGCAGCTTGACGGACATGCTAATGTAAAGGCATTATTACATTTTCAAAGTCACGAGGCATGCTATGAGGTGTGATTGCATGACAAGTAGTCCACTCAACAAGTGGGCCAGAAACACAGTGGCAGAACCTTAATAAGGCTTAACCTATAGCTGATGCTACATGTATACATGTATATGTAGGCAAGGTAGAGGGACTCGATACCATTGAGGAAGTGTTCATGCAGTAATAGTCTACGTGGCTGATGAGTGTTACCCTTTTAGATGATCAGTTAAAAAGTTGTTGAACTACAGTGAAACCTCCCTATACCGAACACCCATGGGACTGGAAAAAAGTGTTCAGTATAGTGAGGTGTTCGGTATAGGGAGGCTTGATAGCATTGAAAGTATATATTTGGGACCGAGAAATAGTGTTCAGTATAGAGAGGTGTTCGGTATATCGAGGTGTTCGGTTAGACAGGTTTTACTGTATTTGTGTATGACTGTGTCCAAGTAGATGTACATCAGTGCATGTACGCCAGCTGACAATCAGTCCGGAGGGAAATTCTTAATTGTGCCCATACCATGGGGCCGTGGGGGGGGGGGGGTGTTAAGGGTTTTCCGTGCTAGTGTACTGGGCATTTTTATTCGCAGGACTTATGAACTGGGATCCCTTAATTTTCATACGTCGCACCAACCATTATTTGTTCATTTTCTGATTTTCCATACCTTGTACTAGGCCAATATTATTATTTGTACCAGCGTACCAGGGACACCCCTTACCCTTACCCTACCCCCCCCCCACCAAGCCCATACTACAGACCCCAACTGATACATTGCTGTCAGCAGGGGGTCATATTGTAGTACATACATGTATACAAAGTAATACATGTGTATTGATGTGTTGCCTTGTGAATGTGTTACATGTATGTGTGTATTGCAAATTAATGCACGTGTATTGATATATTACTTTATAATATTACAAACTGGCCAAAGTGCCAGTTCAAGTTGAGATGGAGTACTTGTGTATTACAAACTAATTTATCGTTTGCTGTGAAAGCTGTTGGAACTAACTTATAACAAGAGATGACAACTGTTTTCCTGAGGTTATGAGTGGTGAGGACATCTGTGAGATCATGTTGGTAATGATAAATGATTGCCTTATGTCATGTTGGTAATGACAACGATTGCCGCACATCATGTTTGTAATGACAATTACCCGTTGCCTCAAATCACAGGTAGCAGTACATCACACATTTTACTGCTAAGTCAATGTTGGCAGTGAAAAAATTGCCTGGGATCAGTCTGAATTTGACATCTTATTGGTTTAGATCATTATTGACAGTGACAAGGTTGCCTAGTCTCACTTGCGTTTGGCCTCACTAGTGGCTTATGCCAGCAACTGCTAAAACTTGCACATCTTGCCAGGATGGCTGTTGGCCTCAATCCACCATTGACATTGACAGGCCTAGGTGTGCCTGGTTCTCTGTGCATTGTTGATCTTGATAATTGTTAGTGTTGGATGCTTAATGGCAACCCTTAATGTTGGCCTTGGGTTATTTTTGGCACTCGATAACTTCTGTCCAGTGTTCAAAATTAGTCACATTTAGCAAAAGTTTTCCCACAATCCTTTATCAGGAGTGACAACCGTTGGCCTCAGTTCATTTCCTGTGATTGCAATTGACAATATGGATTTATATTTATAGACTGATACCCTGCTGAACGAAAAGCATGAATAGACAGGACAGGGTGTGGGAGCCACATTGCCTGCTTTACTTATAACTTTTCTTGCAAGTGAATCAAATAAATGCACATTCACGAGCCAGTGCACATACTCTTAAAGGTAGATCAAAATAGAGACCCTGGAGAGTGTGCACTTGAAATCTGTTAAGTTACATGCACATGTATCTTGCTGTAGCATGTGGCTTTAAGGTGTAAAGGCCTTGCCCCGGTAAAATCAGCCTACTATCCCCTTTCTGGCCAAATGATGTAAAAATGATTGATGTAAACATGTGCAAAGTATATATTTTTGGAAAGATAATGATCTAAAGATTACAAACATCCTACAATCATGACCTTTTGATGTAAATTGTTGCATAAACAACGATTTCTTTGATCTCCAAACACAATGTAACATGGGCATCCAAATGTGGAAATAACTACGTAATGGTTTTCTCAAACTGCAAATTGTTTGCACAGAGTTACTGGCCACATATGTGGCTACAAAGTCGTTCCCATAGATTTTTTAACACTGTGTTTGTTTTGCAGTTATGGGGCCTCAAAGTTCCTGCCACTAGACATAATGGGTTCCTAAGGTTTAGTTCTCCATAATTCCAAAACAAACACTGTGTTAAAAAAAAAATTATGGGACTCTTTTTTTAGCCACATATGTTGGGAGTAATCCAGTGAAAACACATTAAAGTTTGGTTAAACCAGTAAGAAGTTATTTCCACATGTGTATAACCATGTTTCAGTGAAATCCAAGATAAAAGAAATGGTTGTTTATACAACACTTAGCACAAAATAGTCATGCTGTTTGTTTATTCACAATTTGCTGGTCATAACCTTTTAAAAAATGTGTACTTTCAATATGTTCACATGAATACTTTTCGCTTTATTCAGCCAGAAAGGGCATAGTAGGCTGATTTTAAAGGGCATGGCCAGTTCACCTTAGTAGGCTGATTTTAAAGGGCATGGCCATTTCACCTTAATTGTTGCTGAAAGCCTGTCAATGCCCAGTGGAGCATCACTGAGAAGGACACTGCATGTGTGCATTATCTTAACTTCAGCCAAGGTTATCCTGTAAATGCAGCTGGAATCCTTTAGGGAATTTCTGCTTGGAATTGGTTGTGTTGTACTTTATGAATGCTGCTTGACATTGGTTAATCACAGATTCAGTTTTCAGATGGCCAAGTACATGCTTGGAAATACTAGACAATGCCTGTGTCTATATGCTTGCATTGAGTAGTTGGCCTGTCCATGCACTTAGCTTTTTGCAGTGACCATGGTTTGGCTTCATCAGCTTTGCCCACTGGTGGCCAAAGGTTTTAATGGTGGTGTTGGCCTCAGGTCAATGCTGGCTGTGAATGAGTTTACAGAGAGTTCACTCTTGGCCATAACATGAAAAGGTTGGCTTCACATCATTAATTGCAATATAAACAGCTGTTGTCCATAATTTAAGTGACAGATATACAGAGATAAATGTTGACAGTGACAGCAATAGACTAAAGTTGTCAGCTTTGATGGCTATTAATCTCCATTGAATGCTGCCACAACTATTGTGTCACTTTACTGCTGGCCAAGTGACCTTAGCAATTGCTAAAAGTCAGTTGTGTAGGTGGCTTGGTGACACAGGCAGACCTTTATAAGAGCTGCTGCACTTAGCTGAGCTGACAAGGCCTTACTTGCTACATGGGAGCCCTATTTGTGATAATCATCTTGTTATAGTTGGTTAACTGTATGTTCACACTAGTTACATAATTACAAGTAACTCCCACGCAAAGCCTATCACATAATGGAACAAATGTGGATGTTGTCAGCCACCATCCATTAAGGACATGAAACAAGTCATTTGTGATGCTAGTAAAGGTGACAATTAAGACAGATTTAAAGACAATTGTATCCATGGCCACCATACCTTCTGGCCAGTAATTATAAACTTGCCTTAGTAATTTCTAGGATTGTTTTGCTCAGATAAAACATCTAACCCATGTCTGTGACAATTTAAATAAATTAAAACAGCAACAGACACAATTATAAAGTATACTGTTTTCAAGAAACCGCACCAGAACAGAGAGCATGTTGGAAACAGTCTTTTAAAACTGAGGTCTATTAGCTCTGTTTTGATGCACAGCATGCAGTTCCCATTATCACTGCAGAGAGGTGTTTAATTGATGATCATAATAACAGACAACAGTGGATATTAATTGTTTTCCTTTGTCTATGTCATATGGGTATACTGGGCACTCTACTGTTCTCATCAGCATAATTTGTATAATGCGCATACCATGGAAAAGATGAAAGCTTAATCTGGACCCCCAGTGTACCCAAGTAGACTTTTCATATACTAGGGGTGTGGAGTTCCTCTGCCTTTGAACAGTTGTCTCCACCAGGAGTGTACGTTGCAAAGTTGGAAATTTGTGGCAATTATAGGTCACATATGTCCATTGGAAAGCCCAGATCTTAGCACAAGCAAAAGCTGCTTGCATCCTCTTTCCTTTGATTGAAAAAAAATCCTACCTACCATATGGGTTTTGTTAACCCTTACCAAAATCCAGCATAGGTTGAAACTCTGCATAAACCCTGCTAAGATCCCAGCCGATGCTGAGTGTTGGCTCGATCTAGGCCTAATATAGGCTGAAACCCTAGCACATTTTTAGCAGAAATGCCTAATGCAGGCTTATGCTCCACTTTATCCAGACACCATTTTCAGCGGAATACCTAATGTAGGCTGAATTTCTGCCTAATCTGTGCTGAAATTCCAGCAGACGCTTTAGCAGAATGCCCAATGTCTGCTGAACCAGTGCGCGTATCTGCTACTAGAAAATGGGCACAGTCCCAGCGGAATACCTAACATACATGTAGGCTGGGAGCTCAGTGGACTTTAAGAATAATTACCAGCTAGTTCCCATATGCTGTCAGGACTGCTGTCCATAAAAATACCCACAATGCAGTGAAAATTGGAGGGAGGGAGACATATTTGAAAATTTGTCTTGGAATTCTTTGTGCTTCAAACTTTAGTTAAATTTTCCACTTTAAAGACTGCTAAACCAAACTGACCATGGCAAGTATACAAAGTATATGTACTATCCAGGGAATGTCCTAGAATGGAAATTGTCTGGACTACTGTTTCTCAGAGAGAAATTAGACCAATACCAAGTTGTGAGTATACAGTATGCATACACTACTGCTGTCAGTTTAGCACAAATGTACAGGACTGTAGTTCAAAAGAGACTAAGTATATAACAGAGTAGTCACCTGTAAGTTATAGTTTTGCATACTGTTGGCATCTATACCAAGTCTGGGGTTGTATGCAAGTAAGGTAGACATTATATCTGTAGCTGTAGCTTTGAATGTTTGAAAGAATTGTATCCATTCTTTCATCATGAACCACAAGTGTTCTGCATGTGGGTCAGAACTGCTGTTAATATGTGTGCCTAATCTCCACTGGAATGTTCACATGATCCCCGCTAGAAGTCTACCTAATTCCACCACGAGGTCTGCATAATTTCTGCTGCAAACTTGCCTAATCGTTGCTAGAAGTCCACATAATCTAGGCTGGAACCCTACATAAAGCTAGGATGACACCCTGCCTAATTTCCACTGGAATGTCTGCCTGATCTCCACTGAAAGTCTGCCTAAAGTCCTCTGTGAAGTCCACATAATATCTGCCGCAAGCCTGCCTAAACTCTGCTGGAAACCTCGCATAATCTAGGCTGGAACCTTGCATAAGCCAGGCTTAAACCCTGCCTAATCCCTGCCAGAGGTCTGCCTAAGCTTCCCTGGAAAAACCATATAATTTCTGCTGTATCCCTGTCTAATCTCTGCTGAAAGTCGGCATAATCTGGGGTAGAAGGCTGCATAATCTGTAGGGCTGCAACCATACCTAATCTCCACTGGAAAGTCTGCCTGAATGCCACCTACATGTAGATGAAGTGGCCAATGAAATTTTTTTCAAAGTCTGCCTAATCTCTGCTTAGAGGTCCGCCCAATTTCCACATGAAGCCTGCCTAATCTAGGCTGGTATGCAGCTATATACAAGGTATGCTGATGTCCGCCTAGATGACAGTGCATATTCAGCCTAATTTATATTTTTGGCCCGCACCAATTCCACTGAATAGATGCCTAATCTAGGCCGCCTAACCTGTGCTGAAATTAGGCTTAAAAACAGGCGGAGTTTAAGACACCAGCAAAGTGTTTTACCATGTTTGGCATCAATGTGTGCTGTTCTCATTGGAGCAAAGCAGAATGTTGCACTCATTCCTTACATGTAAATGGTTTAAAAATTATCCTTCCAATTACCAACAAAAAGCTGTTATTAATGGCAAAGATTCTACTGGGCTACTATCAATGCTGACATCTTGCAAGGTTCTGTACATGGCCCTTTGCAATTTCGTATCTTAACATATCTTGGATGTTATTCACTCCAAAACCAAACTCTTTGCTGATCACACATCATTACATCTTACTGTTCACCTGTTGAAAATCCCCACCTAACAGCAGACATGTTAATTGAGGACCTCTCTTCCACTGATTCTTGGGCCTCAGATTGGATGGTAACATCTAACACCTGGAAAACGAATGCAATGTGTTAGTATTTTGGAAGAGAAATAAAGTTTATCACCCTCTAGCAAGTATCCAAAATCGATACTTACAACACATTGACCAACATAAACAGCTGGGGTTAACACTGTCATCCCATCTCTTTTGGAACAACCACATTGACCTTATCTTTGCTAGAGCTTCCAAACAACTTAGTATCATGACGAGTTAACACTACTTACCAGTTAGATAGAGAAACTCGACAAATAATATACAAATCCCTCATCTGACGACTAATGGAGTATGGCAGTGTAGTCTGGGATGACTGCACACAGGGTGACTCACAAAGATTGGAAAGCATTAAGCATGGATGCCATGCATGTTATCTCTGGTGCTATGCTTACCACTCCTAGCGACAAATTATATGACAAAAAAGGTGGTCAAACATTGGCTAAATGTAGAGAAGTAAATAAGATAATCCAAATATATAAAATTACCCATACAGTGTAACTTAATTAGCCCCTGAATACCTCAGTGATATGATTCATTCTAATCAAAACCAGGATACATACAATAAAAGGCAAGCTGGTAACCATCCTCATTTTAGCGCCAGAACAGACTTTTTTAGCAATGCTGTTTTCCCCAGCATAATGAAACTTTGGAAGCAGCCTGAGCCCCCAGCCAACATTTAAAAATTTTACTCTCTGAATGAATTCAGGAAACACATTTATTCGAAAGTCCCCCGCTTAGTTTAAGAAATTAGATTACACTGTGTTGGCAAGAGATATATATAGCCACCATCCAAGCAAGATTGAGGATGGGCTGCAACCAGCTGAATGGTCTTCTGCTGATTTACACAAACCCCCAAACTTGCCCTGTAGACATGGTGCAGAAGATGCTTGGCATTTCTTTTCTGCTTTTCCATTCTATACAATCCAAAGAGACAGTCTACATCCATTTATTTCTCATCGCACCCCTTTCACACTTGCAGCAGTTTTATTTGGTTTACCAAATTGTACATTTGAGGATAACAAAACTGTTTTTCCATCAGTTCAAGATTATATTGTACAAAGTAAATGCTTCCAGCATGGCCTTGTATAACATGAGTTGTGTTTGCAGGTATAAATCCTCAGTTGTTTTCCATAACAAACTGTATATATATGTGTGTGTGTATTACATGATATTTTGTACTTTTGTATATTGTTATGGAATAAAACATGTTTAAACCAATTTCGTGTACTCAACTGAACCGGATGTAGGAAGTCCATATTGTTCCCAATGTAAACAAATCCAGCCATTTTCTTGTTGCAATTGATCCTAAACATACTGTGACATAATTATATTTTCCTTGGTTAAGGTAGATATCTGCAGATTACTTCTTGCCTTTGAATGTGGCAGTTTGGAAATATTTTATCTCTGAAAATAGCATAGATATCACTGTGGCACAATTGCCATTGCTCTATCCATTGTACCCTCTGACGTATCAACATCATTAATACCTCATGCAATTTAAATCAACTTTTTGAAGGCAGTAGGGTTGATTTTGAGTAGCAGGCAAGGTACTACACGTATACATGTATATATATATATATGTACATGTAAGTATACATACATGTAAAAATAAACTTTATTTCTTTACAGAGGATTGAAAAAATAGCCAATGGTTGATATTAATTTATCTCGTCGTGCATATATATATATATATATATACAGTGTTCCATTATAACGTATCAAGTAAAATACACAAGGCCAAAAGAAAAAATAAAACACACTAACAAATAATATACAGTATACATAAACATGAACCAGTGATATTGTTTGTATATATGGGATAATTGTGCCCTGTGTGAACATGGTCACAATTTTGATATATGTGATGTGTACATAAAGATTTTTCATACTGGTATATTGTCATTTAAGAACTTACAATATCTTTCGGAACCACATATGCATTGGAGAGTTTTCTCCATAATTAAACAGTTACAAGTATCAGAGGCAGATGTACTGCCATACAATAGAAGTTGGACCTTGTCCATATTATGCAAGGTTTCAAAATTGACATCTGTTTGACCCATAGCAAAAATATTAGAAACCCTTGTTAAGGACACTTGTCTCTGTGCATCATGTGTATATAATGGACACTGCAGCAAGAAGTGATCAAGTTAAAGTTTCAGAGGGACAACCATCCGTGCAAGCCAAAGAGTCAGTCAGGCATCAAGTAAAAAATTGCGCATTTAATGCACTGAAGTCGACTCTCAGCTGCTTGAACAATATATTCAGCTTACGAGATCCGTGTCTCAAGTGGCCAAGCCTGGGTGGAAAAAATGTGTATTTTACTAGATGTTTGAATGCATTCAAAGAGGGAGCATTTCTGTCATCTGGTGAAAAAGTGTACAACAGACGAGTTGTAGACGGTACAAAATTAAGTTTTGTTGAATAAGGATGTATGAGTTAAGACTAATGTGCAAGTCTTCAACATTATGCAGTGGATATGACTCAATCCAAGACAATAAAGGATCACGCATACTAAGTTGATGTAATTGGAAGAGTAAGCCGCAGTGCTATACACAAAAGAATATCTTTGAAACATCTAAAAATACCATTCAAACTTCTTCACATTATCAGTTGCCTGGCTTATTTCATGAATAATGTTAATTGATACACTGTGCCACCAAGCTTTTAACCCTTTGAGTGCCAGTCACGGCTTAAGCTGTGCTGATGAAGCGGGATTACTGTAATGATTCTAGATTCATATTCCTCATTAAAAGACCTTTCATTCAAGTACCAGCATGCCTATGTTCCCAGTGAAAAATTTGGTCCAGGTCAACAGCTTTCCTTTGGGCACTTTCTGCACAACGCGTGGAAAGTGCCCCAAGGAAAGCTGTTGACTCAGTCTCTAAATTGGCTCTGTAAGAGTTAAAATCTGGAATTACAATGAGTAAGTAAGTTGTGGGTAGTAAGGAAATCACATAACCTTTTGAATACACACATTTCAAAAACTTTGGACATTGAACACAGCAGAGAAACTGACCTATAATTGTTTGAACAACGAGGATCATCTTTCTTGAAAAGAACAGATATGTTAGCTTCTTTCCATAAAGTGGGAGGAAATGTGAATGTACTTAAAGATAAATTAAAAAGTTTGGCGAGTGGAAAATGGATGTATGGGGCAAACAGGCGGAGTATTTTATGGGTGGGCTGTCAGGCCCACCGGTTTTACTAACTTTCGATGAAATTGAATTTCTAGGGGCGGTTGAAACAAAGGGAGAAGGAGATCTCACCAGAAATTCCTGACAGATACACGTAAATACCTGTCAAGTCTCCCCCATAAGGTGGGAGTCTCCCACTTTTTTACCCAAATTTTTTTTTATTAACGTGCAAAATTTTGCAAATTTGGCAGAATCTTCCCCATGAAAATAAAGTATTTTCTATTATATTCTTTGTTAAAATACAAATCTCCCCTATGGATTTTTCAAATTGACAACAAATCTCTCTATTTTGAAGTGTGGAATGTTGACAGGTGTGCACGTAAGATGATTTGCATAACAACATATATACAAAGCGCAGTGTATGTATCAAATAGGCAGGGCCAATTGATATTTTTTTTCTCATTGTGTAAAAAATAACAATTATGACTTAACTTCACGAGGTATACACTCAGCAGTTACTTCATGCGAAAAAGTTGTCAAACTAACACAATCATCATCAACATTGCCATTGATAAACATACATGTGGCCTCCCAGAGTGCTGATGATATACATTCACTAACTTTGTTATGATCAAAAAGTATAGACCCATATCTTTTACATGGATTGTGAAGCAGGCCAAGCCTATATTAATCACTGTCCATGGCACAGATCGTGGTGTATGCTTCCTACCTACATGTTTGGTGGAGGAAACCGAAGGACTCGGAGAAAACCACCGTGCACAGTCAGAGTGGTAGGAACTCTTTCCACATGCTTCCCCGGCCGTGAATCGAACCCGGGCCGCAGAGGTGGAAGGCGAGCGTGTTGCAGCTCGGCCAACCGTGCACCTAATGTAATGATCAACACATGAGTAGTGCCATATAATTTTCTTATAAGCGGTTTTTGGCCAAGCAGAATATCAGATGATATAAATATACATTTGTGATCACATCTAGCAATTTGAGAAAAATTAGACACCTAAAGTGAATCCTTGACAGTAAACACAAGATCTATCAAATACGGGCCACCAGTGGGCTCAATGACTAGTTGTTGTAAGTTAAGAGCATGACATGTTTTTATGAACTCCCAATCAAAATTACTCTTACAAGTACCATACATACATGTTTATATGTATATGTATGTGTGCGTGTGTATATATATATATATATATATATATATATATATATATATATATATATATATATATATATATTTATATATACATAGAGAGCAAGTAGAGAGAGAGAGTTTTAATTTTTGATGGCGACTCAGTATAGCTTTAAATTACTAATCTTCCCGGCAGCCCTCTAAAAGAAACAAATGCATTAGAATACACATATAATAGCACTTTATGTCTTACAGTAAGATATATGAATTTGGAGAGTGTTTAAGATACAACATAAACAAATACATATATACAGTGAAAACTCATTACAATGACACCATCTGTTCCCTAAAAGAGTGTCAGATAACTGCATATGTCAGATAAATGAATCAAATAACAAAGAAATTGAACTTTTTCCTATGAAAATTCGTATTATTATATTGAATATGTCAGATATCTGAGTGTCGTTATAATGAGGTTTCACTGTATCAAGAAATATAGCAAGTCTTTCCTGAAATTTTGAAAATATTTAGAGAAAGGCACAATATTAAATTAAAAAGGGTGAGCCAGACAACCTTTTGCAGTGTTTTCAAACCAGGTAGGCAGGAGGCGCATTTTGCCTGTCTAAACATAGAAGATGCTCCTCCCTCTTTTAAAGAAAATACCTTAAAAATGCATCGCCGATACTTTATATCCACCCTCTACTTTTTCTCTTCCACCCAGTACTTAAATGTAAAATGAAAACCCTGCTTTGAAATTATGGGCAGCTGTAACTCGGACTGGCAAAGCATTAAATCAGTCACAAAGCAGTCATTATACATATGAAGTTTGACCATTAACGCTCTCAATAAGACATAAACTGAAGGACATTTTTAATACCTTGACCAGTTTTGGTAATTTTGAGCTGGAAGGGGTTAACAGAGACTAAATAGATTCTTACTTGCTTGACATTAAGTTGTAATCTGTCTCATTTGAGCCAATATTTCTCACAAACATCACTTGACCTGTCGCTCACTCATGATTGTAACCAAAAAAAACCCTGTTTTCTCAAGAGATAAATATTGCAGTTCATTACTGTCATTCATGTGTGAAGCACTGTCTATCCACATTCTCAGATAAATTTTCAATCGATGAAGTCTGGCATCTTTTAAGCTATAATGTCGCCTGCCTATTCTTTGTGTTTATTCGCATGTGAAGTATCTGTACCTCATATCCAGCATACTGGGCAGCCATATTGAGCCGCTGTTTTTGCACGAGAATTGGCATTGAATTTTGTCGCTAATTGCCTCATGTGAGGTCAATCTTGTTACGTATCAAAGGAGACTCCATAAATGTGTAGCTTTCGTTATAGACTGTGAGGCAAGAGAATACAGTGCACATATGAAGGCGGCCACTTTTCGGTCATAATTAGCGCATATAACACCTTGAGTAGCACCATTAATATAGGCTGTTGCAAGACGTATGTGTACCGTGTTTCACTTTTATTTATAGATTGACAAGATTACGATCATTTGTCACTGTGTTGTGTTTGTGTGTGTGCGTGTGTTTGTGTATGTCTGCACCTGTGTCTGTTCGACGTAAACTTCGTGACAAAGTACTGACGAACACTTTGCTCATTTGATATACCTGCATCCTTGCTACCATGCAATGTGTGAAACATCTGTTGAACATATTAATTTGTCAAATTAATGGACCAGAAATGTGGATTTACCCTAATACTGATACTTCAATAGGCTGCTGCATCTTCACTGTCATTACGCTCTTGGGAAAAAAATTAATTCAGTTTTTGAAAAATCCTTTTTCATGGTCCTAAATCGGTGTTTTATTCACAAAATGTTAGCCTTGAGCCCCAAGTGACATTATGCTTTTCCCATCACCTGGCCACCCACGCATGATCTTCAGTTTTCTCATAGCTTCATCAGGAAAGCTCATATCTGAGATATGGAATGGTTTGACTCTTTCAGTACCAAATTTTGGACAGAGTCAACACCTGTTCTCGGCACGCATGGGCGCAATGTGCCCAGTGCACGCTGAGAAAAGCTGTTGACCTGGGATATTTTCTCTGGAACTAGAGGCATGCTGCTACTTGAATGAAAGGTCTTTTTACGAGGAATACAAACCTGGGATCCTAATGAAAATTCAGACTAGTCTGACTTGAGTAGATCAACTTCAGACGTGATTGAGGCTTAAAGGGTTAAGGCGATGATACATGCCAATAGCACATCAAAGCCTTTATGTCCTGCTGCTTGGGGCCATTGGAAAACATGTATACTGGTGACAATGGCAGATGGTACATGTATTATTATGTCAGATGATGCAGCCTCATTTGAACAATTGAAATCGGCAATGTCATTACGAGTTTTGAAAAAAATTATGTAAGTAACAGTAAAATGTGGTATCAAATTAACAACCCATGTAACCTTTTCCCCCTGAAACTGACCAAAACTGGCTGGTCAATAAATGTTGTCTGCTTCAATGTTTTTGACTTATTTCAATGGTAATAGAATGTAATTTGAATGAAAATTGTTGATGAAACCTATCAAGAAAAAATGACCCAAGTCATTAACCCTTTCCCTCTTGAATTAAGACTGAGTCAACAGCTTTCCTTGGCATGGGTTGGGCACTCTTTTTAACATTCAACCCATGCCAAGGAAAAGTGGTGACTCTGCATGTCTTAATTCGTGGGGGAGGAAGGGAGGGTTAATGCAAATTTTTAAGAATGTGTACCTGTGATGTACAAAAACTCGGAACTCGCGACAGCTGAGCAGGTGTTCGTGGCTTAAACCTTAACCTTTTGTGGTCAAATAAAAGTGCAACACTGGTAAAGCACACAAAATGACATAAACCCTTTGCTGACGTACAGGAATAAAACTGAGTCAACAGGTTTCTTCAGCGCTGACTCAATGCTACATGTATATAAGTGTAAGGGCCAAATCCTGATGCCAGGCTAAACTGTTGCCTGGCACCTGTCACTCAGTGTTATTGGCCTCATCTACAGTTCTCATTCAGATAAGTATTCTGTTACTGTAAATAAGAAAGAATCAGATGACCTATGGTAATTTTGGCCATGTTAAGCAAGGAAAGGCAAAAGACTCCTCCGTTCTAGGGATAGTGGGTCAACAAGGATGGCTTATAATGGCCTGTGATGACAGTGTCAGCAAAGCCGGGGACTGGCACCTCGAGCCCTTCCTTCCATGCCCACACATCCTTACCTCTTCATGCTGTTTAGAAGGTACACTGCACAGACAGATTACCTAAACATGCAATCATTCTGCTGTACTGTTGCCGTGGTTACAGATTTGATCATTTAAAAAGGTTATATTTGAAGTCAGCTTTTGATATTAGTTATTGAGTGACAATCAAACATGTTTCACGGCTGAACACACGGGTTGGTCGGGGCCTGGGGCACGCATTTTGTGCAGTATCCCCACCTATGTTTTTGATACCTGTCTGTCGCAAGCCAAGACATATGACATAAAACAGTTTATCCCTGGACACTGTTATCACAATGATCGCACGTTTTTTTGTTTTGTTTTCATTTATTTCCTGTAGACATATTATGTGATTATCTAAGATATGAAATTGTTGTTTGTGGGTCTTGATATTATCCAAGAAGCGTCTGATCTGAATGGGAGGTTTTGCTGCAAGCCATTTAGTCCTGATATGAGTGACTACACTTACACTAACCTGCAAAAAATTTATAAGAAAAGCCAGCAGCTTTGAAAATTTGGTGTGAAACATTTTTGCTCGTCACTTAAAAGATCTATCCAGTAAGATTTCCACGGTCATGCCTACATGGAGTGTTGCCTCTATGCCTTGGGTAATCGTCTCATTGCCAATTGTGACAAAAGTTGACATGCTTTTAATTGACATAACAGTACAGTGGAACCTGCTTTGAGAGACCACTGAGATGAAAGACCACCTGCCTTTTAAGACCATATTTTCGAAATCCCTTTTGCTATTTTTTTGCATGTTATTGCACCTCCATTGAGAGACCACCTGCCTTATGTGACCACTTGGGCCTGCCCTAAGGGTGGTCTCTCAAACCAGGTTTCACTGTACCTCATTATAACAAACACTCAGATACCCAACATATTGACTTTACAACACCCATTTTGAGGAACTTCCTTCTCTGTCTGACTCATTCAGCAGACAAATCCAGAAATCTGAGAAATCTGAGAAATCTGAGAAATCTGAGAAACCTTGCAGGGAATAGATGTTGTCAATTTAATGAGGTTTCACTGCACTAGATTCACATTCTTTGCAAACCAAAATTTTTGTCCAAGTACCAAATTGTATATAGTTACAATGGAAGAAAACAGAGACATTGAAAATAGTCCAGGGCAACAGATTTCCTTGGCATGTTTGGGCAAGAAGTATCCATGGCATGTTGTTGATTCAGTCAAAAACTTGGTATTGTGCAATTGACAGCGTATAATTAAGGTGCATGTTTATGCTAATTAGGTTTGTAAGAAGAGTCAGTTGGATGCGTTTTGGGAATGGCGCCCCATCTGGTGCGCAATTGAAGTGCATTGTCCAGATGAACGTAAGTAGTTACATCTATGTGCCACATGTATATGCCTTGACTTCAATGTAACTTTGCTATCACTCATAAGAGTGAACATCTGGGAATTAGACAGAATATATACAATAAACGGTTGTTGTTCTCAACTTTAGGGGGATGTCACCAGCATGATGAGAGAGCTAGGTTGAGTTCAAAGACCAGTGACCTTGACCTCTTTTTTCAAAGTTCCAGGGCATGTTTTTGTGTTTTTAAGTTGCTAGAAAACTTCCTGAGTTAGGACATCCCAAGTAGAACAGAATTATGCATCATTGTACATGGTTTCTGGATGCTCGACGATGTGCAGCACTTTGTTACTGCATATGACTGACCTTGAACTCATGTCCAAGGTCATTGATTCAGTGTCCAACATAAAAAATGTTATGTACAGATACTGCAGAGGATGGCACACTTTTGTACATGTATTCCTGGACTTTCAAGCGCTACAAAGTTATAGATATTGGGGGGGGGGGGGGGAGGGGGGACATGGATCTAGCAATATTTGATTGCACTTTAATTTAATATTGATATTTATAGACTAATTACTACAGAGTTAGTGCTAAAACCAGATGTCTAAAGCAACCGAAGGGAGGGGAGAGGTCTGGTATTGAGAATTTATATTGATATCATTGTTCCATAGGTGTGGCATTAACATATACCTTTTGTTCTGTATTAACAATCGTGTTTGTTCTTACCTTGAAAATGGAACATTACTTGCATGCCATGAAGTAAGGTAGATTGGGCTACATTGACTGGTCCACACTTATCAAATTTTGGAATGAAATTTGCAATTAAAATATAGTAAAATTCAAACAATTGGTGTAAAAAGACTACATTGTATTGATATATCGTCCAAATAGAAAACATTTTTGTGTTGGTTGGAAAAAGACAATAATTCATGTCGTAAAAAACCTTTCAACCCTTGGGAATGACCAGTACAATTATATACTAGTATGTGCATGCACCTTTTTCCCTTTAAAAAGTAGCGGAACGTGCCATGCAGGGTCTAAACCCTTTTTCCATGATCAAAAGCTATGGAGGTACATATGTAATTTGTCAACAACTTCCCTCAGCACAGTTGGATTGCAATAAAGCTGTTGTTTCAGAGACTTAAGTGCAAGTCAGAGTTAGCATGCACTTTATTTTTGTCTTGTTTTTGTATGTATGTATATTTTTTTTCTTGGAGAAGTACATTTATGGGGTACACATAACCAGAATTATTCTGACATGCGGGAACATGAACTCTCTTACACTATCGTAAGTTCTCTGTCAGAGGACACACCCCGACTTTAGGATATCTACAAGTCATAATCGCCGTCATTTGGATTACCAGCAAACCCCTATTAGAAGGTGCATGCCAACTTCCGGCTGTCATGTATCTAGCAATCAGAATTAAAGTTCTAGCCAAGTTTCTTGTGTACCATCCCATGCAAAATTTTGTACTGCATAAAAATGCTTTTTATATTGTTTGTATTGAAATAAAAGGTATTTGACAGTAGTTTTATTTATTATTATAGTGTGCATAATGCAGTGTTTTTATCACAATGAAAAGTATAAATGTTAAAAGTGCAACCTGTCTGTTATTACTGGACCTTAATACGTTAACACTGTGTTCCCAGTATGGCCATTCACAAAACTGCCATAGCTCCATCAGGTAATCATGGTGTGGGAGTGATCTCTGTTAGGAGATCCAGCCTTACCTCATCGTCTTCAGCTTGATGAAGATATTTTTGTATTCTAGTGGTAGACGTGTCTTCAATTAGAGAATTTAAGGTACATGTAATCAGATTATAGCATCTAATTTCACAGTCTATAAAGCCAGGCTGTAGTTACATTTCTTGGCAGCTATGACGGCCTATTGAGTCCCTCCAGATGTAAATTTAACGAGTAATTATTGGACGTTTGAAGTGGAGAACATGCACTGTCTTAGGTTTGAGAAACTGACATTAAAATGATCTAAAAACTAGGAGAGCAAGCGCCCAAATTATTAAGAAAGAAGTTCCCACACAAGGAAGAAGACTGGGTTGCCCATGGGTCACCCACTATTTGGGTTCAATATCCACTGGGCAACAGTTTGCATGTAGTTAATCCACTTTAGGTCCACTGGCAAGATCTGTGGCAGTGGGCAGACAATGGGCCATATTGAGTTAACACTCGGTGAATCACTGGGCCACATGGACTTCGTATATTTCACCATGCTATTTACATTGATGTACTGGGCAACCTCTGTGCTGCATGAACTCAGTCACCAGATTAACCCTTTCAGTGCCAAATTTGGAACTGAGTCAACAGCTTTTCTAGGTGCAAATTGTGCCCAATGCACACCAAGAAGGGCTGCTGACCTGGGGTATTTTCTCAGGAACAACAGGCATACTGATACTTGAATGAAAGGTCTTTTTTACGACGAATACGGATCTGGAATCCTAATGATAATTCAGACTTGTCTGACTTAAGTAGATTGACTTTAGACGTGATTGGCACTGAAAGAGTTAAGCAACTACTGGGTCATTTTGAGTGACTTAGAAAACTTTCACCACAAGAAATTATGAACAATCACTTTTCAAGTACATGGATGGATGTGATGATGAATAAAACATCATAGAAGTTACATAGATCCAGCATTTAGAGCATAAGCCAGATAAAAGGTACAAATGAGTAGATCTAGTTGTTGCAGCAGTCTATCTGCCAGTCCACTTCTTGCAAATTATGTCTCCCTGTGCAATGGGGGGGACATATTGTTTTTGCATCCGTTTCTTCTGCTTCTTCTTCAACAGGTTGTTGCGAACACGATAACTCAAGAAAGACTTGACTTGGGAAGTTGAAATTTGTTGTGAATGTGTTCCTATATAAGACCTTGCATGGAATAGCAAATTGGTGACCTTGACCTATTTTTATAGGTCAGGTGTGCATTTCATCAAAAATCGACACAAATGCAATAACTCTGCAAGGATTTAACTTAGGAGGTTGAAATTGTGCATGATTATGTACCATAAAACAAACTAGGTTGGGATTGTTGATGGGTGACCTTGACCTATTTTCAAGGTCATATGACCACTTTTTAAAGAACATTGCACACACACTTGAGAAGGATTTGATTAAGGAGCTTGAGATTTTGTGTGATTATGTTTCTATATAAGACCTTGCTTGTGATTGCAGATGTTTGACCTTGACCTATTGTTCAAGGTCACAAGCACTTCCTTGAAGTTGCAGAAGCGATGAGGCAAGAACTACTGGAGGTAGCAGCTTTATATGGTGTAATTATGTACCTGTATAATAGCTAGGTTGAGATTGTAGATGGGATGACCTTGACCCATTTTTAAGGCCACAGGGGTATTTCCTTGAAAATAATTGCAGATGCGATAACTCCAGATGAATTTGACATAAGAGGTTGCATTTTTTTATGATTTTGTACAAGTATAAGAACTAGGTGAATATTGTAGATAAGTGACCTTTACATACTTTTCAAGGTCACAGACCACTTTTTAAAAATCATTGTAAACACACTTGAGAAGGATTTGACTTGGCAGATTGAAATTTTGTATGATTATGTTGTTTATAGTTTGCCTTGACCGTATCTGTAGATCATTGGAATTAGTATGACCAATTTGTAAAAATAAGGGAGACAAGTGGTAAGGGAGCACAGGGAGACATTTGATTCTCTGTTGGAAAATCAGCCTGTTCTAGTTTGATATGAGGTTATGATGTAATTAACCCTTCCCCCCTTAAACTGGCAAAAACCAGCTGGTGGATAAATGTTGTTTGCCTCAATGTTTTCAACTAAATTTCAGCAGGAATGAAAAACAGTTTGACTGAAAATTGTAGATGACACCTATCAAGATCATATGCCCCAGGTCAACAGTTCTCCTTGGCATAGGTTGGGCAATGAGTGCCCAACCCATGCCAAGGAAAGCTGTTGACTATCAGTCTTAAGTCAAGAGGGAAACGGTTAAGCTTCTGCATTAAGTGTTTGTACATTGAAGGCTTTGGGTTAGTTCTACATTGTATGTCAAGTAGGTCCAGCTACATGTAGATAGGTCCACGAACATTCAAACAGAGCCAAGTCAAGGTAGCTACATGCAAATTTATTCGGGCCCACTTGTTGACTTACGGCCCAGCTGTCACCAGGTTCACTTGGTCACCCATCGTTTTTTTGCCCAATAATGGGCTACCCAGCTACCTTTGCCCAGTTTTCTGGGTGGCACAGAAGCGTAATGCCCTGTCCCTTGCCTAGTGGTAGTGCACTTTTTGGGGCTATATCCAGTGTTTGCCAGCTAGTTCGTTTGCATGGTAAAATGCCTAGTGCTTTGCCCATGGGCAACCCAATGCATAATTTTTGGTATGAGCTGTTATTTCTTAGGAACAGCAGGGCCAGAATTTCGCAAAATTTTGCGAGAATCTATTTGGATTTTCTTCAGTTAGTTTTCTTTGTAAAGAAAGACAAGTTTAGGAGAATCTTTACGAGAATGGATTCTTGGATTCTTGCCAAAATTCAGGCCCTGAACAGGGTTGAAAAAAGCTTGCCTTGCACCCACCACCATTATGAAACAGATACAAAAGGCTCAACAGGGTATTCCCATGATCGATGAATTATCATCATATTTTGCTGCCAGTAAACCATGATTTTTACTTCAGTTTAGTTACATGATTCATGATAGCAATTTTCAAAATCAAAGTTAGGATTGTAATTGTGGTTTTAGTCTTAATGTTAGCTTCCGTGAAGGTTCATTTATTTTCATGGGAAACCATTATCACAAACCTCTGTAGCATACATGATAAATGGTCTCATGTACACTAGCTACAAATATGTTCTGATAGTTATTTTAAACTGTGTAAATTACCTTTACTTTAACAATATACAGGATCTAGGCTTCTCATAAATTGTAGAGTTCAGTTTCTGTCCACTAGCTGGCTCCATCATTTAATATTGTATCAATCTTTGGAACTGAACTGATAGCAATAGATAATATTTTGTTTAATTTATTCAAGGTGAGACTGGTTGAAGGCCGTGTTTATTAATGTATAATAAGGTGAAATGGCTTTTGTACAAATGATACATGTATATATGATCTAGACTCATTTACTTAATTTTATAGGCTTATAGCCTGACCATCTCCAATTTAGGCAGGAGATGTCTATCTTATTTGCTATGATAAAGTGATACCATGCAATTTTTAACCACTACCACAAGAGACCACCTGGCATTTGTGACCACATTTCTGGTGACACAACAGTCTAGATTCTCTGTAAATTAACCTTCAATTAAAGACCACATGTTCTGTGTGACCATTTTTGGCCGACAGAAGAGTTGGTCTTGAACAGTGGATACCACTGTAGCAAAACTAATTTTCCATCATTTTCTTTACCCACAAAGGTCTATTAATACCTGAAAGACTGTGGGAAAGGTGATTTATAGCTGTCTGTTGAATAATCTTGTGCACATGAAATACAAAATGTAAACAAATAGTAGCACTGTTTGGCTCCACACACAAATGTATATAAACTATGCTATATAATTCTCATCCATATTCTAGTATACTGCATCATCATTTATATTCCCAAGCATAAAATTTCCCAAATTACCCGCAAAAGAGATTTTCGCGAGTTTTATTTTCCTGAATTGCCACCACAAAAAGTATTATTCGTATGACACCCCTCCTTAGATTATTGTTTTAATTAAAGTACTATCTGAAAGATGTTTTTATGTTGTGACCTTATTTGATTTAATCTGACAAAATTTTCGCCAGTTTAATATTCCCAAATAGGCTCAATTCTGGAAAATTCGAGAATGTTTACCCTTTGGGAAAAAATTTGATTGTACAGTAAGTATTACATAGTTTGACCCCTAATATTCTGTAAGACTTGAAAATAATGGGGGCAATGTATAGTTCAAACAGCAATACAAGCAGCTGTTAAGTATGGATATACTCATTACAATATGTATATAGTTTGCACAATAATTTAACTTGTTCACACATGAATATACATGTACTTGCATTTTATCCCAGAGCATAAACCTGTACTGTATCATACATATAAAGTATGCATGTACATGTATATGTTGTACATGATGGTCTCCCAGTCAGTATGGTCTGGGTGACAGGTATGTGCCCATGCAATCCTAGTTCACACAGTTACGACCATAAAACTCACACAGTCTACATACATACTTCACACAAACAATTATTGAGGATGTAAGTATGATTGACTGACTAAAGACTGCTTCAGGTTCAGGGCCAGAAATTCACAAAAAAATTTGCACAAATCTCTTTGGATTTACGTGTATTTCAACAGATTTTCTGTGTAATGGAGATAATCTTTTCAGCTGTTGTCAAGGTTGGTTGATCACCTAAATTTGGACTTGCTTTGTAAAGTTAATTTTCGTCATTTGCATTTGTTTTTTTAGCCACAAAGAGTGCAGTGTCACAGAAATATTGTCTGTATGACTTGATCACCTCTGTATGCTATGTACTACATAAAGTGTGGCTGTGCCATAGAAATACTGTCCAGATGACTTGATTGCATTTCCATGCTCCAGCACAAAGAATGGCTGTGTCATAGACATATTGTCCTCATGGCTTGATTGCCATTGTATGCTGTGTGTACTGCAACAACTTCATATGACTTCTACAGAAATTCAATAAGGGACGGATTATATTAACAAAATGCCGAACAGTATGGATCTACAGTAGTTATCCTGAATCATTGTCCGCCCAAATTTCTTTTGAAACTAACGTGTACCTATAATGTTTACATCAACGTTCCAATTTAAAATGCTGGTGAATAATTATGTTCGCAAGCTGGCAAGCTCTCCGCCCAAATTGCAAAGCACCTGCTGTTTTATGGACTGATTATCAACAATATATAGAGATATTGGTGAATTTGATGTATAGGTGTCTTTTAACTCGGATCAGTCAACAGTGTCTGCATGCTTAATGAAGCTACGTTAGGATTGGACAAAAGGCATCAGGCTTTCTTTGATTTGACAGATAAATTTGCAGTGAGGACATTTGGGACGGCATCAAAGAGACGTTGAATGTACTGAGTCCACATGTGTTTACTTATCAGTGTGGTGGTTCTGTGTCGGTGCCCAAACTTCGTGGCGATTGTATGTTCCATAATAGGTACTTATAAACATTTCTTTTCTTTTCTTTTTTTGTTGTTTTTGTGCCAATTAATTCTGGTATTTTTACCACTGAAGTGATATTTCAAACCTTGATATGATAAAAGTACAGACATGTACATGTATGTGTACACCATGGAAAAACTTGGGTTTCATTTGAATTTTGAAAAAAAAAAAAGAAAGCTATTTGGGCAAAGCTACCTCTACTCCAGCAGAAGGTATTTGTGTAGTCAAAGGGTCTTATCAGCGGATCCCTGGCATCCTTTCTGTCAGAGACAGGTCAAATATAAAAAGAGAAGATTAAAATATGTTAGGCCAAGGTGTCGAGACCCCATGTATAAATTACTGGACCTGCTGAGTTTTGTTTACAGCCGTTCTGCACAGTGAAAAATTACTGTACACATAATATGATTGATTTTCAAATTTTGTAAAAAGAAAAAAGTAGGGTATCAGTTTCACGTTTGCGTTCCTACCTGCATGCATCTGCATTTGCACATACTTAGGAAGGTGAGCATGGTGAAATTTGTGTGACTGGCTGGTTTAGAGATGGTAACAGAAGCCTAACATTGTTTATACAAATGACTCCATGCTCAATGTGCCAGCATTTTCAACTTGCCAGTGGCATTTCCAGTCACGCCATTAGCATCTGCTTTTTTGCTGGTGGACTCGGGCACAGTGGAATATGCATCAGGTCCTGTGTTAGTGGCATGAGGCCATATTAAAACCAGTAGCAGTGGCATGAGGCCATAAACCAGTAGCATTGGGGGACATGCATTTTCAATCTGGCCACTGGCTAATTTCTTAGCACATCCCCACCTCTCCCCCCGCCCCCCCCCCAAAAAAAGGTGCTCAGCTCACCTGATGAGCATCACATGATTCAGCAGTTTTCAAATACAAGTAAAAAAACTTGGACCATTTGCATGTGCTGGCACGCAAAGTTATCACGTTAGCATGCTCATTTGGCAATCACCCAACTGCGAAATCGGTCCTGTATGTTAGAACTCAGAAACGAGATGCTGTGACATTATAATAGACTTGAATTTAGTGAAAGATATCCACATTTTTGTCATGTAGTATACTAACATGAAAAATACAGTATGTGTCCGAAACATATACATTGTATATTGATGGCTTACATCAATATATGTGTTCATAAATATATATTAAAAAATGTGTAGCACCATCTGGTGACATTGTAGACAACAGTGTTGTGATGTACAGTCCATTATGTATCTATAGATCAGAATGTTTGCTCAGTGTGGTCATGTAGGGGACATGCACATCCATATATATATATATATATATATATATATATATATATATATATATATATATGCGAACTAATGAACTCTTTTGGAATTATTTCTAAGTTTTTGTGCTATGTGAAAAGAGTTATAGATATGTATGAGCTTTGTTCGTCTTAATAGAAGTAAAATTTCTAGACAACTTAACTGTGCCAGTGACCTATAGACACTCAGACCAAAAAAAGTTTATTCAAGCCCAGGTATCAAGCTGTCATAGACATACTTAAAAAAATAATTATCTGTACTTCAAGTTAGCATGATCACACAAACAGATGTTGCTGTTTGTACAATCACAGGTATATGGCATTTTTTTGTCTTTTTTTGTGTGTGTTTTTTTTTGTTTGTTGTTGTTTAAAGCAGATTATGGTGTAAATATGAAGTGACCTGGGTGGGGAAGAGTTAATCTTCACAAAGAGAAATGTGTTGCCTATAGTTGCAGGTGGACTGTGCTCTGGATTTACCAGTGGGTGGTAATTATTTGCCAATAACTTCAAGATGTGCGCTTTTTGATATGCTTCTTGTTATCCTGTCAGCCATGCTGAACTTTACATAATAATGTGAATGTTATGTTTTGATAAATTATACATACATAAAGTTGATATCACACCGGGGTAAGTTCAAGTGTGGGCTGATCTTTTGTTCTCTTGCTGAAGCAGATGGCCTTCAGCAAAACAAGTTATTAGAAGTACAGGTAGTTTGTTGTGAATGGAAGCTGGGGTAATTGCTGTGTATTTTAACTCATTCCACCCTAATGACGCTTTTTTTCCCGCTAAAATCTAACTGTCGTCTGCTAATTGTATTTTACTAATTTAGGGATTATTTTTTCAAAATTTTGGATGAAACTTGCAAGGAAGATCATTCCAAATTATATGCCCATGGTCAACAGCTTTCCTTGGCACGCTCTGACCCAGAGTGCACCAAGGAAAGCTGTTAACTCGGTTTTCTATCAGGGTGGAATGAGTTGATAAAGAAATGCACCCAAGGACCCTGTATACAATAGAACCTGCTGTATCTGATCACCAAGTCTGGCATGTACTGAAGTGGTTTCCTGGTGCAAAATAGTTTAAAAAAAAAAAAAAAAAAAAAAATTTGAGACAGAATAAAGTTGAAAAATGTGGTAATGAATGTCAGCTTGCTTCACATGGCATCTGGCCTTTATAGCAAGTGCTGGTATGGTACATACGTAATGTAAAGGATTCCATTCATAGGGAGCAGCCTGGCTGTTCACAGAGGCCTGTATATGTATCATAATAGTGAAGGAAGGTGAGCCTGCCAGGCAACAGTTTAGGCAAATGTACATCAGTATCCAGAGCCTACAGAAGATGTTGAGAAGAGGGATCCAATATTGTTATAAGCCTTGGCTATGCAACATGCATAGGGCCTATTTTTAAAGACTGCAGATAACTGCTTAGCATGATCTATATATCCTACAAATTTGGCAGGTCTCTGAATTATTTTTTGAGATGTGGAATTTTATATCTATCTGCACATTTTGGCTTACAATTTCAAAGGCCCTATGCATATTGCATAGACAAGGCTACATAACAGTAAACATGATAAGGCACAATTTATTATCAAAAGCATGTGCTGTAATAAAACTATGATAAGATAAAAGATCAAGTTAACTTTCATTAGAGCATGCACATTGGTTAGGACCGGGAGAAGATTCACAGTGCAAAGAGAACAAAGAAGGGAGATTTAAGTTACTTTGTGTTGTTGAAATGTATACATATACATGTATATATTGAAATTAGTTTTTTCATCAAGATGCGATTAAGTGTAAGCATAAATGTAATGATGGACAGAATTTTCATTTTTGGTTTGGTGAAAAAAGCTAGGCACCTCACATCCCGCAAAAGGAAAAAAAACAAAACAAAAAAAAAAAAAAACAGAACAAAAAAAACCCCTTGCAAATCATCAAATATGCTACTGGATCAGTCACAAATGCAAAAGACACGCACAGTGTTTTAGAGTTCCCTTAATTGTGGTTAGTTGAGGCTAGAACTGCTGTATGTAAATTTGACATAGCCAATGTCATAGAAATTTAAAGGTATGACTACAAGCAGAAAATCTTCAAAATGACAGTTTTGTTGTTTTTTTTGAGAGTAAGTTCTGGTGTCTTATTTAGATTTCAAGCTTCATGTTTGTGTTCTAGGGCTGGGTTGCCATTGATTGATTGAAATCTCAACTAATATAAATACTTTGTTTCACTGAAATTCATTTCATTTTACATATTGTGATTTGAAAAGTTTCTGGAATGAAGGCATAAAAGTACTATGTCAGTCAAGTAAAGAAACTCTTACACCTTTTTGCTGTTAATGTAGAACATTTTTTTATTTGACAAAAGTAACAGACAGAAATCATATGAGCCAAACATATTTGGTGGCCTGTTATTACAACTGTGCACCAAAATGCAGGCTTCCTCGAGAATTTATTTTAGTTGTCTTTGATTCTGGACTGAGAGACCTGAAATTTGTATGCTGCACAAAAAAAAAAAAAAAAAAAATTGTGCATCTGAGTGATTGTCACTGTGGGCTACAACAGTCTAATTTGTCCAGAACATGGATTGAAATTAACAAGGCTGAGACTTTCTGCTGGGTGGTTTTATTTGGGTTGGTTATGATACTCCAGCTACCTGTCTGCAGAGCACAGGACTATGTCGTTCCTCCTGTTTAGTTCACATTTAGTCATCAGTTGCTTCACAGGGGTGAAAATCAATTCAAAACCAAGCCATAAGTTTCTGTTGCAGTTGGGGGGTGCTTTAACGGGAAGCGGCCTTGCACTTGTTCAAGTCAGGGATACAGCGAGACCCATCACATTCATGTAAATTATAACCATATTTTCAGCAATTGCTCAACACGTCACAGCAGGTCATTATCAGCCTCATTGTGACCTAAATTGCATTATGGTGGCCATGCTCGGCATGTAAATCTATGAGTGAAGAATGAGGAATTTGTATCTGGGTATGAGTGCATGAGTTTACACCAAGGACAGTCTTGTCCCCAGAGAATTATTTAGTCTAACTCATTCCATACTATGGTGACTTGCCAGGCAGTGTCAGAACCACTGACTTGAGACTTCAGGCATATTGGCACTTAAATGAAAACTCTTTTCATGAAGAAATTAAATATGCAATTCTTATCTTAAATCCAGGTAAATATAGGGAAAAATCAGGGATTGGTATGGAATGAGTTAAGGTAGAAGTGGTGTCAAAAACACAGAACACACATTCAAAAGCCATGTATTTTTGAAACATTAATGGGCATATTTTGATATCTTCAGTGTGTTGTGATAATGCAGAACCTTATGCAGTGGGAGAATGGTTACAGTGATGCATGTTTGCCAGGAACACTATTCGTGGTTTCACCAATATTTTTTGCAGCTAGGGTAGAACCAGATGCTGAGAAAAGGAGCATGTGCATGTGTGACTGAACACCAGTACTTAAGACCTTGACTGAGGCTGTCAAGCAGTAGTAAATTGTGCCTTATCTTTACATGTATAAAATTTGGTTGGTTTTTTTTCACAAAATTGATGAAATTTTGAAAGTTTACAATTCAAGATTTGGTATTTGAACAAATTAAAATAAAAACACAAGCTTCTCAGAGGGTTATTGGTATCAGTGGTGAAATCACATAATTGATTTGCAGGTATTAAACCGGTGGTTTAATGTTTTGCGTCCTGAATTCTAACAATACCTGTCAGAAATGCATGATTTTGTAAAATTTATGGATTAATTGATTTCGTGGAAAAAATACAAAACTAACTAAAGCAACTTACAATGATACAAACAAAGATGAGCAAATTTTGTGTCAGAAGTAAACGGGTGTATGCACAGAGCTGGCATGCAATATATGGTGTTCAGTTTTGTAGTGTGGGCATCACAGTTCATGAGGCTACACTAGATATGACACTTACTATATGATAGATATCCTGAATGAGTCCGTGCAGACTCCTGCTCTCTGCCTCGAATGAGGCCCACGATTCTTTCGTGCACTCTGTGGAGGGACATCATTGTCCAGCAAATGGTTCGAAAAGATGAACTGGTTGTATGGGGAGCATAAAATATGCAAGCACCGGGCTCAGTGGAGTTTCCCCAAGGGAGATATCCTTTTTTTTTCCCTTTACTTTTTTTTTTTTTCAGCTGTAAGGTCCCTGCGGGAAGATATCCTTATTTACAGCACATTCTGTGTTGTTGGAAAATTGATTCTTTTTGCAGTCGCTTCCTGTGATAAATGGTCATCACTTGACAGAAATGTGTCGGTGAATAATTGCAGTGTTAAGATGTAGCAGTGTTGGTGGTGGCAAAACAGCGTCACCGAGGCGGGTGTGATGTATGTCGTAGAGGGATCCTCCCTTCGCCAATCAAGTATAATTGTTCAGATTAGTTTGTACACGAGGCCCTATTGACCCGCAGTATTGTGAAAACTCACCAATGTCCACAGATAGATCATGGCTGGGTCTGTCACTTTTATACCTTTTGAATAACTGGAATGACACGTCTGGTGCTCAGCGAGGGTCTGGCCAGCAGATTGTTCTCTTGAGGCCAATGTGCTGGGATCAACTGATAAATGTTCCATGAAGGGCTTAAAGTATCATACAAGCCAGAGTTAGGCTTGGATGAGACGACTCAAGGGAGATATCCTGATGAAAAGGGAAATATCTGGGAAGGGGAACAGTAACATGTAGATTCATATCTTCCATGTTTTCCTGTGAAAACAAAATAATATTCAACAGAGACGGGGAGCCATAGGAGATACACTTATGGGTATGTTGGGCTGTAAAACATGTTCTGATGGGTATACATCTGCTATTGGTTTTATAAAGACTCATAGTTCAGTGTTATACTGCACTAAGAAATGCTTCTACAAAGGTCATAGATCAGTATAGTTCTGTGATGGTTTATAAAGACCACAGGTCTGATTTTTTTTGGTGATAAATGGTTCCAAAATGGTCAATACATGTCCATGTACATGTAGTTCAATGTAGTTGTGTGATTGTTTCATAAAGATCACATTTTATTGAATTGTATTTGTGTCTTTTGTCCAGAACCACTTCCTGGTAGTCATTACCTGAGATTCTGCAGTCTGAACTCTTTACGCTCCATAAGCTAATCTGTCACTGTCTAACTAAAACAAATATGGAAGAACTGTTGTCCATATTGCACACTTTCTTCTGTAGAAATTTGACATATGCCATATTAGTCTGAATAAATTAAAGGGTCTTCAGCAGGTAATTACTCAGAATATGTTTCGGAGCCTGTACCCAGTACGTCTCTCTGAGCAGCGGCTCCTTGTCTGAGCTAAATATTCAGCAAAGACAACCCACATAATGAATAAATATGAAAGTGGCAAACAGTGAGTTAGCTAAATAAGTGAAGTTTATAAATGCAGAGCTTCAATATTACTAAAGAATACCTGTCAAACCATTAGTATAGGTACTAAATTTGTATAGTACAAGTTCATATAAGAACAATTTGACTTACCACTGAACCAGTATGTATTCTTTCAAGCTAGATAGCTTATCTAAGTTAAACCTACATTATTGTTGTACTTTCTTACAGAAAACAGTCAGATGGCCTGCATGTGGCAATACCTTTTCAATGCCCCAAGTTTGCCTTAACGCTTTCCCTGTTGAATCAGCCAAAACAACTGGTGGTCAAATGTTGTATGCTTCAATGTTTTCAAAAAATTTCTCGTAATTCAAGGGAGAAAGGGTTAATGTATCCCATGGGGAAAAAGACAAACATTCTGTTATGCCATATATATATATATATATAATGTGCCTTAATGCACACATGTACATTTTTATGCCCCTGCATATTTGAATATAGTTGGCAGTGTATAGCTTTATGTAGGCAAAAACTTGACCCCACCTTTTCATGCCTGTCATGAGGGTAAAGTAACCCTGCTGATATAAGGCTGCCCTGTCATGAGGGTAAAGTAACCCTGCTGATATAAGGCTGCTCTGTCATGAGGGTAAAGTAACCCCGCTGATATAAGGCTGTCCTGTCATGAGGGTAAAGTAGCCCCGCTGATGTAAGGCTGCCCTGTCATAAGGGTAAAGTAACCCCGCTGATATAAGGCTGTCCTGTCTTGAGGGTAAAGTAATCCCACTGATTGATATAAGGCTGCCCTGTCATGAGGGTAAAGTAACCCCGCTGATATAAGGCTGCCCTGTCATGAGGGTAAAGTAACCCCGCTGATATAAGGCTGCCCTGTCATGAGGGTAAAGTAACCACTCTGATATAAGGCTGCCCAGTCATGAGGGTAAAGTAGCCCCGCTTAGGGCCAATGATTTTCTGTTTCAGAAAAAGAGGAATTCTGTTTCATCAGCAAAAATCTTTCAAATTCTGGTTCACTGCTATATATTTATATATAATTTATATAAGAAAAAAAAACAATTCCGTTTCAAGGATGAAAAAAATGCACAATTCCGCTTCGGTTTCGAAAAAAACGGAAAATCATTGGCCCTAGCCACTGGTATAAGGCTGCCTAGTAAATGCATCAGAACTGTGGCTTGACAATAGTGAGGAAGTATAATAAAAATGGCGATCATCTCTGTTGTACACAGAAGTGGCTTCTTTAGAGGGGAACACCTGCCTTCATTCAGAGAGGCCTTCTAAGAGGGGGACCACCATATATACCTGTGAGATACCCATAAGGTTTAGGTTTTTGTGCCGCTACATGTGTACTGTTGCATAAATACCGGAGGTCTATTTTCCTTCCAAAAACCCAGCCATTATGCCCACTTTCAAGGCACATACCTTTAATATAATGTCCCAACCATTATGCCCAGTGGAAGGCATATACAATATTAATGTACATACATGTACCTTTAACAATGTTTAAAATGCCACAGGGTGTCCTGTTTTGGTGCATGCAAGTTATGCCCCCAAAAATTGCAACTCTTTCCATTTCTCTAGAAGCTGGGGCAATGGGCTGTAAGTACAGTCGAATTCAAAGTCCTGTCACAACACGGCACCAAGGCTTCAGCAATAAAATCATGTTGTTGGCCCCTGGCTTAGCTACAGGCATACTTTGTAATGTTTCATTCCCATTGCTTGCTGTCTGAGTGTTATAAAGTACTTCTTAGTGAAAAGGGGCACCAGCAGACAAGACAGATGTGTGTGTGTGTGTGTGTGATGAACAGGCTAAGTGGACTTTAGAGACCTTCAAATTGTAGACTTATATGCTGCTAATGTGGAGTCCTTTATCCTGTCTTTAAGACCCCAGTAGATCCATATACCTATCACATGAATTGAGGGACACCGGGGCCAAACCTGTATCATTTTCCGTGACACAGATGGCAGCTTATGCTTCCTACCTTTTGATTTGATAGAGGAAACTGAAACACTTAATTGGAGAAAAACCGCTGTGCACAGCCAGATTTGCTAGGATGTGTCTCCTCTTGCTCCCAGCTGATTTACAGCGCCGAGTGGAAGTTATGTGACGGGGGTGAAAAGTATGCGTCTGACCAATGGGCAAGCAGACCACCCATTGCTGGACTCATGGTATATTTATAAGAGATCTCAAGGTTTTAGAACTTGTCGCTCTGTGCGGACAATAACTTGGCATCTAAGCATGGGGAATAATTAACATCTGGAAGTCGATCATGGTATCAAGTGCGTATACATGTAGGTCAGTTAAAATCCGGCCAGCAAGTATATGTACAGGCGCACTTAGAATGCAAAGGCACAGACATACATGTACAAAGCATGCTCAGAATATGGTGGGCCCACTATCTGAAATACCATATCAGTTAAGATCTATGCTTTGAAATTTATGGTGACAATTTAAGATATTTTTTGCATTGTTTCTCCATTTTGGAGTCATTATTATGGACCATATTGGGAAGGGCGGGGGGGGGGGGGGGGGGGGAGAGCAAGAAAGTGATAGTCCTGTAGTACATTACTAGGTACTAGGATGCCACTAACAGCCATATTATGAGCCTGCAAGTACAACAAAAGACACCAGTATTCCAAACAGTACCTCAATATGCCCTCAAACCATGCTCCCAACATACACCAGGTGGTTCGCTTACCCCCCCCCCCCCCCCATGCCCTCGATAAAACCCACATATACCCAGACAGTCCTGGTTCAATATACTCAATATATACATTATGTCCAAATACACCACAGATATACTGTGACCATGCCTTAATATACTGACATCATGTCCCAACCTTGCAACAGTACACTTTGAGGCATAAAAAGCATAATTTGAATTGTTTGAGCATGGTCAAAAATGCTTTGCCATGTAACTGTCCATCTGGACGTGAGTAAGGACATGCAGAGGTGTAGGCCTATTTGTCTTTTGTGCCCTCTGAGGCCATTCTTACAGGTAAGTACCTAATTCTCATAGCATACCCCAGCTTCTCAAACAGGTATGACTCACTTGTGCCCAGATTATGTCTTGACACTGTGTCTGTAAGGGAACCACGACAACAAAGAGTTTTGAAGATTTTTGTTTAGTTGTTGTTCTGTGATGACAAATGCATTTTTTTTGTCAAGATGATCATCTTTTTTGTAGCTGTTTGAATTTTCTGACAAATGATTTTATACATGTTCTCAAAGTTCAGTGTTTTTCTGGGGAAGCAAAAAGTTTTGCAAAGATGATGGCTCAGTGTTGTTCTTGGTAACAAATTTCTGTGCAATTCAATTACACGTGTAAACATCCATGGTATTAGATCAGACTCCTCACAGTCCCCTGCTGCCCTGAATAGTGTGATAGTATGGACTGGAAATACAGGCCACAGGCTCCGTCTGTCTGTCACCCTAAATGATTTTGTCCTGACAGGCATTTTCTTTTTGTCTTTTTTTTTTTTTTTTAAATAGATTTATTTTTAAAGACTTTTATGCCTTGCTGACTTAAAATTTTTGGCAGTAAGAAATTACAAAGTGTGTGCATTTGCTTTGCTTTAGGTGGCCAGTCATGCTCTGTTGTCAAATAATAACTTAAGTTGTTTAAGCAACCCAAACCTGTTGTAATGGGTGCCTCAATTAGTATGGCAGCTCATTCCATACCAGTCCCTGATATTTCCGTATATTTACCCAGATTTAAGACGACAATTGCAAATTTAAATTCTCCATGAAAAGAGCTTTCGTTCAAGTATCAACATCCCTATAGCCTTAAGTCAGTGGTTCTGGCACAGCATGACTTGCCAGGCCAGTGCCAGAACCACTGACCAAGGCCTGTAACCATAGTATGGAATGTGTTATGGTCTCTTTTTAGGAAAGTATGGCAGCTAGCCTCGGAAAGGTTTTCTGGCAGCACCATTTGTATCCTGGCTATGGTACTTTACAAACCAGTTGGGGTCTAGACACGTCTTTTTCATCTTTCCTTTGGGGTTTCTTCATGTGAACTAATCGCATAAGAACGGCCAGTTTCCTTGTGGGGAGCCTCGTAATTGTTGTTTCTGTGTCTGGTACAATGTAAAAATGCGTTTTTACACTGGACTGTTGACATTGCATGCCTCATTAGTGTGATTGTGTGCCAGTTTACAGTATGTACATCATTAGTGTAACTGTGTCATGGACAAAACATGCCTTACTCGTGTAACTGTGTATCAGTTGACTGTATGAGCCTCATTAGTGTTACTGTGTGCTAGTTGACATTACTTGCCTTCTTTGTGAAACTGTGTATCACTTGACATGACATGCCCCATAAGTGTAACTATTAGTTGACATCATGTGCCTCATTTGTAACTGTGTATCTGGTCTGATTCAGCTGACATTACATGCTTCATAAAATATGATCTTACCTTAATTACCTCATGAATGTGAATGTGTGTCAGTTGACATTCGCATGGCCCCTTACTATAACTGCATTACATGGACACTGTAGTTTTAATTACATGCCTGAGTAACAGACATGTAACTGTGTATCATTTGACATGTGTCTCATTTAGTGTAACTATAACAGTTGACGACGTGGCATGCCTCATTAGTGTAACTGCATTTGTATCAGTTGACATTACATGCCTGACTTGTGTAACAATGGATCCGCTGACATCACATGCTTCATTATTGTAACTGTGTATCAGTTGGAAGGAGGTCCACAGGGAATTGTATGAGCATATATAAAATACACACATTCCATCTTCTGAGTTGATAGAGATGTGTACAGTGCGAGAAGCACCCGCAGACTTGGTGCTCCTTCTCACAAACGGGCTTCCCATCTTAAACTTACTTGCTGGGTGGATCATGTTTCCAGTGTCAGGAGCAATTGATTTTCTAGATGTTTTACGACTGGAAACATGGTTTGATTTAGGTCCGTAGGTTATCCATGTTCTTCAGTGGCTTCGCGCTAGTGTAAAAAATAAGGAAACAACTTTATGATCAATTGCGGGATCAAGTTAAGCTCTCCGAGTTCAAGCCAATATTGATCGAGGAATGAGAATTATGAGCATTTGTCGCATTGGGTCTACAGGGAATTAAATGCTCTACACTATATAGAATATGAAGTAGTTGTTAAAAACTCTAAAGGGATGTCACCAGTGGTCACCAGCATGTTTTGCAAGTATGGTATTTGCTTCTAAGATAGTGGTTCCCCTCTTACAAGTGTTCCTCTTTCCGTTGGCTATCCCTTCATAAGGCCACTATTTTAATGCAGAAATTAGGAGTTCATTTCCGTTGATTTGTCACCCTCAGGAAAGGGCATCCCTATTATGTGACCATCTTTCTATTATAGAAGGAGTGGTCTTATTTGAGGGGACTGTTGTGGTTTGATTATTTCAAGGATTTTCTCTGAGCTCAAAATTGAAAATTACTGACTTATTTTGAAAATTGAAAATTTGGTTTTAAGGTTCAAAGATTCCTCTGTGTCTTTGATGTCAGGCATTTTGGTATAATTAATGTATGGTACACAGGGCCAGAATTTTGGCGAGAATCCAAAAATCCATTCTCGTAAAGATCCTCCTAAACCTGTCTTTGTTAGAAAAGAAAACTAATTGACAAAAATCCAAATAGATTCTCGCAAAATCTTACGAAATTCTGGCCCTGGTACATGATGTAACCACTTTTTGGTACAATTAATGTATGGTGCATGATGTAACCACTTTTTGGTATAATTAATGTATGGTACATGATGTAACCGCTTTTTGGTACAATTAATGTATGGTACATGATGTAACCACTTTTTTGTATAATTAATGTATGGTACATGATGTAACTACTTTTTTGTATAATTAATGTATGGTACATGATGTAACCACTTTTTTGTATAATTAATGTATGGTACATGATGTAACCACTTTTTTGTATAATTAATGTATGGTACATGGTGTACCCACTTTTTCCACTAGACCTGTTGTCTGCTGCCATTTCATGGCACCAACTGAATGTTTTCACAAGCCTATTTTAAAGTGATTCTCATTGGTTGGTGGTGCCAAAAGTATAGGTGTGTGTGTGTGTGTGTGTGTGTGTGTGTGTGTGTGTGTGTGTGTGTGTGTGTGTGTGTGTGTAAGGGGGTATTTTTGTTGATATTGGTTGGTTTTGTAGGCATTTAAGCTTGGTAAAGACTGGCTAGTTTTTAATTCTGTTGTTGGGATTAATCTGTGTCACTCACAGAATAAAATGACAGTTTTGGCAACTTTGGTTGACTCGCCACTGAAAACCCCAATGTATCATTCTGGTGGCATAAACTGGTCTCAGCATATGACATTAAGAAAATGCTGCAGAGAAAATACAAGGCAGCCAGACAGTGTGATAACATTCTTCACAACAGGGAAATGAAATGGTAAAAGTTTAAAAGCTCTTAATTACACACCTCTCCTCTCCTCTCCTCTCTTCCCCCTCCCCCTCCCCCCCCCCCCCCCGCCACCGAAAAGTTTGGAGGGTATAGAGGGTACATATGCTGTTTTCATCTGGTCTTACTGTTGAACTATCACGAGCACAAGCCTTGAAAGCAAAATATCTCATGATTCACCGGCCACATCAGACTCCAATTTACCCCTATTGAACCAGGACATTATGTTTGACCCAAATACATTTTGTTCACCTTGGCCTCATTTTCAGGGTCACTAGACCCATGTGTGTGGACCGCGGTGTCCAGTCCGTCAGTGATGCCCGACTATTTTAGTTCCCGTTACTGGACATTGCTACTTGACAGTGGGCAGGTTATAATTCATTTTGACTTCTTTGTTCTAGTTACTAATTTCAGATTTATTGTACTTTCACAGTGTTAACCATTACTATTATTATTATTATTATTATTATTATCATTATCATTATCATTATCATTATCATTATCATTATCATTATCATTATCATTATCATTATCATTATCATTATCATTATTATTATTATTATCATTATCATTATCATTATTATTATTATTATTATTATCATTATTATTGTTGTTGTTATTATTATTATTATTATTATTATTATTATTATTGCTATTACTATTATTATTATTATTATTATTATTATTATTATTATTATTATTATTGAAGAGGAATAATGTTTGGCATTTATTGTTTATTTTGTACGTAATGCAAAGATAGCATTTTGGCACACACTGTTTGGTTTGTACGTACATTTCCTTCACAAGATGGTGTTGCCAGCTCTCATTGTGCAACTGTCTCCAGTGTTAGCCGAAAAGACATGCAATATTCAACTAATATATAACCTAATTGTCGCTAAGAAAATGAAATGCTTGGTGCAGTGATGGTGGCTCGACATGCCACATCCATCTCTGTCCACAATTGTGGCTGGCCTCGGGACAAGTGTTACCTTTAAAGATCTTCAGTGGGTAATCATAAGTACGGGCTCAACATTACCTCCTAAATAGCCGTACTTGAAGCCAGGCGTTCAGCTTTATTGGCTTAATCTCCATAGTGCGACTGATCCCCAGGGGAGGAGGGACCCAAGATGGATTACCTTTGTGACCTTCCAGACAGGCTCGGATACACATTAAATCATGAGCCACACTCCAGAGCAACCGATGTTTTTTTGCTAGGCACTCCCACTGTGGAATTGGTGACCACTTACTCTGGTGAAGAATATGATTAGGGTTGAGGTATGGCAGGGGGTTAGGATGCCCATCATAATGGCCTAGGGTCACTCTCCATCATTGTTTTGCCAATTGTTGACCCCGGGTGACCCGCCGACAATCAGGGATACCATGATACAGCACAGCATTGGTCTACACTGGGCTGGCCTCTGTGCCCGGCCTGGGTCATCTGCTGTGCTTTACCACTTGTAGCTGCTGCTTCACTGTAATCACAGTAACACACTGACGCCAAGGCTGAAACTGGCACTGTTCTCCTGTAATGGTGGCCGTGTCAACAGTGCAGTGGCATTCAGTGGTCTCAGCCATGCTTCAATATAGAATATAAGAGGTCCTGTCACTGTTTCAGTGGCACCCTGAAAATGATGGCTTCACCACTACTTTAGTACATTGTATTATGCCTGCAGTGGTCTCACAGCTCCTTCAATAGTACATGTATACTCAAAGTGGTGGTTCTGTCCTTACTGTAGCATTATACCAGCAGTGGCCTTACTACTGCTTTTAATAGTGTACTTGAAGTGGTGGCTTTGCCCATGCTTTAGTATTTTTCCAGTAGTGGTCTCGCTAATTATCTTTAGTAGTACAGTAGACCCTCCTTTGAGAGACCGCCCCTAGTGCCACCCAAAAGGTGGTCACATAAAGCAGGTGGTCCCTCAAAGGAGGTATAGATAACATGAAAAGTACTACAGAAAGACCTGACAACTGTGGTCTCTCAAAGGAGGTGGTCTCCCAAAGGAGTGGTCTTTGAAAGGACGGACTACTGTATACTAGAAGTGGTGGTTTCACCCATGCATTAGTATTATACCAGCAGTGATTTAATTCACTGCTCCTTTTATAGTAGTAAATTGAAAGTGGCAGTTTCACCCCTGCTTTAGTATTATGCCAGGGGGGGGGGGGTGTCACTGTTTTTTTATTAGTATACTACATGTAGAAGTGGTGGTTTTCCCCCTGCTGTATTAGATAAACCAGTGTCCCACCACTGTCACAGTCACTTGTACACTAGAAGTCTCATCACTGTACATGAACCACCTGTATGCTCACAGGACTGCTTCGGGAGTGCATGGTTAGCCCCATATGGTCTCATGACTGCTTCAGGAGTTTTTGGTTAGCCCTATGTGGTCTCATGACTGCTTGAGGAGTGCATGGTTAGCCCTATGTGGTCTCATGACTGCTTCAGGAGTGCATGGTTAGCCCTATGTGGTCTCATGACTGCTTCAGAAGGATTCCAACGGTGGTGTCACCACTACTGTTCCGTCAATAATTACGGAATTTCACTGCAGTGGCTTCAAAACTGCTTTATCAGTAATGGATGTAGGGACTTTACTTCTCTTGTACAGTGGTCCCCCTCTGATAAGGCCACCCCACAGGCACTAGAAAAGTGGCCTTATGAGAGGGGTGGCCTCTCTCCAGGGGTAAAATACAATGAAAATGCCATACTTTTTGCATGGAGAAGTGGCGTTAGTAGAGGGGGTGGCCTGTCTTCGGGGGGCCTGGTAAGAGGGGGACCGCTGTATTCCAACTCTTGCCTGTGCCAGTGCCACCTTCACATCACACCACTGATAGTAAAAATAGTGGTGCGCCAGCCATAGGTATGGGGTACGTGCCACTAGTGCAAGTTGTAACACTGCTTCACAACAATTTGGCAGTGACCACGTTACTACTTCTGCAGTCACTCAGCACCAATGTTAACCCTACGTCACTAGAACATAAGAATGTTTTGGGTTTTTTTGCCACATGCTAATAAATGCTGTCAACCACCATTTGATCACCATATTAAAGAAGGCTCTCATGAACCTTAAATTCTAGTGTATTAATGTATTACTGGATGTGTGTTGCAGTATTAAGACATCTTTTGTATCATATTCTATTTTTTTTACAAAGATAAAGCTTCAGATCTATTTACATTCAAAACGCAAGGTTTCCACCATTAGATGAAAGCATGCAAAGATTCCAACCAATAGGAATGTTGTGCATTGAGGTTTATGGAACATCCGTGGTAATTACCAATTAATAGTGAATAGTATTGTTGGTTCAACTCTGCAGAAAAATGCAACATAAACAAACTGGAGCACGCAGTAAAGTGTCCCAACTACTCTAGCCTGTCAGATTAGCACTCAGGTATGTGAACTAGCAATTAATTGATCCATTGTGTTCCCTGGAATTATTGTGTAAATACTCACGGAGCCTAGTCTTTGATAAGAGTTCTGTTTTTTTTCCCATGATCCTTGAAGATTTACCATGATGCTCGAAGAGTCCTTTGAAGTTCCATACACCCTGTACTTCCTGTGATTAAGACAAATTATTGGATTTCTATCTAAGAAATTAGGCAAGTTGTTTGAAACATCATTCTGGCATTTTTCCACATGTTAAGTCATTGTTATCATGGTTATTGTAAAATTCTTTCACCAAACATGATAATGCACGAGAGCCTTCCTTTAACAATATGGCTTTCCCACTAATTTATCAAAACACAGGTGGTGGCCTTAGGAACTGTCACCGTCAATATGGGCAGCTGATGTATGGTATACCTACTGCTTCACTTGGTCTTGTTCTGCTGCACCACAAGGCAGCAGTGGCCCTACTGCCTCCACTCGCTCTGCTAGAATGAGGGTGGGAAAGGGGTTGCCCGTACTCTGTACTGGGGCATTTTTTATTTTTCGTACGGCGTAGAGAGAGAAAATTATTCACCGTATAGCGTACTGACAGCAAACCATGTACTCCGTACTGATCAAAATTTATTATGCGTAAAGCGTACCAGCAACACATGTAATATTCGTACCCGTACTGAAAAAAATGAAAAATGAGAAAGACAAGGAGGTACACATGTTGCAGGTAAAATTGTAACAATTCAGGTTAAAATATGTGAAAGTCTGTGGCATCTTTGTTCTTACAGGTTGTATGACCATCTCAAATTTAAAAATGTGTTTTGCGGATGTCTTATTTTCTGTACTGTGTACTGGAGAAAAATTATTTCCTGTACTCCGTACTGATAAATTTTATTTTCTGTACCAGTTTACCAGACCCCCCTCACCCCCTAGAATGCAGACAGACCTTGCTATTAGCTGGTCTCTGTTTCACCAGAATGTTGACAGTCCTTTTGCTTGCCACATTTGTAATAAAGACAGGTAGGCTACTACAGGAGTTGCAAGAAAGGACTGACTGTCGGCATGATGTTGACTAAAATGTTGACATGCCTTTTTCTTGCTGCAATAGTAGTTGCCTGCCTCTGTTTGACCAGAAAGTTGGCAGTCCTTTTTCTTGCTACACTTGTAGTAGCCTGCCACTGTTTCAGGGCTGTCCAACTGGAGCATTGTAGCATAATTTTGTTTCACAGTTCTTGAAAAATGCTACAGAATTTAACTAAAATTAGTGTTTCTCAGTAAGAATATGAGAAAATGCTCCAGTGAATCTAAATTTTGCAACAGAGATTTCCAGTTGGACAGCACTGTGTTTGACCAGAATGTTGGCAGTCCTTTTCTTGCTACGCTTGTAGTAGCCTGTTTTCATTTCACCAGAAAGTTGGCCTGTTACCAATTGTACTTGCTCTAGTATATCTCTGTTTCACTAGAGTTTACTGTACACATAAATGACATGTTAATAACGGATCTTTTCACTGCTTTACCATGTCTCCTGGAATACAAGTAATGGCACTATGATCACTTTCCTAGAACATTAGCAGTCCATCAGCTCGCCACAACTTCCTTCAACTGTCCATCAGCTTGTCACCACTTCATTTAGCAGTCTATTTACTGCTTCAGTGGAACAGTTAATAGCCTGAGCTACCTTTAGGTAGCAGAGCAGTGGTGCATGTAGGGCATCCGCAGCACTTCACTAGAACATCAGATTAGCAGGACATGCTGTGTTGATACTATACCTAGAAGGTACAGTGGAGTAGTCCCTCCTTTAACATATCACCCTTCAATAGGACACATCCAAAAGTGGTCACAAAGGCAGTGTATTAGTGGATGTCGTATACATGTAACCTGCAATTCAAAGAAGAAAAGACTTAGAATACATGTACAGTGGTACCTGCTGTATGTGCCCCCCCCCCCCCTTCTACCAAGAAAAAGTGGCCACATACAGCAGGTGACCTGTCACTACAGGTAAATTTTACAAAGAAACTGACTCCTATGCCCAAGCATAGTGACCACAAAAAGCAATGCGGCTGCTGAGGACAGTGGTTGCATACAGCAGGTACCACTGTACAGGTGTATGTGTGGTCTGTAAAGGTGGGTTGTTGCTTAAAGGAGCAATATCTTACGAGGAGGACTATAGTCTGGCAGTTGCTTTGGTGTCCCTTCTGTCCTGCTAATAGCATAAGGCAGGTAAAGTGTATTTCCATGCTGGCATACCAAGGCATTTTATTTTCCATAACAGCATAATTGGAACCTTCTTATTTTCTGTGTGCTCTACTGCAACAAAACCATTTCCTGTACCAGTGCACTGGGAACCCCCTTATCCCCCCCCCCCCCAGCATCAGCAGAGCCCTACTGCACATGTTTAGTAAGGTAGCAGTTGCCTCATAGGCAATGGCTTCTCATTAACCCAGCCTATGAATACAGTGTATGAGTTGTCAAGCCTCTCGTATGATTTGTACATAAGAGGTAGGTAGGTGGAATTGAATTAACAGGTGATCACAAATTATACAAAATACCTCTGTTCTGCATTTCCAATACATTTTTTTTTTGGAGGCGGGGGGGGGGGGGGGTGTGTTTTTGTTTTATTTTTATTTTTGAGGAGAAGCATCGTGAAAATTTAATTGCACACCATAAAAGTAGTCCTGAGTATAAAATTGCTGTCTTAAATTGTTCCACCAAAGGTAGAGCAGCAGCAGGAATATTTTGTGTCATTGTTCAGGATGCATTAAAGCAAAAGCTAACCTTTTAGATGCTTGTCGTGACAACAGTCCTCTTCATCTGAATTACTAGTGTTACGATTTCACTGTCAAATTCCACATATGAAAGCCTCTCATTCAAGTATCAGATTGCGTAGTCTGAATTCAATTCAGCCAGAAAGGAGTCAACTGCTTTCTGTAGCACACTTCTGGTGCCCAAACTATGATGGGGGGAAGACTGTTGACTCAATTTACAAAGTAGCAATTAAAGAGTTGATAATCCAAAGTAGTATCTTCTAGCTAAGCATACTGAATGAGGTTTGTCACACGTAAAATAATGGAAAAAATTGTCATGGACATGAATTTGGCCGCTGCATGTTTTGGTCTTAATTTTATCATATGAAACTGATTTAGGCAGGTGATAAACAAGAAAAGTTTGATTCTGCAGAGTTACAGGGATAAGTTGGTAAATTGGATGGATGGAGAAAGGTCCCGGAAGACCTCTGATCTAAATCTGCCTGTGGAGTTGTGCCAAAATAAAAACTGGAGTCATCATGGAGAACTGTCCTGTACATGGTACAGTTTTCATGTTAAAGCCTGGCAGCTATGATATAGATTTTTGGACTGCTGGTTTCAGGAGAACGGGCTGTGGGGAGGGGGGTAAAGGGTGAAACATACTGGCATACTGTGTCAATTTGTTTCCAATACCAGCACACTGGAAGCCCTCTTACTTTCTGAACTTCATACTAGCCATTATTTGGGAAAATTTTTATTTTCTGTATGCTGCACTTGGGCAAGATCATCTACTGTCCCAGCATAATGGAACACCCCATGGCCACCCTTCTTGAGAAGAATGGGCAGCCACCCATTTGGGTGATCTGCCCTCTCTTGAGCTGATCTAATTTGCAGTGCATGTTGCCAAAGTAATGAAAGATGACCGGTATGGGGTGGAATCAAACAACACAACATAATGGCTTTGAAACTGTATCATGTTTAATTATCAGATGTGCTCTCTCCCAAAAGAAAAGTTTTGCCGTTTGGGGCAATCATTTTTGGCTGAAAGCAGATCAGTATTTCTGTATCTTAGCTCAGGACTGGGTCAGAGTTTAAGAGCTGCATGCAAATCCTGGGCTGCTAGTCTGTAGCAGTAGCTTGCTAATTGACTCTGGAGTCCACCCTGCTGTGTATTGCATAATCATGTACATGATTTCTTAGTGGCGAGTCACCGGTGGTGCCCTCTGGGAGGGGTAACGCATGGTATGGGAATACAGTGTGCATCGTATTCAAGAATCGAGAATAATTTTATTCAATCAATATATACGAGTTCTATTGTGAGGATACAAATAAAATATATATTGACCATGAAGACTTCTGCATAAGGTCACATGTGACTGCTATCATACAAAGGCATTCAAAATTATAGAAAATGATTGATTATTTAACTGGTATACAGGCAGACTCTTCTGATTTCAGTAATTTCAGTTATTTATATATAAGTTCTGTATAGACATTAAAAAGATCTATTACTTACTATATACATATACTGACAGTCTTTGAATGATGGGAAGTCTCTTAATATTTGTCCCTACACCACAAGGATGTCAGTGGTGTGTGTGTTAGTATGTATGAGTTGTATAGGATTGAAATGATTTCATTTGGAAGTACATTTGGCGTTTATTGATAATGGCCTTCTTTATCTAGGAGACTTTGGAAGAAATCTTTTCTATCTGTTTACAACAGCTCATGTGTTGGTCTAAATTTAGACTTCAGAGGCTAGTCTGTCGACACTGTCAATTTGTACTGTATCTGTTCAAGTGAAGGTACCAGTGCTAAATTCTTTCTTGGTTTGTTGGTGGTACAGTGACACCCGACACAAGAGGCCACTCCAAATGAGGGACCACCTGCCTTTTAAGACCCATTTAAAGATGCATTGCTTAGTAGTTGTGCCGTTATTTATACCTCTTGTGAAAGACCACCTATCTCATAAAACCACGGCTTGGTCGTCCCTAGTGGTGGTCTTTGGTACCAGGTTTTACTGTATCACCCAGTGTGAGTCTGTGCCCACGTTAACTGCTAAAGTGTCTGCAGGTTTGAACAGCTCCCACCACGTTACAAATAAATAAAGAGGTCTTGGAAACATGTGACTTCCCACTTGACGGCAATTTGAGGAATGCTTTTTGGCATCAAGCACACGCTGTATAGTGCCATTGTAAAGACACTCACAGGTGCAGAAATGTTGCCACTAGCTGGTGTCAAAAGAAAAACCACAAACTGCCAGTCAAGTAAAAATGTTTTGTATAGTCTGCGTCTACGGGGGAAAAAAAGCCAGGCACTTGGACATTGTAGTGCTTTGAATACACACATATTGTGAAATATATATTACATGTATGTGGCATATTTCTATGTGGCTCGCAGGTTTGCTAATAGATATGTGGATATTGACCTCACAAAATCTCCCTGTCAGCTGTGCTATGGCCAGACCGGCATGAAGATAAATGTATGTGATCAGACTATTTCTCCTGAGTCAGTAAAATGTGTTGAATATACATATATAATCACACACTATATTGACAAGGATAATTACTTGTTTTGCTGATAATAGATTAAAAAAAAAAAAAAAAAAATCTATATTTTAGGGTGAAATGCTCTTTGTGTTAATATTGAAGTATTGTCATGACAATGACATGGAAGAAATATAGGTTACCTGTATTGGCACGATTGATATATGTCCACTCAACATACCATACAGAGGTAAATAATGAAAGAGGTTGATTTATGTGGAGAGATAATCCACTAATTTATCACATATAACCAAATGCCAAGTATCTTGAACGTCGTTCAGTGCTGTCTACCAAATTTTTACTTTAAAACTTTGACTTACTGGATTTTTCCAATACCTGTTATGTGGTCATAAAACCAACAAGGGCAGATGGAAATAATGTTTGAGAGCCTTTAACATATGTCTCAAGCTTTGACATGAATGTTCTTTTTAAAACCATCATCGTCATCGTCGTTGTCATCACGACAGCTTTCCTTGCTGTAAGAGCCAAACACACACCTTCATTCTCCTCTTCATCACGCAAGCTGTATTTTCTGGGTAGCTGGACGTTATGCTTTCCCCTGGCCATGGCCATTTTGATCTTTCAGAATATGATATCACGTGACTTGCTCAGTTCCATTTTAAAAAGCAAACCGCGATTTTAAACATCTGTTTACTGCCAATTTTTATGGCCCAAAATATCGAAGATATATTAACCCTTAAAGTGTTGATTTCAGATTGAGTCAACAGCTTTCCTCGGGGCACTTTGTGCGCAAAGTGCCCCGAGGAAAGCTGTTGACTAAGACTACTTTTTGCGTTAGACTGTACTTGCAGGTATTTGAATGAAAGGTATCTTCATGAGGAATTTTAATCTTTTAACCATTATATGTTTAACGTTATGAGAAAATGGCTATAGCAGTGATTAGCACTTTAAGGGTTAAGTAAGATAACCCCCAAAAAATAAATTTAATGCATAATTGAAGGAACTGTGATGGTACCCGACAGATAGCCTAGTGCCATGATTGCGGGTTAACTTGTCAATCCCACAGCATTATGCACTTAATATGGCGAGTTAACTCGTCGCCCACGTGGAAAGAGTTAAAAGGCCTCCCCTAGGTCAGGCCACCCCTTCTACAGAGGCCATTTGTTAGTGCAGCATGTATGGTCTTGTCATTTTATTTCCTTCCCCCAAGAAGCCATCCATCTTCTGAGGCCACATTTGTGGTACACTTGCGGCGGCCTTATGAGAGGGACCACTGTAAATTCACAAGTAAATTCTACCGATTGTCAGAAACTGGTGCTGTGGAGGTCATAGTTTGGATCATAGCAGCTACATTTTATCTCGTAAAGTATTCTTTATTAAAGAATGATTAAGTTGATGGGAAATATGCAGCGTTTAAAAGTGAAACACAAGTTTCTAGGTCGTTATCAAATGCATGTTGAACAATTTTTAAGCTGTATTTTCGTCAGTATGTTACTGGTTATGATGCACTGCTCAGAATGATAGAAAGCTAAGGGTGTACTCCACAGTGACACGAACAGTACATGTACCTGGCTGCTGGGACTAGGTTTCACTCCAGAGCTGTTTACATAAATGAAACCTGGTTTGAATGGCCTGACAAACTGAAATGCTGTAACAGGCCACCATATCAGGCTCCTCTTAAATCTTTCAGTGCCAGGTGTGACTTAAGTCAATCTACTTAAGTCCAACAAGTCTGAATTATCACAAGGATCTCAGATTCGTATTCCTCGTAAAAAGACCCTTCATTCAAGTACCAGTATGCCTATAGTTCCAAAGAGAGTATCACAGGTCAACAGCTTTTATCGGCACATTGCACCCAATGTGTGCTGAGAAAAGCTGTTGACTCAGTCCAAAATTTGGCACTGAAAGAGTTAACATTAGTGTCTTTTCAACATGATCAGACCTCAGGGAAAGACAGCCTGTCATGAGAGACCACGCCCATCACACCTCCATTAAAGGCCGCCTATATAGAGAGACCACCTATAGGCTACAATTGGGCACATACACCTGTTGCAATAAAACTGTCAGAACAAAAGTAAACTGTTGCAAGAATATATTTTGGTATCCTAAAAGCTTGCGTGAATGCCATAGCACAAAGGTGGCAGGGGTGTTATTAATGAAGGGGTGGTACTAAATAAAGGGGTGCTACTAATAAAGGATGGTACCAATAAAGGAGTGTTACTGATAGGGTGATACATACCAGTAAAGGGTGACAGAGTAATTACCATTTACTATGAGGTAGCATCTAGCTTGGGGGAGGCAGAGCATCCATTAGGAAAGTATAAAAGTGGTCATTCTTGACAGACAGTATCTTATGAGAGTACATCCAAATTACATGTACAGGGTAATCCATATCAAGCTCCATTTCTTATAACCTTATAGTATGCCAGCATTGTCTGGCACACAGCAAGACCTGTGTCATACCATCAGAGTATAGATTTTTGCTGTATCATTAAAAATTAATGTCTTCATGTATGTCCATGTCGCTCGTAAATGCGGCTTCTTTGTGTTATTTTATATTACCAGATGGTGTCTCACAAAAAGCTGAGGTTAGTGCTAGCTGATCGTGTGCAATGCTAACCCTTTAAGTGCTAATCACGGCTTAGTCGTTTTCCCGTTACTGTTAAACATATAATGGTTAAAAGATTCAAATTCATCACTAAAGTACCTTTCATTCAAATACCAGCAAGCGTAGTCTAAAGCCGAAAGTAGTCTCAGCAACAGCTTTCCTCGAGGCAATTTGCACGCAATTGCACACACAGTGCCCCCCACGGAAAGCTGTTGACTCAGTCTTAAATCAGCACTTTAAGGGTTAACTCTTTACCCTTGAATTAAGCCTGAGTCAATGGTTTGCCTTAGCATATTTTCGGTGCAAAGAAAATTGTTGACCAAAGTCATGTTATCTTGATAGGTTTAGTGCCCAACCCATGCCAAAGAAAGCTGCTGATCTAAGTCCTGTTATCTTGATAGGTCTCGTGTACAACTCTCATTCATTCATATTGTTTTTCATTACTGTTGAAATTAGCCAAAACCACTGAAGCAGACAACATTTGACCACCAGCCAGTTTGGGCTAGATTGAGGGGGAAAGGGGTTAAATTTGTGTAAGGCAGGGCTGCCTAGACAAAAAGATGACTCGATTTACCTATGATTTGGCCACAGACCGAGCATTGTGACACTGTAGCCAGTATAAGAATTATTGGCCAGCTGTACACACTACATCATGTCTGGTGACTGATGTCCCATTCTTGGCCAATACAAGCCAATCATCCAGGTAATTCTGTGGATTCGCATGTGGCACAATGGTCTGATGACAAGTGTTGTGGAGGTTGTTATAGCTGGGCCCTTTGTTAGATATCTTCACGTGTTACAAATTTACGTGGTCAGGTCTTCCCTAGTCAGATCTGCCCATTTCTTTGTGCTTAAATTCAAAGACTTGGGGCGTAAAGTTTGGCATTGACACGGTGAGGAATTTTCTATTGAGAAACCCATGTGGCTATTATTGAAGGACATGAAGAGTAACTGAGCAGAAGAATCGCTCAGTGCAAAGGAAAATGAGAGAAAACTGCATTTGGTGTAGAAGGCTGTGGGTCAGATGAAGCCATTGGCTGATCTGAGTCAAGGTGCAGTGGGATAATGTTCATAATTATCTGCACCCTGGGGCTCATATTGAGAATTACTGGCCATCCCCATGCCCACTATGTTCACGCATCATTTAGGTGTTGCGCCAGCAATTGCCAGGCAGGGCCTCTCTCTTGGGGATAGTCTGTAATCAGAAGCCACTATCTGAGCATATAAAACAGGAGCAGACACTAAGCCAAAGTAACTGCTTTGCGGGTTTTTTTTTGTATTTTTGTTTTTTGTTTTTGTTTTTTGTTTTTTGTTTTTTTGATTTTTTTTTTTTTTTGCCAGCTCTGTGTGTTCCCAAGCTGTGCGGCCAATTACACGGTGTTTTATCAGTGTGAAGTCTCAAGGGTCTTCTTTGTCCGTCAGCTTTAAATTCAAACTGTTCATAAGAGAGGTTCCCAGTTGCAATATTGTAGTCGTGGGATGTTGTATTACATGGGCAATTGGTAGAGAGTCTGACAGAACCACTTTGCCACTGCCAGTAAAGTGTGTCATGGGTACAATGATAGGTGATGCTTCCTTTACAGACCTACTGCAGTAAAATGGTGCTCTCCTTGCAAATGGGTGATAATTAATCATGGCATGATCCAAATGATTAAAGTTCTTCTGTCCCTGGCTGAGTAAAAAAGGTCCCAGAAGATGAATTTTGAAATCAACTGCTAGCAATGTTAGTTTTCTAGAATGAGGTTGATAAAATGCTGACTTACACTTCTATTTTAAATCAGTAACTGGCCCTAATTTTTGGAGCTGCATGGATTCAGGGAAGATTGTGTTTTCTTCAATAATATTAGAAGACCCCCCCCCCGGCTGATTGCTTCAGAAATTGTGAATGGGGTTTAGCCTTGGATGGAGGGGAGAGAAGCTGCATGTCGAGGGATACAAAGGATTGAACTACATGTAATACCAGCTGAAGGTGCCATTTGTTAAGGTAGAGTGTATGTCATGATGGAAGGCTTGGAGAACTTAGTCTTGTCTGTACTTTTGTCAAGACTCAGGGATGATCCTGAGAACTGGAGTGTTACATATCCACGTTGAGTGGATTGAAGGCTGTAGAAGCAGTTGGCTTGGGCAGATTGGAGGATGGGGCAGGATATTGCCTTGGTGGTATTGAAGGATCACAGAGGGTACAGTTTGGGGGGGGGGGGCGGTTATAAGGATGGAGAGGGGTTTCAGCTTGAATGGATTGAAGGCTGAGGGAGGGTATAGTCTTGAGTTGATTGGGGGATGGCGAGGTATTCAGTGGAAGTGGATTGAAGGATAGGGGTATGGTATTGTCTTGGGTGGATTGAAGGGTAGGGGATGGTATTGTCTTGGGTGGATTGAAGGATAGAGAGACTAAGCTTCGATCAAGTAAAAGGGTGGGGGCTGGGTACCTAATGGTATAAGTAGATTATATGATGGTAGAGGGTCTTGGCTTGATTGCATTAATGGGTGGGCCTGGCTCTAGAATGTACATGTAGTCATATTTTTAAGACAGGGAATTGTATTGCCCTTTAAAGAATGACGGACATTGCCTCACCGTGGTGTCTTTGGCATCAACATTGAACCAGTCTCAAGGAGATGGAGTATTTCAAAGGCTGGTCAGAATTTAGATACAGCTTTTGTATATCCCATGGGTGTTTATGCTAATTTATCACATATAAGGACAAGCAGTTTACAGGTAGGCAACCTCATGGTTGCAGTATCCCCATTTACAATGTAATATTCTACTGGACTATGGTAACCGTTATTTTATGCCACACTAGCTCAGCTGTTCTGCAGTAATAAGAGAGTCCACAGGAAATTACATACTATACTTGAAGTAGTTCATACCTGTGCTGGGGTCTATAGTGGCCTCTCCAGAATTGTGATTGAGATGTTTTGCCATGGTGTACTGTACACTGCATAATATGTGTGGTGTATTTAATTCAACATTTTTTTTTGCTAAAAATAAGTCAGCCAATTCTAAAATACTGTGACATTCGCAGATTATCAATTTCATTGTTATTTACCTCTCAAAGCGAGTAATTTTAGATAAAATTATGTCATGGAAGCCCCTGTTTAATGGAACATACTGGAGAAATCACATTATGAGGATAAATTCTTGAACTTCAGACCCATGAGTCTATCTTTCTGAAAAAGCACAAAAATTTGTTATTTACCTCTCAAAGCGAGTAATTTTAGATAAAATTATGTCATGGAAGCCCCTGTTTAATGGAACATACTGGAGAAATCACATTATGAGCATAAATTCCTGAACTTCAGACCCATGAGTCTATCTTTTTCTGAAAAAAGCACAAAAATTTGTTTATGCAAAACTAGAGCAGGTTGCACACAATATATTTTGATCAGTTCAGTCAAGAGGTGATTCTAGCTTTTGTTTCATATGTTTTGTGAACATTACCACGTACATGGTATTTGTTGGCAGTTTCTCATCCCCAATTTACAACCTATAAGCATTCATTAACCTTTGCTGGCCCGGGTGACCAGCAAGGGAAACCACATACCTTTTACTTCATCTTGATTCTTGACTCTTCCCATGCCCCTGTATGAGATTACTAATTCTTTTGGTGATAGTTAAAAGTATTAATTTCAACTCCATGTTAGTTTTAGAGATTCCTACCTCTTTCCATGCAAATGTATAGGATTCTTACCTCCTTCCATGCTATTTTGTAGGATTTTGCAAGTTTTTACATGTAGGATTTTCAACTGCTTTCATGCTAGTTTATAGACAAAGTGAGCAGTGTCCCTCAACAGTGCATTTTGGTCCCAATGTCCCCAAAGCATGCCGGGGAAAGCTGTTGAACTAAATCATTTCTCCTTTTCTATGGAAAAAACATGTATGCTGGACCCTGATTGAGAGGTCTTCCAGAGTTGTTTGAATCAGGAATTATCATACACTGCAGATAAGCATGGATTCTTCTGTTGTAAACAGGCAGAGGGTTAAATGATTTTGCAACATCATTCAATATTTCCAAATAAAACTTGTGAAGAGTCTTGTAATTCTAATGTACCCCTAGTCTAAAGCATTATTTTTGTAATGTCCAGAGTATATTGATGGGGGAAACCTATTGACTTTCTTTTGAAGCATGATTAAGTTAGGGGTAATGTAGCTTTCAGTGATGACAACCCTGGGCAAGAGATTAATTTTGTGTTGATAACCCAATAGGGTACATGTATAGAGTATCCAAAAATTGGAACATGTTCCCTGCAGGTGGCACCACAGGTAACCTCCCACTGGGGTCTGGCTGTTGCAGATGAAGACATAGGGGAGGCCAAACAATTAAACAAATCCTCTGTTGTTCATGGGTTGAAGGTATCATGTGACACAGGAAGCAGGTGCTGCCACCATGCAGAATAGTGTATCTGTCATTATAACACCTTATTTTCCAACACACATTAACTGGACTCATTGCCACCATAATTATGGGTGGACAGTGGGAGGATAGACTCTGTTAGTGTGATAATATTTTTGTTTGACATAATGACTGAGGATGGGGAAGGAAATGGGAGGAAATGAAATGTTCATGTATGTAGCAGTTTTGTGTTGTTGTGGAGCATGTGTAGGGCAGGTAATAGAGGCAAAGTATGCGTACGCTCGTGGCTTCCTGTGCTGAAGGTTGACGCTTTAACCACCAGTTACAAATGAAATACACCTGTACACTGTAACCTTTTGCTGCACTGTATGTTAGACTGTATTTCTAATTTTCATACCTTTGTACAATAATCAAGTGTAAATATTTTTATCAGTCCTCATACCACATGGATTAATATGAAAGCATGAACTTACATAAAAGCACATATCTCAATATAAAAAAGAAAATGTGTTAACCTATAATATTCACATATATGACCCTGAAATTCAACCAGAATGTATGTGGGCCCCTTATTTTCAGTGCTGGTAAGGAAAACGCCACTTTGACATGTGGTCAGTTGTGGCTGGTCATAAGAAGAATTTTAGTTCTGTGATAGGCAATGGAAAGCTTGAGGTGCATCACCTACATGTATCCCTCACTATGCTAGTCTGAAATAGTCTCATGCAACAACATTTACATAATCGCTGCATTGCTTAATATTACAACGTAAAGGGAAAATAATTGTTCACCACAAGCTGCTAACATGTCTGACAGGCATACAGGCAAATTGCAATACGGTGGTCCCTTGTTTGAGAGACCACACCAATCAGAGATGACATTGCCTTGAAAGACCACCTTTTCAGCGTACTTTGCCCAGTACTTTTCTTATTTATACCTTCTATGAGAGACCACCATTTGATCATCCCTTGGGGTGGTCTTTTAAGACAGGGTTTTGCTGTACTGTGATACACCCACAGCCATTGCGGTCAATTACATCACCATCTCCAACTTGTCAGTTACCACACGTCAGCTGGTAGACCGTGGCTCCCATTTAGGGCACTTCCACTGACATCAAACATTCGATCAGCAAACAATTATGCAAAAATTTCAACTGATCACATTTGGCTGATAATTTTAAGGTTGTTGCAAGTATTAGATACTGTGGGTAGGCCTATATATATAGTAAAGTGTCTATTATGCAGTCTTGGCAGTACAACTTGTTGGCCCTTGGGCACAGAAGCAAGAAGTCGTCCTGCCATGCTGATGTGATGTGGCATGTGGGCTGGCTGGTGTGACTGTCTGGGCTTGGGTCCTCACCTGTATGACAAAGGCAGTTAAACACCTGTCTGTGTGTGTCTGCAGGGAGATATAGCTGGGGGCTCCCATTGGATGAGAGATCCAACTGTATCATAGGAGGTATGTCTATCTGTATAGGCTTGCTTAACCCTTTCCTGCTGAAATTGCCCAAAAGCACCCAGATGTAAATTGTCGTCTGCCTTAATGTTTTTACTTAAATTTCTTTTTCCTAGCAAAAATTTTTGCTCAGATTTGTAAAGACCATTCATGGTGGTATGGCCTGAGTCAATAGCTTTCCTTGGCATGGGCTGGGCACAATGCACCCAATACATGCGAAGGAACACTGTTGACTCAGTCATACTCTGATCAAGAATGGCTCGATGAAACAAGAAGCATCTGGTATTTTCGAGATTAGATGTTTGCTGATAATTTTAATGGAAACTTTTGTGTTGGCTTTTGTTAAATTTTTTTTGAAGGAAAATATTTATTTATTTTTCTTCCTACATATTTTTTATTACATATATATATACATATATATATATATATATATATATATATATATATATATATATATATATATATATATATATATATATATATATATATATATATGCAGTAAAACTTCCCAATACAAACACCCTTGGGACCAGAAAAAAGTGTTCGGTATAGTGAGGTGTTTGGTTTAGGGAGGTTTGCTTACATTGGAAGTATATATTTGGGACCGAGAAATGGTGTTCAGTATAGAGAGGTGTTTGGTATATGGAGGTGTTCAGTTAAAGAGGTTTTACTGTATATATATTTAAATTTGGGTGTACCATCATGTGTTAATAATGTACAAACTGTGTACATAGACATCTAAAATGACACCAGAAGGGCCAAAAGGCCAAGGATTAGGGATCAAGGTAGCAGCATTGTTTGTGCGGCGTGATAGTGTCAGGCAGGAAGCCACACTTCCAGTCAAAGCACACAGCCTCCTTGTGCTCTGTGAGAGTAGACGACTTGATCGAGGTCAGCCCAACCACCTTGGCTCAAGATTGGTCCATGTCATCGTGGCACAAGGCTATCCCACATCAAGGGTTTCTGTCGCAGAAGAAGTCGCCTCTGGTGATAGGGAGGCCTGTTGTGCTGTGCTGCCTGTAGCCCGCTCCTACTGCTCAATTTTTGCTGGGTGAAAGCTGACGTTCAATATGAAGACATAACTGTCCCAACCCGAGTCCCTGTCTCGGCAACTTAATCATAGTTGATGCATTGATAGCCATACAAATGGCTCAACTGCTGCTGCGGCATTCATCACATCAGATATATTATCTCCAGCCTTACTTCTGCTGCCGCCTTTTGGTCCCAGATATTTCCAGCATAAAGTCCTCACCCAGGAACAGGCTTGACATTCATGCAGAGAATCATGACAGACCTATTTGTATTACATGCCTCAGCACAGAAGGTCATATACAGACCATTAGTTCTCTATATTAGGTTGTGATGACCAGCCAGCCTCGGGGATATTCTAGAGGCCACATTGTGTGTGTTTTTGGTCGCATTATGTGTCACCCAAATGCTTAATTCTTTCACAATGAGTACAGTTCCATTGCCATGAAACGTTATAGATTACACAGAGTTAATTATCAAGGTGGCAATAGCTTTCAGTAAAATGTTCCTTTGAATAGAGCCACTTGACACGATATTGATACCAACTGCTGTCTTACCATCAACTTTTTTTTTCAAGGATTACAATTAACCATGGTTATTTTGTCAGAGATTCAACCATTCCCTTTTAAATTAAGTTTTTTGTAGAAGTAAAGATGTGAAATTTTATATCAATTAGGTTTCTTTTTTTTTAGTTTCACGGTTTCGACTCAGCATATAAATGTCAGAGTCTGTACACACTTTTAAATTCAGTATTTTAGTTAAATTAGGTACCAAAACTGTACTCCAGTTCACTTGAGTCAAGTGTTCTTAGTTTTACATTTGACCTGCAGCCCAACAGACATGGTGACCCTACTGGAAGCAGCAGAGCACTGGCCGCTATCTAGTCCTTCCTTGCCTCTGCATTTACACGATAGTGGCCAGTCTCAGTCACACATTGTTATGGATGTCGCCGAGTGTGTTAATGTATTATTATGAGTAAAGAGTTGCACGTGTACTAGTTACGAAAGCTATCTATAAAGTTGTCTAGTGGACCACATTAGTTATAGGGATGTGTCAGGACGGGAGTCAGGCAGGGTGCTACAAGTCACGCTATGCCCTGTCTTTTTTTATCGATTTATATCAAACTTCAGCGGGCTGACACTTTATTGGATTGAAAAACATTGGCAGGAATATGGGGTAGTTCTTTAAGCTCAGGGCCAATGCACTATCATGTTGCTGTGAACTCTTTGATCGATGGAAACCCATTTTGAACATTTTTACTCTTGAGTCTTGCTTAGAATGAATGCTTGCCTGAGATGAACAGAAACACCGGGAATAAAGATGCTGATATTGATCTCATCCAGTTTTATGGTACATGCAGCACCTTCAAATTAAAAGGTTGAAATTTAGCCAAATATAAAACCATGTCCGGGAACACGAAGGTCATTATGTAAGAGAACACAATTAATTTACCTAATGGGTAAGCCATGCAGTTTTAAAGTGAAAAAATACTGCTTCAGGACAGTATAGGACCAGTTGAGTTCAAATATTGTTTTATAAAGAATTCAGATTCACAGGGATGAATGGCTGTGAAAAACATAAAAACACATTAACCGCTCAGAAGTTAGGTATTTCTCTGTTGACCCTATGGATAATGAGTTACCAATAAGGGACATTCATATACATGCTAGGCTGCTTTGGCTCCTATTGTTTAACAAGGAACTACACGTACCCTAATGTATGGGCAGATCCCTGTATATAACATAGCAAAATATGTTGCCCTTGCTAAACTACTCTGGCAACTTGGATATAAAGAAGTACGTGTTTAAAAATTAAGTTCATGAATGTTAGTAGTTGTAGTTGCATGGTAAGCATTCTTTGACATTGCCTGCAAAGCAGACCAAGTTCAGTGGTACTAACCTTGGTCTACCCTTCTGCGACCGGATTTTATTTATAGTGAGGGAAACAAAACTATACTGTGACCCTCCCCCTATACTGAGACACTACATGTAATCAGGATGTCCATCATCACCTAGATCAGTGGCAGCCACTGTCCCTAGTTTACTGAGGTCTGTTACCATAGTAACCATACTCAGCCAATTAGAAACTGAGTCACTTTTCCAATGCTAAAACAGTGACCTTGTCCAAAAAGGGCAGACTCCAGCATAATAGACAAAATACGCAGCTTGGGCCTGCTTTGGAGACAATCTTTGACAAAGATCTCTGCAAAGGAGCAGCACATATTGTGCCACAGTTGTGGTTAGGTCTGTGTCCATGATCTCTGTGTAACTGAGGCCCTTTTCTGATCACAGACCGAACAGTATCCATGCTGTATTGACCACAATGTCAATACGACATTAACAATTTGGTGTACATCTTTGTATCTCTGGTTTATATATATGTGCCACACCTGGCATATGGATGCGAATGTATTGACCTGGAAAATATGCATTGGATATTGAGATGTAGTTACTAAGCCAATGACATGTTGCTGGGAAGGTGTTAAGAAAGCCATTGCAACAAAAGCTTCAGTCACAGTAAAACTGTATTAAGACTAATCTCCACAGTTGTCCATATGGCCATGCACTCATTGGACCAACTACTGGTTGCTCTAGAATATACTGCCCTCATGTTTACTGTCTTGTCTTTATGCAGTAACGAGGCCAAACAAAATGACACTTTTGTTTCTAGTTACCAGAACTACCTGCCAAGAAACTAGGCCCAATTTTTCACGGGGGTTAAAAGTAGAAAATTTAAAATTGTCTTCTTTTACACGAAAACACATAAAAAAGTCAGATTATTTACAGTAAAAAGCCACGAAAACACATAAAAAAGTCAGATTATTTACAGTAAAAAGCCAGTGACATCACAGTTAAATCAAGTGAACGCGAGCAAAATTAGCAGAATTGACCTCCATGCCTGAATTTTGTTGAAGGCATACAACAGGCAACATAGGTTTTTTGTCATTTTTTATTTGGCCTGACATGGACTCAAGGTATATATTTTAAACACTGAAATGATTGTACTCAAAGCTATCAACTTTCCTGTTTTGACTGTGAACACTCGATTTGGCAGACCCAAAAATTTATGATTGCTTGGTTTGATTTTAGAATTCCAAATTTTGCTTTTCTGTATTTGCACTGTTTTACCTCTCCATGTCAAGAAGTATTGGAACTTGAACCTTCTGAATGCCATTGTGGTAAAGTATAAACAGTGTTGTGTAGTTTATCTTTTGATCTAAAGCAAGAAGTATGATGCACTAGTGAAGACAAAGTGGGGCCAAGTAGAGATAATTAATATATTATTTCATCTCATTTTTGCAAAGATTCCAGCCATCTGATTGGTGAACAGCTATGAAATGCTGGCTGTATTTATACTGATATGGCATGTACATTGTCACATTATCCATGTAGCTTTGGTACTAGTGTAAGAATACAGTGTGGCACCATCTAGCAATAGCTTAACCCTTTCCCCTTGAATTAAGACTGAGTCAACAGCTTTCCTCAGCATGGGTTGGGCACTAAGTGCCCAACCCATGCTGAGGAAAGCTGTTGACCTGGGTCATGTTGTTGCGACAGGTCTTATCTTCAATTCTCAGTCAAATTGTCTTTCATTGCTGTTGAAATCAGTTGAAAACGCTGAAGCAGACGACATTTGACCACCAGCCGGTTTGGGCCGGTTAAAGGGGGAAAGGGTTAAAGGATAAAATAGGAAGGCAGAAATTTACAGATAACAGCTGCAGGCAGAATGGTGAAGCAAGCAGAAAATAATACATATAGCTCACAGATTTGACTTTTAGTGTCACCAAGATTATGCTAGAAATTTTACAAAAATGAAAAAAATTGTTGCTCACTGGTTGACTGGGTAAAACAGGAGTCAGTTCCCTATGTGGGAGATGCTCCATGTCTTTACCCAGTCAACCAGTGAGTAACTAATACTATTTTCTATTTCTATAGATAGAGTTGCACTTTATTTCTGTGTTATTCAAAATCCCAAATTGAATGTGAAATTTAATTTCACAAATCTTCCGTTAAAATATAAATAAATAATGAAGTACATGCCTTTTAATCTCTTCAAAAGGTGCTAAAGACATCACAAACAGATTTGGTGTAATCAGAAGGGGATACTGTAGATTACAATCAAGTTAAATGCATTGAAGGGGGTCTGCATGTTGACATATACAAGCTGTGGATCCACTTAATTTAACCTTTGCATTCAAATCACCCAAAATTACCCAAATGTAAAGTGTCATCTGCTTTTTTGTTTTTACCGAAGTTTCATATTAACCCTTTCAGTGCCAAATTTTGAAGTGAGTCAACAGCTGTTTTTGGCACGCATTGGGTGCAATGCATGCCGAGAAAAGCTGTTGACCTGGGGTATTCTCTCTGGAACTATAGGCACACTGGTACTTTAATGAAAGGTCTTTGTATGAGGAATAGGAATCTGGGATCCTAATGATAATTCTGACTGATTGGTACTGAAAGAGTAAAAAGGAAAAAAAGTTTTGCTGAGAATAATTATAGATAACACATACCTGTCATGATGGCGTGGCCCAGGGCAATAGCTGTCATCAGTGTGGGTTGGATGCATTGCCCCAACCTGTGCCGAGGAGTTGACTCAGTCTTACAATGGGTTCAACTCTTGATGAAAACAGCTGTTAACTCAGTCTTATTCTGCCCCAGAAAGCTGTTGACTCAGTCTTATTCTGACCCAGAAAGGGTTAAATGTGTTCAACTATTTTAATACATTTATAAGGAAAATAGAAATTGTGCAATACTAAAGGCACAAAAAGGTTGCTTTATAACAGACACTAATTTAGTGGATATTTCAACTTAATAGACATTAACCAGTCTGCCGAAATCCAATAATACTAATATCTAACCATTTCCTACTCAGAATGAAAATGAGTCCCCGCTTTCCTTCACATGGGCTGGGCATATGATGGGTAACAACCCACTGGCTTGTGTTTCACACCAGCATTAATTAAGCAATTGTTGATGTCATTACTCTGGATTGAAGTTCAAACTGTATAAAACGTATAGATCTGCAGATTTACTAGTTTGTGATCTGACTTTGTGCAGTTTAACTTTTAATGCAAGTTCAATAATAAATTATATAAAATTACGGACAATCAGGACTGCAAGATCTCGGTACTTTATATTAGCTGTGTGTATGTCACCCTGTGACACATGCACAAAAGAAATCTAGATTGACAATATTGTTGTGTGTTTTCTTCTGAAGCTCTAGTGGAGCGTTTTCTCTCTGGACATGTCAGACACATTAAGGGAAGCCAGCAAAAGTCAAATATTTACTAAATAACTTTAGACATTTTAGTTTTGGTCCAGGCTCCCCTCTTCCTTCCCCCTGCTCCTCAGAAACTAAAGTCGACTTTACATTGAAACATCAACCTCTCTGTGTACTACATATCCTAGATTTGCTGCTTCATGTGTATACTATTCTGCAATAGAAACACGTGATTTTCATATTCATGTATGATGAATTTGATGGAAAAAATGGTAGACTGCTGTGGGAACTTGATTAATGCTGTGGTTTATTCAATGTGGAAACGATATTTTCCATTTTGCAAGTTTGTATTTCTGACATTTTTGCATACATCAGTTTTGTGTGATGGAAAGTGAAGCAGTCTTTTTAACCCCCTCTCTGCCTGAACTAAAATGAGATTAGTTCCTGACCACACGTCTATGATTTTACAGCTTCCGTAACTTATACACCCTTTGTTGCCATGTTGTCGGGGGAGCTTGTACTTTCCTATGACCAGGAAACCTAATTTGTGAGTCGTGTTTGTTCTACAGAATTTAGACGATATTTGGATGTTTCAGGTGACGATGTGGCCAGTGAGCAACACCCGCCACCCATGGTAGGAGACTTCAAGCAGTCGCAATGCTGGAACTTCACGCACGGACACTGGCCCCGGCATGAGTTCTACAGCCCCCGCTACCCTCAGAACTACCCCAACAACACAGAGTGTATCCAGGTGTTAGTCGGTGAGTAGATGATGTCTGTCTTTGCCAAGTGTACACTGGTTTCAACATATGTAAATAAAAAAGATTCGCAGTTGTTACTTCATACAAGTAACAGTACATGTCAGCAACAATGGATAAGGGTTTCTGGACCTAGTTTTCTCAGGGTAGATTTCTGGAGGTAAGTATCAGAGAGGGATTACCTTCCACCTCCCAGGGATAGGAAAATTAACTCTTAAAGTGCTAATCATGGCTATAGTTGTTTTCTCATTACTGTTAGCCCATAAAGTGTTAAGCACTGCTATAGTCGTTTTCACATTACCGTTAAACATATAATGGTTAAAAGATTCAAATTCCTCATCAAGATACCTTTCATTCAAATGCCAGCAAGCCTAGTCTAAAGCAAAAAGTAGTCTTAGTCAACAGCTTTCCTCAGGACACCTTGTGCGCATTGCATGCAAAGCGTCCTGAGGAAAGCTCTTGACTCAGTCTTAAAACAGCACTTTAAGGGTTAAACATACAATGGTTAAAGGATTCAAATTCCTCATGAAGATACTGTTCATTCAAATACCAGCAAGCCTAGTCTAAAGCAAAAAGTAGTCTTAGTCAACAGCTTCCTTCAAGACACTTTGCATGCATTTTTGTGTGCAAAGTGGCCTGCGGAAAGCTGTTGACTCAGTCTTAAATCAGCACTTTACGGGTTAAGAGAAAAAAAGTAGGATTTATTTGATGTAATCTCAGACTCAACTGTAAATCAAATAAAAAAAAAATGTTGGTAGATGGATGGTCAGCATGAGGCAATAACTGATGCTATAATGGACAGAATTATAAAATAAATCACCAAGACTGGATTGCATCAAATACATGTATAACCCATTCCTTGCCAAGATGATACAATGTCAATAGCTTTACTCACGGTGGGCTGAGTGTATTATGCCCAAACCCATGCTGCGGAAAGCTGTTGACCGAGGACACGTTATCCTGGTATGTTGGTTTGAAAGTGTTGTTTATACACATGTGGAATCACCGTATTAAGATCACCTAAGTCACTGAAAAAATATGGTCTACATAGGGATAGATTTTAAAGACAAGCAAAAATGGACCTGTAAATGGGTGGTTTTTAATGTAGAAATGGTCTCTTTGAGGAGGTGGTCTTAATTGCCCAATTAAGGGAGTAAGTTGGGAAGGGACAAAAATTCAACTGGAGGGCAAATGTGATGGAAAAGATCAGCACAAAAAACATGACCTATTGGTCTTGAAGACTATACGCTCTCTCAAAAGACAAACCACTGATGTAAAATTGATAAATACAGAGAAAGGCAAAAAAACGTGTGCCATTGACTTAAAAAGCCCAGAAAAATGAATTTTTTATTTTGTAGGTAATGTGAAAGTCTTATGCTTGGTAACCTTATATATTTAAATGTGGTGGAATCATCTGGTACAAGTTACACCGTAGGCTAACATGTACGTGAATTAAGTGCAAAAATGATTATGTCCTATTACATGACCACTTCTTGCTTTTACATGTTCTAATCAGCTCATCAATTGAATATTGCTAGATAATCAGGGAATGCAGAGAGTTGTTGGCCTGCTGAGAGTCAGGGCTAATAATAGAGACCACTTTACACACGTTAATTGGCAACTTGTGGTCCGAGCAACTGCCTATATTGTCTCAAATGTCAAATTTATAAAATTTCTGAAGTGGCACGAGTTAAGTTAACTCTTTTCAATGCTAAATCGCAGCAAGAGTTACACTCATCTCAATTATAATAATGTTCAAAGATTCAAATTACCTGTGAAAAGACGTTTCATTTGAGTTCCAACTTGCTTCGTAATATATTCAGAGAAATACCAATGGTCCAGGGGAACAGTTTTCCTCTGTGTCTTGGGTACATTATGCCCAGTGTGTGAAGGAGTGTTGTTGCCCCCAAGTCTCCAGTGTAGAACTGAAGGGGTTAACATTATGCCTTAATTCCCTACCATTGTGTGGCCACTATAGCATGTACTGAAACTTAACATGTCAATTAAGGTAGGAGAGGGGATTGAGCTACAAAGATGTTGATGGACATGTCTTCAAAGCATAACAACCAAACCGGACTGAGAGCTGGAGAGCAGCATTGTTATTGTGGCCAACAGCATAGGAAGAATGGGCCTGAAATCTTTTAAGATCGATCTTTCAGAATGAAATTTTATGCTTATCAATCAATTTTGTAGACGGCATCAATTAAAAGCAAGTTGATCAATGTGCTTCAACTAATGGTCTTTTAGAACATAAATATATAATCTAGGAATGGTATTTTTTTTGTTTTTTCGATCAGATGCCTTCTCTGAGACTTTTGTAGCTCCCAAAATGACATAATTGTTGATGTTAAAAATGATCAAAGATTTCAATTATTCTCTGATATGTGTTTGATTTGTAAATGCAGAATACCATACCTGCATACTGGTCTGTACTTTAATTTTAGACATGTAATATACATTTTAATCTATTAATTTTTAAGAAATGCCGTCAAAATGTATCATCTGATAGCTTCTTAGTAACCAGATTATAAAACCCTTGAAAATCGTCATGACAATATGAACCTTGTTTCTAACAAATATAGACATCTGTACGATAAATAAAATGTTTTTTTTTTTTAATTGGTGAAATGTGAAACATAGTTCATCTGTGCAATTTCAAAGTCACGCTACTGTCGTGCAGCTCAATCCCCGCTGCTACCTTGAGTAGGGCCAATGATTTTCAATTTCTAAAAAAGAGGAATTCTGCTTCATCAGCAAAAACTTTTCAAATTCCGTTTCACTGCCATATATTTACATATAATTCATATAGAAATATTCATATAAGAAAAAAATATCAAATTCCGTTTCAAGGATGAAAAAAAATGCACAATTCCACTTCGGTTTCGGTAAAGAACGGAAAACCATTGGCCCTACTTGAGGAAAGATGTCGATTCTGTTTTCGCTTGTGTGTTGCCTGTCCACACTGACCACGAGGACAAGTCGTCAGTTTGTTCACAGTTCATTTTTGGCTTACTTTAAAGATTATTTGATATGTAATGAGACAAGCAATGGGGCCAGGCGTCAGACCATAGGACTCAGAAGTGTGCCCTTTTGATCTTGTCTTGTACAAGTTCAGTTCGTGTGGGCATGTTACAAGATTCCCGTGTGAACAGTGATGTGTATTTACACATGCAGTGTTTGTACATGTGGACATCATGATGTTAACTTTGTGTTGAATGCCATGTGGAGGTAGACAGTGGCTGGCACAGAACTTGGCTGAACTCATGGATAATGTAAGCTATACATATGTATCAAAATAGTTCCTGAGAGCATGGGATAGAGGAATCCACCATGTTGTTACCAGGAGATACACTTAATTAGGATCACTCATTGTCAAATAGTCATATTGTTGCTTGACAAATTAAAGCCTTATGAAAATAGAAAAAAATGTTTCACAACTCTTGATTCCAATATTATCAGCAATATACACCATCACCTCTACGCACTTGGGATGAAAAAAGAGGACTTTACCAAGCTGTTACATGAATCCATTAAATTGTGACTGCTGTCAGAAAGGGGGGGGGGGTTATAAAAGAGCACTAACCATTTCTCTTTAGCACCTAATTCAAGGACCACCTGTTTTGAGAGACCACAATTTTATGATTCCAAAAGGTGGTTTTACAAGACAGCTACAACAACACTCCATATATTATATAGGTGTACATATAGTGTATATATACAGCTATTTATGACCATTATTTAACTCTTAAGTGCAAAATTTTGGACTGAGTCAACAGCTTTTCTCGGCACGCATTGGGTGCATTGCACCCAATGCGCGCCAAGAAAACCTGTTGACCTGGAATATTTTCTGTGGAACTGGAGGCATGCTGGTACTTGAATGAAAGGTCTTTTTACAAGGAATACCAATTTGAGATCCTTATGATAATTCAGACCAGTTTAACTTTAATAGATCCACTTTAGACATGATGGGCACTGAAAGAGTTAAACATCACCTACACAGGCTTAACCCCTTTCCCTTGAATTGAGGCTGCGTGAAGAGCTTTCCATGGCAATAGGTTGGGCACTTAGTGTCTATAACCTATTGCCAAGGAAAGCTGTTGACCAGGGGCATGGTGCTATGATACATGTACATCCTGTCTACAAATTGTCTACAAATTGTTTGAGATTGCTGTTGAAACTAGTCAAAACATTGAAGCACACGACATTTGACCGCCAACTAGTTTTGGCTGGTTGACGGGGGAAATGGTGAAAAACTCAATTCTGTGATCTGAAGGTGGCTGATGACCTTAGCATGTTATAGGTGTACTGATATATAATCAAACCATACTCCTGTGCTGTGTCTTGGAACATCTACCACGTGCACTTTGACATCTATAGGGTCATGATCCCTGTATTTTGTGACCTATTTAGCAAGCAGTTTTGTGCGAAAAGTGCCATGTATAGCAAGGTGTATGCCTAGCTAAGCAATATTTGTTATGCACTCTGTATCATTGTCGGAAGCACGGTAGCCGTGTTTGAAGCACGACCCGTCCATCAACTTTATGGTGTATTAAATATATATATAAATAAATGTATATAAAGGCCAATGATATGGCTCGATTTACCATCCCTTTGAACTGTGTGTGGAACCAATATTGTGTGGCTTGTGTAGCCTCACCTCCCACCTGACTGCATGTACATGTAGAAGAGCTGGTGTGTGTAGGATACGGCTTGATTCAGCTTCCCTCAAGGCTGCATGGCCAACAGAACAGCTTGGTCTAATTTCTTGTATCAAGAACAATAACATGTCTTTTTCCCAGCTTCCTGTACCGAGAATCAGTGAGCTGTGCCTTGATCCGGCATGAGTTGTACCAAGGGACAGTGAAATACAGTGAAACCTCATAACGACACCATCTGTCCCCTGAAATTGTGTCACATAACTGAATATGTCAGATAAATGAATCACATAACATAGAAAATGTACTTTTTGTTCCTTAAAATGTGTGTCATTAAGTGAATATGTCAGATATCAGAGTGTCATTGTAATGAGTTTTGACTGTATGACTTACTTCACTCTCCTGTACTAAAGGCCAATGAGATATAGCTTGATTCCAGGTGCAGATCCAGGAGGGGTGCTTGGGGTGCTTGAGCACTACCCCCCCCCCCCCACCTCCCAATTTTTTTTTTTATTAATAGCAAAAACTTAATAAAAAAAATTGCTTCCCCCCCTAAAAGGAATGGTGAGTGCATTCAGTTAATGTGATCCAGGACATTAAAGAAAATTGGAATTTCAGTGAAAGAATCTCACTTTTTTTCTTATTTTATGTATGTTCGTGACTTTAATTTTAGTCCCAGGAAAAACTGTTTTGATACTATCAAAATGACTAAAATCCAGGCCCCCACATCCTGGCCACAATCATTTCAGCACCCTCTCTACAAAATTTCTGGATGCGCACCTGGATTCATCCTCTTCAAAGGGTCAGGGAGCAGTGGTTTGATCCACCTTTATGTACCAAGGGATAATGGAACATGGCTTGATCCAGCCTCCTGTCCTAAAGGCCAATGAAACATGGCTTGATCCGTCCTGTATAAAGGGTTAAGAGCAGCTAGTGGTTTGAACAAATCTCCTGCCCCAAGGGTCAATGATGTGTGGCTCAACCAATCCTCCCGCAAGGCTGTATGGCCAATGGTACAACTTGGTCTGTTTTCCTGTATTAACAGCAATAATGTTTTTTTCCAGCTTCTAGTACTAAGGATAAGTGAACTATACCTTGATCCAGCGTAAGTTGCACAAAGAGATAACGAGATATGGCTTGGTCCAATGGTAAATGTATACAGCTTGATCCAGCCTTCCAGACGAAAGGTCAATAAGACATGCCTTGATCCAGCCTCCTGTCTTAAGGGTATATCATAACATGCCTCAATCCAACCTCATGTGCAAAGGGTAAATGGTATATGGTTTGATCCAGCATTTGTATTAAGAGTGACTTGATCCAGCCTCTCCTGCTAAAGGTCAGTGATGTATGGCTCTTTATCCTGTAGTTACCCATGTGGAAACACATTTGTTCCCAGCATATATGTGGAATGATTTTATGACCGAAATGAAATTGAAGAGAGAATCCTATTGGTTGTTGTTTTATTTGTAAGCCAATCAGATTTCCTAAGATAGAAAAGAGTACCTGGAAGTTTTTTCTTGAGTGACGTACCTTAGCAACACAGTGTTTAAAGTGAACAAAATGCTGTTGAAACGGCTGCTCTAAGCATGCTAAACCAAGTATGTTTTTGACAAAAACATAGGATTTAATGCTGTGTTGGAGGAAAAACAAATCCATATTAGACAGCACTCGTTTCAAACAGTTCACTGCTCGCCAAAGGCTCACAGTGAACAGTTTCAAAACTCATGCTGTCAAAATCCATTTCCCATGACACTGCCATATAGAATTCTGTATATCCAGGCTCCTGTACCAAGGGTTAATGAACCATGGCATGGTCCAGACTTCTGTACTCTGAGACAATGATATATAGCTTAATCCAGTCTTTTTCACCAAACGTCATTGATAAATGTCTTGGTCCAAGGGTAAATGGTACATGGTCTGATTCAGCTTCCTATAGTAAGGCTCAGTGATGTGTGTCTTGTTGCAGCTTCCTATAGTAAGGCTCAGTGATATGTGTCTTGTTGCAGCTTCCTATAGTAAGGCTCAGTGATGTGTGTCTTGTTGCAGCTTCCTATAGTAAGGCTCAGTGATATGTGTCTTTTTGCAGCTTCCTATAGTAAGGCTCAGTGATGTGTGTCTTGTTGCAGCTTCCTATAGTAAGGCTCAGTGATATGTGTCTTTTTGCAGCTTCCTATAGTAAGGCTCAGTGATGCGTGTCTTTTTGCAGCTTCCTATACTAAAGATTAATCCTATATGACCTGATCTAACCCCCTGTACCCAGGGTCAATGTTACATGGCTCAATCAAGCCTTCAATCCTGTTCTAAAAGATCAAATGTCACTTTCATCCAGCCCTATACATGCTACTGACTGTATGGGGGCACAGTGATACGCCACTGTAGCATCAGTATATAGTTCCTGATCCATAATGAATTGTGGGAAAGCGGAGGAAAAACAATAATGATCATTCAATAAACCACCACACCCAGAAAGATATGAAACTGTGGAAAAGATAGCAACCAGTGAAGACCATTCAAGCTTTGGAATCAAAGAAATCTTGGCGACGAAACACCTGCCCTGCTTGACATATCTCATGGCAAGCTGCAGTTTCCTGATAATTGGTCGACCTCCCTGTCCCAATCTCCAGAATGTTTCTGATTGGAACCAATTTTATTCTTGAATGGCCATGGTCATGTTCACAGTGCCAAAATGTATTCCAAAAATATATGTCTCAATGAGTGGACATTCTGCCTTGTGTGTGGCCATTTCAACTATTAAATTCTGTTATACAGTGCCAAAAGTCCAAAAAAGTATGTCAGCTCATGGAAAATCATCCAAATCATTAACTGTATGGAAATTGTTGGACCTATAAGCTGCAGTTTTTATAACACACTGACAAATAAACGTGATGGACATGAGTCCACATGGAGAGACTTTAATTATCCTTATAAAACCTGTCTCCGCAATAGTACATTGTATATATTTGATGAAATTGATGTCACTCAGACCAATGGTGATGTGTCTATGTGCGCAACTCCTATCACACTTAACTAGCAAACAGGCATGATCTAATCAAGCTGTAATGTGTGCATGATAATTAATGGAAGGATATGTTAACCTGACTCACTCCCCAAGATAAAACGTCTTGCCAATATCTTCATTAACAGTATTATCTATGTGTTGTTGCAAAGGACCCACAATAATTCTTCCTTTATCTTCAGATCCCTTTTTAAGTGTTGTATTTAGAGGAGGTGAAGATAACTTTGAAGTCAAAGAACTGTGCATCTGAGTAGGACCCAAACTGGCTCCAAATTGCATTTCTCTCATGAAGAAAGAATCTACGCATGGGCATTGCTATGATTTCTTGTGTTGGACTTTGGGAAACCTGCCTTTACTCATTCCACCCTGACCGAAGACTGAGTCAACAGCTTTCCTTGGCGCCCTCTGGGTGCGTTGCACCCAGAGCGCACCAAGGAAAGCTGTTGACCATGGGCATATAATTTGGAATGATCTTCCATGCAAGTTTCATCCAAAATTTTGAAAAATAATCCCTAAATTAGTAAAATATAATTAGCAGATGAAATTGAGATATTGGCGGGAAAGAGCGTCTTTAGAGTGGAATGAGTTAATGAAATGCGATAGGGGAAACAAAATTATAAAAGTCTTAGACTTGCATGTCATGACAAAGAGATAAACTAGCTAAGATATTCTCTTGGAACAGGAATGTTCAACTGATGAGGACTATGCAACTCGCATCGTAGAAAATTGGGAATGGTGGAATGAACAACATGACTGTGTAATGCTGTGTCCAGTTGCTTATAACCAGGATTGTATACACCTGAAAACTCCTGTTTGACAGCTGACAAGTGTTGAAATGATAGCATGCACCATGTGTAAATCTGTAAATTCAACGCTACAGATAACATAAAAACTGGTGCCAGATAAAATTTGATAGACAGCCATATTTAACACATTCCTAGTCAGAGTATGACTGACTCAATAGCCTTCCTTGGTGCAGGTTGGGCGCAATGCACCCAACCTGCACCAAGGAAAGCTATTGACCTAGGATGTGCCATAATGAACGGTCTTACATACTAATCTCAGCAAAATGTTTTCTTGTCACAAGAAGTTAGGTAAAAATGCTAAGGCAGACGGCAATTTACATCCAGGCACTTTTGGATGATTTGAGTGGGAAAGGGTTAATTCAATATTATCTCCTGCCTGACATTCTGACAAAAGAGTTCCTGGCCACATGAGGTATATACAAGTTACAATGCGGGGATGTAGCATGTGTACCAGTCCTTCTGAGTCACGCAAATGACTAAATTCCATAAGCAAATACTGCAAGAACTGGAAGATGCTTGTAAATCATTACTGATAGGTTGAAGCTATCCGCGCAGTACTGCATAGCTAATTAGCCTGGCTCCTGATTTATAATTGTGTAAACCTGAATCAGAAAGGGAGGAAGTATAAAGCGGTGTGTGCCAAGTGGACAGCCTCTTGAAATATTCTTTGTCCTTGTGCAATGATCTTCCTACATATTTCCAAGTTTGACATCCAGGTCAACTAAAGTGTACAGCCATGATGTTGTTGAAATCCGAGTCATTTATGGTCATGATGCCTTTGACATCCAGGTCAACTAAAGTGATGATGCCCCAGACATTCAAGTCAATTATATAACCATAATGCCTTAGAATTGAGACCAACTACAGTCATAAAGCCTTTGGCATCCATGTCAACGATAGTCATGCTGGTTTTGACATCCAAATCAAGTATAGCTATGAATGCTTTGACATCAAGATTGCCATAAGGCCTTTGGCATCCAGGTTAACTATAGTCATGATGTCCACAACATTCAGGTTAACTACAGTCATGATGTCCACAACATTCAGGTTAACTATAGTCATGATGTCCACAACATTCAGGTCAATTATAGCTGTAACACGTGTGACCTCCAGGTCAAGTATAGCTATGAAGCCTTGGCATCCAGGTCAACTGTTCTGCTATAGTCATGATGCCTTTTAGATGCAGGTCAAGTATATTCATTATGCCTCTGACATTCAGGTTGATTATAACCATAATGCATACATCCAAGTGAGATGATGCCTTTGACATCAGGTCAACTATAGTGATGATGCCTCTGACATCAGGTCAACTATAGTGATGATGCCTCTGACATCAGGTCAACTATAGTGATGATGCCTTTGAAATCCAGGTCAAGTATAGCCATGAAGCCCTTTGTATCCAGGTCAGACATAACAATGAAGGCTTTGGCATCCAGATCAACTGTAGTCATGGTGCCTTTGGCATCTGAGTCAGCTATAGTTATGATGCCTTTGTCAACTATATATACATGTAGTCATGATGCCTTTGTCAACTATATATACATGTAGTCATGATGTCTTTGGCAACCAGATCAACTTTAGGCTTGAAACCTGTGTCATCTGGATAAACTATAGTTATGCCTTTGACATCCAAGTCAAAGATAGCCATGAAGCCCCTGACATTCATGTTAGGTATCGCCATGGAGCATGGCATGAGGTCTGTGACCTCTAGGTCAACTAGAGCCATGATGCCTCAGTTCAACTACAACATCTGGATGCCTTTGTATTTCAGGTTGGTTTATAAAAGATAAACCTGCATGGTGTAATTATGATGGACTTACGTACTGGATTTTTTATGATTAATGCATGCAACATTTTAAGTTTTGGTTCACAGGGCATCACAATTAAAACACACCAATGCACATTATATTATACAGACTAAACCTGTCAATGGCCCCAATTGCATTCTGTCTGTAAAATATATATATATGTGTATACAGTTACGCTCGCGTTCAAGTTAACAAACATTTTGCAAACGCGTAGCAAACACTTTGCAAACACTTTCCAAACGCTTTACAAACACTTTGCTAAATGCTTTCAAACACTTTTCCAAACGCTTTCAAACACTTTTTCAAATGCTTTCAAACACTTTGCCAAACGCGTTTGGTGAAAGCCGAACGTTTTCAAACACTTTTCCAAACGCTTTCAAACACTTGACACTTTGCGCCAAACGTATGTGATACATGTACATGTACACTTGGTAATCTAATTCTAATGACAGGAATATTTTTTAACAAATGTCTAAAAAGCTTGTCAGCACCTAAAAATCCCAACAACATGTGCATGCCTTCATTTATGGATAAGCCAAAAAGCTCTACTATATATATTTCACAATAAAATTGAAATTATGCTTTTTCCAAAAAATCGGTTCTATCTAACAATAACCTATAATGCTGGATAAGTGCACATTTACATGTAGGTACATCATATATTGCTGGACCTGTTGAAAATACGTTTGGAGATTCTTCATCATTTGAAAGGAAGTGTTTGAAATGCATAGTGTTTGAATGCGTTTGTGAAAGTGTTTGAAATCGATCGGGTAATTGTTAAACGTGTTTGGAAAGTGTTTGAACGCGTTTGGAGAAGTGTTCAGTAGCTTTGTGAAAGTGTTGAACGTTTTGTAAAAGTGTTTGAGATTTTTCCCAAACACATTCCAAACACTTTCCAAACACATTCCAAACGTTTTCAAACGTTTCCAAACACAAGCCAAACACCAGCAAAACACGAAAAAAGCGTTTGGCTGTTAACTTTTAGCCGGGCGTAACTGTACATGTGTATTATATATATATATATATATATATATATATATATATATATATATATATATATATATATGTATATATATATATATATACACACCATGGCTCCACTCCATCTTTCTTATGTTACAGACACTGTGTAGATGTTCATGGAAACAAACAGTCTTGCATACATGTATATGTTAAGCACACTTTTACCACAGAATTGTTTAGAAGGACTAACCCTTTGTCCCTCAAATGGTTAAAAAGAGCCTGAATATAAACATATTGCCTGCTTGCAGCTTTAATGTTTTCACTGAGATTCCATGTAACAGAAATCATTTTTGCTGAAAACGCTAGATAAGGCTTTTCTGTAGTGAACGTACCCTAAGCAGTCATTGATGCCCATGCAGAAGTATGCCCCAGGCATCTTTATTTGGGTCAAGAGTTTTTGGGTATTAAAACATTCTTGCTAAGATAACACGTTTTGAGTACTTTTTAAACTTTCAAAAATCCATGGGTATCTGGATGGTACTACATTGTGTGAATTCCACAATTTTACCAGAAACAGAGAAACATGTGGAAACATATTTACATTTCAAAGATCATACTTGTGTCTGTCCATGCCCAAAGATGTGTGGAACTGACAAGTAATTCCAAGAACGGGGAAATTGTTAACATGGCATGGCTATGGTTTGAAAAGTATGGTGTGATGTATTGGCATGGTCATCTTAGTCATATCTAGCTTATTGCGAATCTTAACTTTTAAAAATATGACAGTAAAAAAAAAAAAAAAGGGGGGGGGGGCTCATTTCGGCCAGGACGTGTGTGTGTGTGTATGTAAGGGTTTTTGGTAGATGGTACAGATCAAAGGATTCAAATTAAATCCTTTTCCTGTTTAAACCAGCTATGATCAAACATCATCTGCTTCAGTGTTTTTGACTAATTTGAACATTATGAAAAAAAAAAACGATTGGAATTAAAATGTAGATGACTTGTATCAGAATACCGTGCCTTGCATGAAAGACGGCAACCTATCTTGGCATCCTTAGGATGCTTAGTCCCAGCCTATGCCAAACAGAGCTGTTGACTCTGTTGAGACCACGTGATGGAAAGAGGGTTAATTGTCTTTTGCACTCCAAGTGAAGGAAAGGTGTTGTTTTCTGGTTATATTTCCATTCAAACATACATGACCAGCTGACAATTTTGTTTTTTAAAAAAAAAGTCCATGTATAGATTTTGCTTAAATTCTGCACAAAGACCAGGATCAAGTGAGAATATGTAGGTCGTAGCGTGCTGATTGAGACGAACTGTCATAGGTACATTTGCCAATTGTATGTTGTAGCCAGTGCTGGCTACCAATTGCAAGAAGTCTTACTTGCATAATTTATTGCAAATGTTTATATGTGTTATACAAGTAGAGTCAAATTGTGCAGAAGTGCTTTCGCAAAGCCTACCCCAGGCTCCGACCAGGTGGTGGAGGGCACAGATAACCTGGACCTTTGTCCTGAGTGACATCCAGGGAGTAATTTTGAGAACAGTTGTGTCTCTTTTCTTTGTAACTTTTCAACCGATTAATGGAACAACCACCATATGTGACCAGACAGTGCTATCAGGCAAAAGAACGTGTTTACATGGAAAGCATCTAGTATGTTAGTCACATGAAAATGGTATGAAAGTTGAGGCCATATTCATTGGTAATATCTCTCATTAAACCTATTCCTTTTATCTTGGGAAGTTACAAGTGAATACGTGTGTGGTTTTAGAGAGCTAAATCCAAAACCACATGTCACCCTGGTCAGATGACCCTTCATTTTAGCGTCCGGCCACTCATGTTTTTTTGCCAGGAAATGTGTTCTATCAACAGAGAAATATCATATTTCACTCACACCCATGTAAGATGTGCTTGATATATCACCAGGAATCACAGGAATATTCAGAATCAATATATCCACCAAAATAACATTATCTTAAATAGTAGTACAAACATGACAAAATGAGCAAAAAATAGTTATGTTTAACAATTATGGGTCTCAAACATATTTTAAGAATCACAAAATTTGATGTACATATATGTGCAAATGATTTTTAAAGGGATCTTGGGGATTTTTTTGTCAACCGGCCTTCTCAGTTTTCTTGCTGCAGAGAGGCATAGTTAAAAACTGAGATGTGTTTCAATGCTAATAAAAAGTGCAATGTCTTCATTTTTTCAGTGCAGTGTTATCCTTGCAAATGAAATGATAAAAAAATCAAAAGAGTCTTTTAATCTCAACCAACCAACAAATACACTGTCGGGGCTTTGTTGGACCCAAATCTGGCAGTTATATACACATCTGTGTCAAGATAGGAATTAGTTGTAGGTCTTTGGTACCATTTACCTGGATACACACCTCAAAGTCACTATTGATTGCTTGATATGTAAAGTTTCGTCAAGTTGAATCATTTCTTCTAATTGCATTGAGGTCTTAACTTTTAACTTTTAAATTTTGACATATGATAGATAACATGTCATTTTGACAAAAATGACAGAAATCCTAAAATTTAAAAAAAAAAAAAAAACATCATTCTGGGGTTCAACATTACCTCAATGGCAAAAATTACAAAAGACTTTATCAACATTGATATATAATGACTATTGTTTGTCTTTCTGTAGAAATTGACAATACGATTATTGCAGCTAATCTGCAATTGGTGTTGATCCATATCAGGCAGGAAATCCGAAGTAGAGCAGATCAGTTTTTGGTGTAGATTTGCGTGGCTGCGGGACAGCCTAAGCCACCCACCAAAACTGCCACCCCTTACGGCCACTTTTCCAGGCTTTTGATTAACTGCATTTTATGCGTAATCAGCAATAAAAAGCCCGTGCAGTGAGAAATTGAGAAACTGGCTAGCTCAGTCAGCTTTTCTCGGAGACTCCAATTACGCTGCGTTAGGCCATCTAAATCAATACACACATCAGCAATTATGTGCAGAGCATCCCAGTCTAGAGTCATTCAAGGCTGGATGCTGGCTCAGGCCTTGCTTGTGGTAGATTTGATTGGCTACAATTAGATTAGTCAATTGTATGTGTGTAGACCCAGTCTTCTGATGGACTTAATTGCCATGTACAATTTCTCCAGCAATTGGTTGCTTGCACTGATCTATGGATTATGTGGTATTTACAGTTCTTTTTTCCCTGCTGCTGCGCACGCCAGCAGACGTGGGGACGATCTTGACGTACCTTTACCTGTGATTCCGTACAGGCAACCCACCAGGGGACAGTGGTATCATTTATCATTTGGTAGCCATAGTATTACACTGTCACTCATCTGGTACCTGAAAATTGAAGCTGATCAATACAACAATATGATCTGATGATAGCGAGGCAATGATTTTATGATCGGTAATTCCTGCTGGTAGGAGCTGTAAGCCACATGTAGCACGTTTTCATTAGTAACCGTATCAGTTGATTCTTGCATTTAATTTCTTTCTACAAAGACAAAGTTAAAGGCTGCATCGGGCCCCTTTTGGCTCAGCTGATATGTCAGTCAGCTGAGGTTATAAGAAGGCCAGTTGTCCATTGTGGGTCAGTCTGTCATCGTCTGTTCAGATTTCACATTTTGGACTTCTCCGAAACCAATGGCCAGATCCTCTTCAAACTCGGTGAGGTTCTGTCTTGGGCGAGTCTATCAATGTTGTTCAGTTGGTCATGCTCCAATAAGTTTTGGATTTTATGTGATTTTTTGGGGATTCTTCTTTCGGCAAAATCTTATGAAATTTTTTTCTCTGAAGCTGCTTAGCCAATTACTTTGAATTTGCATACAGGGACACTTCTGGGGACCCCCAGACCTTAATTTGCTCAGCAAGTAGAGCGGCAATTTTCCTCTATTTTTAAAACAAAATTTTATGTGTTTTTGCTATTTTTAAGTTCTCCAAAACTGTAGCTCATATTTACTTTAAATTTGATGGGGTTGCATTTTGAATGGGTCTCTACTGAGTATTTTTTAATTATGCTCCGATGACTTTAAGATATTTTACAAATTTTCTTGTACATTTGTCAGAAAAAATTTCCCCTGAAAACCACAAAACCAATTGCTTTGAAATTGGACAGGGAGATTTATGGGGACCTCATGACCTTAATTTGTTCAACTTGTGGCTCTGTGAGTAATTGTTACTTTTTAAAGAATTTCTGTGCATTTCCAATTTTTTTGACTTTTTCTCCCAAAGTATAATTTGGATCCTTTTTTGGTGTGTGTATGTTCCCTGCTTATCTAAACTGCCATAAGGTTACATCAACCCTTACATAAGCTGATGGTTGAAATGTTGTAAAGTGCCTCAAAATATTCATTTACAATTTAGTATAACAGTTTTGTCATACTAGACTTGTGTCTCTACTTGGCAATAAGTTTTGGGCCTTGTCTCCATCAGTATTCCTTTGGGGAGATAGCTGCCTTGGCACTATATGCCCCCTTAGTAACCCAGAGTGGTCACTAATTCACATGGCGTGCCAGAGATTTCTTAACGTCATGGCAACACATCCGTCTGGACGGTTGGACTGGTAGTTTTGTCATGCGTAGCTTCATGACCCTTCGATGACGTTGACCTAGCATACATCAGCAACATTAACCCCTGCTTTATAAGCAGTGTAAAGTATTTACCAACCGCCTCTGATGAGATTCTTACGAATCAAAACCAGTCAGGCTTTTTCCACAGCTTTTAGTTTTCATACCACTGGCTTTGCTGGGTCTTTCACTGTAATTTGGATCCTCTTCAGACTTACTGGGAATGTATGGGGACTTGATCTCCACCAAATTTGTTCACTGCTTGGTATAATGCTGTCATTTTCTGATTTTTAACAAATTTTCAAAAGTTGGAAAGATTGGTATAGGGATATATGTTCGTGTTAGCAACAGTGATGATGGTCTTAAAAGTGACCTTGATGTTATTCTGAAGTTCTTCATTCTGTGCATGCAAGATCAGCAGAGCACAGGACTATCACAGTCCTCTAGTTTGGTATATTTGGCAAGAAATAGTGAAATAGAAACAACTGTTGTCATCATGTTCATAGTACTCTTCATTGAGCCATATTATAACTGTGTCTATAAACAATTTGCGCCATTATTATCATTAATGATTTTCTTTTCATTAACTTAGCTTTCTTAATTATCCAAAATAATTTTAATGAGAACAGTGGACAATAAGCCAGATAGTCATCAGTTTAGCATGCTCAAGTAGGTGTGTTCATCTAAATAGGTCACATATCAATATACACACTTCACCCACTTAACATAGAAATATACAGAGGTAAAACATAAAGCATTCAGAAGAACTGTTTTGAATGACGGCTTCATTTATTGGGAAGTTTGCAAGCGTTAATCATCATCCATGGGCTATACAGTTTTAATTTATCCATGAAATGAGTCCAAGAAACTGATAGAAATCAAAAGTTTGTCGTGGACACCACAGCAACTTAACGAGTTGAATGAGGAAAGGACACTTTGTGTGTTGAATGACCTCTGACCTCAATCAGCCAGTCTCTGGGCTGGGCTGAGGTAGCAACACGACGGACACTATAAATTGCTTTAATTTGCCTTATTCTTATTCTCACTTATTTCGCTGATGGCACAAAACCTTGAAAATAAAAACTGTGAAATAGTATTTTAACATTGTTTGAATGGGAATTACGCCCAAAATAGTGAAATTAAAACTGCAGTGAAATGTTAAAAGTACAAAAAAAAAAAAAAAAACTGTGAAAATTGAAACCCATGGAAACAAAACAGTTTCCAGTATTCATATCAGAATAGCTTTTCATCAGGCAGTTTGTGCACTCAGGAGAAACCGATGACTCGGGCTTAATTCCAGCGGAAAGGTGATGAATCAACCCAAAGAAACCTGTTGACTGATCTTAACTCTTACAGTGCCACATTTTTGACTGAGTCTTCTTTCTTCAGTGCACTTTGGATACATAGCACTCAAAGCATGCCAAGGAAAGCTGTTCACCTGGACTACTATATTCTATGTAACTTCAGGCATGCTGGTACTTGAATGAATGGTCTTTTCATACAGAACCTGAATCTGGCACCCTTGTTAGGGAACCACTGAAGGGGAGTCCCTATAGTGATCACAGGTTTTGTCCGTCTGTCCATCTGTCCAGATTGTTTCTGCAATCATAACTTGAGGAATTTTTGGAGCTAGGACTTGCATATTGCACAGGATTTTAGTCCTCTGTAGGGGCTACCTTAAGTTCTAAGATGGGCGACTTTGACTGAATTCCCAAGGTCATGTATGAGTGAATTTGGTGTCTGCATGGTAACTTGAGAAGGTTTTTAGCTAGGGCTTTCATATTGCATAGAATAATTGTCCTCTGTAAGGGCTAGGTCAAATTTAAAGATGGATGACCTTGACCCAATACCCAAGGTCAAAGAGCCACATTTATCTGGATCGTTTCCGCTTGATAACTTGAGAAGTTTTTGAGCTGGGGCTTTCATATTGCACGGGATTTTAGTCCTCTGAAAGCGTTACCTTAAGTTTTAAGATGGATGTCCTCAACCTAATTTTCAAGGTCACAGAGCCACATTAGTGAATTTGGTGTCTGCATGATCACTTGAGAAATTGTTTAGCTAGGGCTTTCGTATTGCATAGGCTTACTGTCCTCTGTAAGAGCTAGATCAGGTTCAACGATGGGTGACCTTGATCCAATTCCCAAGGTCACAGAGTCACATTCGTTAATTTGGTGTCCGCATAGTAACTTGAGAAGCTTTTGAGGTAGGGATTTTATATTGCACAAGATTAAAGTCCCTGTGATGGCTAGGTCAAGTTTGAAGATGGGTGACCTTGACACAATTCCCAAGGTTACAGAGCCACATTAGTGAATTTGGTGTCCGCATGATAACTTTTGAAGTTTTCAAGCTTTAGGGATGTCTTATTGCACATCATCATAGTTTTCTATCAGGCCAAGGTGAAGTTCGAACATGAGTGACTTTGACCCAATTTCCAATGTCACCCGACTACTTTTCTGAAATTCAGTGTCTGCACAATAATTTATAAATTTTTTCATTTATGTGTTTTAGATTTTACATGATTATAGTCCTCTATAGGGACAAGGTTAGATTTGAACATGAGTAATCTTGACCCACTTCTCAAGGTCACACAGCCACTTATTTGCTTCTGGATGCTGGATGTTATATTCAACAATTTATTTCTGTATGTGTCTGACTTTGAACCGGTATCCAAGGTCACTTTACCCAGTGTCCCAGTTGAGATATATTTGCTACCCTAAGCTGTCCCATATTTGTATATGGTAGTCCCCTTTATGGTGCAAGCACCACTATTATATCAGTGTACTTCAGAGCAGTTTGTTTTAAGTAGTTTGACTTGAGTCTCACTTGGCACTGAGTTATTTCAAGGGGGAAAGGTGTTCAACACATCACAGGGAATGCTGTTGACTCATTCATCTTTTTTTTTTGGGGGGGGGGTTAATCCCAGCCAAGCCTCCCAATAGCAAAAACTGGTCAGATGTTGACTGTCATCAGCTTTATTATGTTAAGTCAGTGTTCTTGTGGATTTGAAATACCATTGAAAGGTAAACGTAGGAGAGAGAGCCAACAAGACAGCCTGCCCTTAGGTCGGCATCTTTCCTTTACATGGCAATGGGCTCTCATCACTCAATAGCAAAGCAATAGCAGGCTCAGAATCAAATTACAGCAAAAATGTCTCGACAGTTTCAATGCACTGCAACAGCAAAACACATACAGAGTAACAAATGTTAAACAATGGAACGATACGAAACCAGCAAATTTCGTGTCAAACGATATCAGTACGAATTCAAAATTGATAAGAACATTCTGACGAAAAAGGCATTTAGATAGCCTAAAGTACTGGCCATAGCATGGGTATCTTTTCATTTGTCTCAGTTTTCAAGCTTGTTTGTTGCCATGGAAATAGGCTGCTGAAGCAGGCATCCTGTAGCCCTGTACATGTAACAGAATGGCAGCGCTCGTGTTGACGTGTGCTGCAGACTGGCATCTGGTACCGGTGTAGAGGAGCGGAATCAACCTACCGGTGACACGGGCGTCTGGGTACAGCAGTCATTTTGACAGGTCTTGTCGTAAACTATATCTTTAAACATGGAGATAAAGTGGCATCATAAGCCTTGCTCTGTAGCCATAGAAACAACCTGTTCATCCAACCTACATGTACCTGCCGGCATAACAATAAGGCAAAATTAATGTATGTGGCACTTAATTGGAATGGTCCAGCTAAGTCATATTATTTGTTTTAAAGAATCTCTACCAACAAAGATGTGTTAATGTAAACTTTAATAATGTACGTATCCTGTTGCCATGGCTTCACAGTCTTCACTGACCCTGTCAGTTACTACAGAAACGAAAACATCAGTAAGTCACCATAGAAATGTACACAGTCTTAATTATTGTCATGAACTCTGTTGCCATAGCAATACAGTTTGGCTATTGATGCAGTCACTTGCCATGACAATATTGCCTTGTCATTACTCGTTCTGTTGTCACGACGACTAACGTGTCCCTGGTCAAAATAAATCTGAGTCAATAATTTTATGTTATTGTGTACAATGTGGTCAATATGCACCAGCAAGGGCTATTGACCTGGGACATGTCATAATGACAGGTCTTCTGTTACCTACAATTGTCAGCTAAAATGTTTGCTTATAACACTTTCCAGTCCGACTAACCGCTAATGGTAGATATGACATGTTGGTATTCATTGGAAACGTCTTTTCATGAGGAATACAAATATGAAATCGTTATATTGATATTATCTCATCTGTGTGAGTCCGTATATATGCGGACTCAGACTGGAAAGTGTTAAGGTGAAATGGCCATGCCATGGTAAAGTCAGCCTACAATTCCCTTTCTGGCCAAATAAAGTAAAAATGATTCATGTAAACACATGCAAAGTAAATGATTTTTGGAAAGATCATGATCTAAGGATTACAAACAACCTAAAATCATGACCCTTTGATATAAATTTTTGTATAAACAATGATTTCTTTGATCTTCATACAAAATGTAACATGGGCACATAATGTGGAAATAACTATTGCATGGTTTTCTCAAACTGCAAATTGTTTACACAGGTTTTGGCCACATATGTGGCTACAAAATCGTCCCATAGATTTTTTAACGCTGTGTTTGTTTTGCAGTTATGGGGCCTCAAAATTCCTGCTACCAGACATAATGGGGTTCCTGAGGTTTAGTTGTCCATAATTCCAAAACAAACACCGTGTTAAAAAATCTATGGGATGCTTTTTTAACCACATATGTTGGGAATAATCCAGTGAAAACAGGTTAAAGTTTGGTTCAACCAGCGAGAAGTTATTTCCACATGTGTATGACCATGTTTCATTGAAATTCAAGATGAAAGAAATGGTTGTTTTTACAACACTTAGCACAAAATAGTCATGCTGTTTGTTTATTCACAATCTGCTGGTCATAACCTTTTCAAAAATGTATACCTTGCATATGTTTACATGAATACTTTTCGCTTTATTTGGCCAGAAAGGGGATAGTAGGCTGATTTTAAAGGGCATGGCCATTTCACCTTAAAATGAAATTTAAGTAAACAAGTTAAAACAGAAGACAATTTACACCCAGGTACTTTTAGGTAATTTGAACGGGAAAGTGTTCAGCCAGACTAACTCTGTCAGTCACCATGCTATTATGATGTTCAAATTGTCTATATTTTATGGGAAGATTCACATAAGTTTGTAGCTATCGGTTAATTTATCTCTGAAAGTTTAAAGTCCTGCAACATGTCTATATCAGTAATACCAGAAATCTGTTAGCCAACTTCTATACTCTCCATGTGCTTTCCTTTCACTGCCTACTCATAATATGTGTGTGTGTGTCTGTGTGTGTGCGTGTGTACGTGCATGAGTGCATGTGTGTGTATGTATCTATGTATGTTAAAAAGTCTTCAGCAAGCACACGTAAGTATCAGAACATGTTTTGGAGCCTGGAATACCCAGACATGTATCTGTGATAGCGACTTCTTTTGTCAGCTTAATGCCAAGTGAAGAATGTGATCTCTCCACTTCTGCTTCTTGCAAAATTTTCCAGTTGTAATTTCATAGAACTAGCTTCAAGATCTTTCAAAGCTCCATTTGTTGCCATGGTAACCAGTCGTCTTTCTCATGATCAGAATTGCACGTTGTAACAGGACCATAGGCAATAGCTGCTAGCTGAAAATATTTTTTTGAAATTGGGCAGTTTAGTTTGTTGGATGGAAGAGATAGTATTCAGGTGTGATGGACCAGTTTGCATTGAGCTGCAACGTGGTTTGCCTCCCGTGGTGTCAGTCATAATACAGTGAATTTTTCATCGTCTCTGCCTCATGGCTGCTTGCCCAGTTTTGCTCATCCTTACAGTGATGTTGCACTGGCAAAACAAATTAAAATTTTAAGAAGTCTGGGACATTTAAAATAATTTTCTACGTGCGCTTGTCCCATTTTCATTGTGTAATTGTTTTCTGCCTGCTAGACAAGAAAAGGATGACGATATGACTAAGGTTTGTATGACAGTAATAGCTGCCATGTTTAGCATTTAGCAACAGTATATACTTTATATGTAGTATTTGTAGGGATGATACGTTGTCAGCCTCGTAGGCATTGCATCATAACATGAGATACATCTTTACTGCCGGGTCTGCCATGTGCATGTATAGGTTGACACCTCCTTCATAAAGGTACCTCAGTTGTCATCAGGTGCTCTTATCCATGTTCTGTCTTGGTGTAAATGTCACAGTACACGACAGAATTAACTGTCACCCCCAGCCGTATTTATTGTGGAGTGTAAACAGGGGAGACAAGAAATATCGGTTGTTCACGATTTCCCTGTCTGCATGAATGCAAATATTCAAAATAAAAGTCAATATTGTTCATCAAAACTTGCTGCAGGTGAAGCCATAGTCTCCGTATGTTGGTCTCCACATGAATGTTACATGCACGTAGGTCACCTATGAATGGCAGATGGGGAAAGATATTATTTGAATGATAAAATGATATGTGGTTTAACGTCTTCGTCCAATCAGTGGAATAACGAGCTTCTTAAAGGTATTGACTAAAAAAGTAGGGTTAATTGGCAGGTGAACTTCATGTATTTTGATGACGCCATCGTGTCAAGTTGTGATGCACGCACTCGAAGTAATGGAGTCGTAGAATAACCAGCCACATGCCTCGTGCATGTCTTGCATAGATCTGTTACGAGTGCGCTGATCCTGTATTGTGCGTGTATAAGTAAGTGCTTTCAGGACACTGGGCCATTGGTCACAAGCTCTCATCGCACTGGGAAATGCCGAGAGCATATCAGGCCAAAAGAATGACATCCACAGTATCAATGTTGTTAAGGTCAAGAATCGTATTAGCCTCAGAGACAGCTCTATGGCCTTGTGGGAGAGGATTTGGCTCATTACCCACAATGCTGACCGGCTGAAAGTGTCCCGAACTTTTTTAGTGTGAATATTCTCAGTGATGTACAGTGAAACCTGTCTTAAAAGACCACCTCTGGAGATGACTTAAGTGTGGTCTCTCATGATAGGTGGTCTCACATAAGGTATAAATTGCAGCAAAAAGTACTACAGTAGTCCCTCCTTTGAAAGACCACTCCTTTGGGAGACCACCTCCTTTGAGAGACCACAGTTGCCAGGTCTTTCTGTAGTACTTTTCATGTTATTTATACCTCCTTTGAGGGACCACCTGCTTTATGTGACCGCCATTTGGGTGGCACCAGGGGCGGTCTCTCAAAGGAGGGACTACTGTACACACAGTCTCTCAAGCCAGCTGGTCTCTTATTGGAGTGATCTCTCAAGACAGGGTCAACTGTTTGGATACAATTACATGCATGAAGTACAAATGTAAAAAAAAAAAAATGGGCTGGAAGTTCCCAATTGTTAATCAGAATGTTATTAGTTATAGTGTGGGATATTCATTGTAGTCCACTCTAAACCGTTGAATGACGATTTTATCCTATTTTTGATCACAAAAGACAAGAATAATCATGTACATGTACATTTCCCTGGTATATATTTCATACCTGAGCATATGTATACACAAAATTCTAATGGGAACAACGAGAGAACTACAGATTCAACAGCCACATACTTTAACTCCTTCTGGGCCAGATACAAGTTTATAACATGTGCCAGTATGTAAAGAATCCCAGTAGGGCATTGCCAGTCCATGTCTTGGGCTTCCAGTAACCAGTCCTGTCTCAAGCAATGCAGCCATGTAGATGTTTTGATGAATGATTAGTGATGCTTCATGCTTCAAGGAGAATGCCTCACCAGAATGTGACTTTTTACTTTCTGATGCAGATATTTATGTTTTGAATATTACAGTTCACTTAGTTGTAGTGGTGCTGGCAGTTTTGGAGACTGAAGAGTATTTCTTGGTGACAGTGTAAGCGGTGACAGTGTGTCTGGAATCCTCGTCAGATTCCTCAAATGTGGAAAGAGTGATTCAACGTCTGGTCCATCCATTTCATTATGCATCAGTTCCTGGCTCCAGCAAATAACACAGCTGCCCCCCCCCCCCCCCCCCCCCCGTATCCCGTATTTGATATCCTAATTGGGAGATCAATGCACAAAGTTTGTCCACCTCCATGGGGTACCACAGATGCACTCGATTCAACAGTTGGACCTGCCATAGTTATATAGGCCTCTATATGCTATTTGTCCTGTGGTCTTCATTGTCATCCAAAGTACATGTACTAGACTGGTCAAGTGCTTGTGGCATTGTAACACTGCTGTTATTTTCAACAGTTACTAAGCCTACCGTAGACTGTGTGGTGCTGGTGGGCCTATGGCTAATCGGAGTATCTGGAGGTGGCAGGTGAAGATACGCCCATAGCAGACAGGAGTGCCTGCTCCAGAGTCAACTTTTCACAGTTTGATGTTCTCTGATGTACTGCCAATGAGCAGACGCTTATGTGTCCGGCTGCTGCCATTATTAGAGATACACTTAACTTACACTGACTAACTCAATCCATACCAGTCCCTGATTTTTCCGCATATTTACCTAGATTGAAGACGACAATTGCATATTTAAATTCTTCATGAAAAGAGCTTTCGTTCAAGTACCAACATGCCTATAGTCTTAAGTCGGTGGTTCTGGCACTGCCTGGCAAGTCATGCTGCAGTTGCTGCAAGGACGGCTGCAGCATGACTTGCCTGGCAGTGCCTGAACCACTGACCAAGGCCTGTGACGATAGTAATATCAGTATGGAATGAGTTAAGGATGGTTGCAGCAGTCACCCAGATACTGTGGTTGGTACAAACTTGAGACAGTCCACATTTCTTGCTTGATAATTCATAAAAAATTCCTGCAGTGTGTTGATGCCTACAGGTCTGTTTTTCGAACCAGACAGAATCTTCTAGTAGATACGAGTTATGCAAATGCTGCCACAGATGAGCACAATCTGGACTTAAGAAATATACTTCTCAGAAGAAGCCACCAGGCAGAATGGATGTCTGGGTGCCTCATAAAGCCAGAAAATTCTTCTTTACCGTTCTCCCTGTGGCATTTGACCTTTCATCTTTAGCTTTGCAGATATATCTGGAAGTAGAGATGGGGAGAAAATGCTTTAAAATGACTACAAATTAACAAATTTGTTCCCTGATACAAGTTAAGCTTAAATGTAGATTCAAAATATAGAAATCAGGGGGCACATACCTGCTATCATCAATTGTATAAAAACTGATCAGAACAATTTCATACATGTATTAAATATCTTCCCCCCCCCCCCCACACACACACGTACAAAGTTTTAATCATTATTTTGTAGTCCGACCTATTGTAGGCCTAAACCTGAGCAGCATTGTAACATTAGGCCTGCTCAAAGGGTCATGTTGACATAATTTGCATTACAGCTGCGGCAGGTCTAAAATATGTTTAGGCCTGCTCCTAACTACTGCAGAAATTAATTTTTAAAACTACAGGTAGGCCTATTCTAATGCTGATTGAAATATTATGTTATGCCTTTTGCACGGCATTTAAAAACTTGAACGTCAAAGCTGCGTGCATAAAGCTCTAGTATTAAAGGTAACTTGGACACCATTTAACTCATTTCATACCAGTCCCTGATTTTTCCGTACATTTACGTAGATATAAGACCACAATTGCAATAGTAATTCCATATATATACAGGTTAGACAGGGACAGGTTAGCTTATGGAGAGTAAAGAGTTCGAACTGCGGAATAGGATATTGACTACTAGGAAGTGGTTCTGGGCAAAAAGACACAAATACAATATTTAAATTCTTCATGAAAAGAGCTTTCATTCAAGTACCAACATGCCTATAGTCTTAAGTCAGTGGTTCTGGCACTGCCTGGCAAGTCATGCTGCAGCTGCCGCAAGGGCAGCTGCAGCATGACTTGCCAGGCAGTGCCAGAACCACTGACCAAGGCCTGTGACCATAGTATGGAATGGGTTAATATTGATATAGTGACACAATAAAGCTGGATCCCCAGCAGTGGTACTGACCTCAGTTGTGTATCTGGGTCTTTCCTGATCTCTAGGATATCCTTTGTCACGTTCTCCATGTTTTCAGATCCACGTCTGAAAAAGTAAAGTCTCATGTTCAACTGCACCTTGTTCAATAAACTTGTAGGCCCATCAGTGAACTGTAAATGATCTGTGGGTCTTCATCCCTTATGAAAGGGTAGTGTTGCATACTTCCTTTACCACTGGCCTTACGTTCGGCCATAGCTGACGCTAAAGTCTGATTTGATGAACAGAATGCATCGTCCTTGATAATGTTAAAAATCTTGTTGTAGGGAGGTGCTGTAGGCACCTGTTGAGAGAATGGTGAAAATTTGTCAACAAGGAAGCTTTGTAGAACTGTCTCATCATTGTGTGGACGTCCATGTAAAATTTAGTAAGCAGTTCATTTAGTCCTTCCTCAGACAGTTCCTCAAAGTTTGTATTAGTGTGGCTAGGCCTAGGAACCAGTATCTGCACTGTGGGCAACAACATGAATGATCCATCCTGACTAATTGGAGGCAGGTCTATGTCCATTTCATTCATGTGTACCTTCAACAGCATTGCTGCCCTTTCGTTTGCTTTTACGGTATTTCCGGGCATCAAATTGTTCAGTTTTGCCTCCCTTTCTTCCATTGAAAGATGGGCAAAACGGTGCTTTTGCCCAGAGTGGATGCCACCATAGTGCGAGGCCCGAAGTAAAGTCACCATTTTGTTGGCTGCTAGAGCAGCCGCACAAAGACTTGTAGGATCAAGTCATTGCCAAATTAAAGTGTGTTCATTGGCCAGCATGAAAGCATTGAATACAGTGTGCATTCTGTAGGCTTTAAACAATCAAAAGCCTAGAATCTAACCAAAACTAGGATAATTCTTGATATCGGGCATAGGCTGTAAATTATCATGATCATAGAGTGCACAAGGCAAGTAAATTTAGGAACCAGAGATATCATGTCTCCCCATGGAGTGGGGGAAATGTGCAGAGATCCCCATTTGATAAGGTTACTGAAATAGCACCAGAGGTATAGCCTAAAAAGAAGGATGGTGTCTCTTGACGGGGACATAAAATTAAAGCACCTACCATACTTAATGGAGAAGTGGTCACCCATTTGGCCCGGGGAGGGCCCAGCAAAGGAAGACAACTGTATTTTCCTTGTGTTTGTTTCTTCTGCTTGTTTGTTGTTCATCTTCGTCTTTTATTTTGATTTCAGTACCACGACTCTTCGATAATTTGAGGAAACTTTATGAAACTGGGTAGGGATCATTTATCATTATAGACCTGTCTTGGGATTGTGTTTTGGTGACCTTGATCTGATGCTAAAAGTCACAGGGCCACATACATGCAATTTTAATTTCCCTGTCATCTGTCATCAACTTATAGAATTTGCGGAAGTTTAAAAAAACTCGGTAGGACTATGTGTGTTGGTATGTCTTAGGATGGGATTGCATTTTGGTGACCTTGACTAATTCAGACAAAACTGATTGGTGCGGAGACATTTGATTTTGTGGCACAAATTCTCCAACTTCTAGTTCTTTCCTGTAAGTTTTACTCTATGTTTGTTTTTAGTGTTAATCAAAATTCCACAAATACCGTTTTTGTGTATGAATATGTTTTATTAAGCTGTAACAAGGCTCATGATAAGCATTCTTTTCTCTTACCTCAGTCCACACTGGTGAAGCTTTTTCCCATTAATATCTAAATGTCGTCTGTCAATTGCATTTCACTAATTTTGGGATTATTTTCAAAATTAGGCCTATGTAATTTTGAAACACTATAGTCTGTATTAATGAAGAATATTTCAAAGGTTGAGAGGACCAGTTTAAAACCACCAGTTGCCTTTTATGGGTGACTGCCTGTCTCAAGTCAGGAGTGAAATTTATTTTTCACATTGGTATAGGAAGATGAATGTTGACGTTTTGGTAACTATGAAATCACTTTACTGTCATTGTTGGGTTTGAAATTTATGAATGTGGGTCATGTTTCTCTATACTATTGGATAAAACTTGCATGGAAGGTCATTCCAAATTATATGCCCATGGTCAACAGCTTTCCTTGGCATGCTCGGTGAGCATTGCACCCAGAGCATGCAAAGGAAAGCTGTTGACTCGGTTTTCTATCAGGGGGAAATGAGTTAATGGTTTATCTTGTCAAAAACTGGATACAAAAAAAAATGAGAAAGATTTTGACAAGACCGAAGGGCGTGTAATACTTGCCAGGCAGACTTAAACAAAATTATCAGAGACATGTTGATGGAAAAGTGAATGAGGCTTAGTTCCAAGGTATTTGCCATTGAATCTTAAGTCTCAGCATGTTGGTGACATGCTGTAAAACTCGGAACAAAAACTGTGTGCAACAGTTAATTCTGAGTGGGCCCCTCACATCACTGATAAAAATTGTTAAACCACTGCATGAGGCATACAAAGTACTATTATTGTGCACCGTGTGTGTCAGAGTACTCAAGTGGCCCTCACCAGCAGAAGAAATGACTCCTTATCAGGTTAATTAGCACAAAGAAACACAAGGAACTGGAACAAAGATATTGCCCACTGTCTTGTGGGCCTTTGAAGGGATCAGGGTAAGAGATGTCTTATGTCTACCGTCTTGAAGCATGCTGAAATCATCATGGGATGAAAAGAATACAAGAAGAGTTACAGTGCTAACTCTTTAAACTGGTTCAAGTCTGGAGTGTAATGAGTTCTAGAATGAACATTGCATGGTTAGAGTGGTACCAGGATTGTAAAAAATTCTAGAATGAAACTGCATTGTTAGTGTGGACCATCATAACAACATGTACCTATCAGCATTGCTACAATCTCTCTCTCTCTCTCTCTCTCTCTCTCTCTCTCTCTCTCTCTCTCTCTCTCTCTCTCTCTCTCTCTCTCTCTCTCTCTCTCTCTCTCTCTCTCTCTCTCTCTCTCTCAAATTGTTGGATTTATATGAAAGGTCGTATTTTGACCTCATTAATCTAGGAAATGACACAGAAATATTTAGCAGTGGGTATATGGTTCTTAAGGGATCACTGCATCTTGCTTGAATACCACAGCTATTAGTTACATAAAAACAGCTTTGACAGTGATAAACAATTCTGACAGCTATTGGTTCAGTTAGCTGTGGATGGACCCGACTAAAACTTACAGGGGCCAGTCATCTGTCCAATGATATGGCTCTGTTGCGTTCTGTAATCTGCGCGAGGAGCATTGCAAAATATTGGAGTTCTGCTTTTTCTTGTAATTGTAGTAATCTCTGAAGACTGTATGACAGGCTACATCTTGGCATGATAATGACTGGTGGTAACAATAGAAGGTAGGGTAGAATGAAACAGATGGCAGTGAGAATTCCCAGGGAAAAGGTACAGGTTATCTATTGAAGAACACCCAAGCATAATCTCACATGGAGTCGCAGCAAGATGATTGTAGGAGCTCCCCGTATAGGCAGACTTGTTTGGTCTGGACTGGTAGGAAATAGACAGGTTGTTTAGACAAGGAGACCTTGTATTACCGCAGCAGAAGGGGCCTCACCTTGATTTAACCAATTTAGTCCTCCCCAACCACTACTTGGGGTTGGTTGCCATGACAACCACGATCAGGTCAAGTGACACATCTGTTTTGTTCAAGTGATCTAATCAGAGAGCGATGCAAGACATGATATACCGTCAACATGCTCATATCCCTCTGTCATACTAATTGTCAGACTACAAAATCTCTCAACACAGACCCAGTAACTTGAGTAATTAACCCTAAGTAGTCAAATACATATCGTCTACAGGTTGGAGTTTTTCCCAGTAAAGCGGGCATGTCTGTAGCTGAATGAGTTCACCCGATGGGAAATGACGACATCTGGAGGGGAAGGAAAAAAGTCTGTCCTACTCAAAATATAAACCAGTTATTCCAAATGTTATCCTGTGTCGTTTTTACTCTTTAAAATTTTTGTACAATAAAACATTTACAATTTTTAAGGAAACTTACAGTAATAATATGCCCAAAATTGAGTTAGGTTGTGGTGCCCTGTGGGTGCATCACTCTCTAGAGGCGTGGAGCACAGACTTTGCCTTCTTGGTGCTACACTCTTAGGATGCATGGAGCATGGGCAGTGCCCCCTGTGGGTGCTATACATTAGGGAGGCATGGAGCACAGGCAGTGCCCCCCTATGGGTGCCACACTTTCAGAGGCATGGAGCACAGGCAGTGCCTTCTGAGTGCCACACTTTAGGAGGCATGAAACACAGGAAGTGCCTTCTGGGTGCCACACTCTCAGGAGACATGGAGCACTGGAAGTGCCCTCTGGGTACCACACTCAGGAGACATGGAGCACAGGAAGTGCCCTTTGGGTGCCACACTCTCAGGAGGCGTGGAGCACAGGCTGTGCCCTCTGGGTGTCCCACTGTCTGGGGGCATGGAGCACAGCCAGTGCCCTCTGGGAGCCACCCACTCAACAGTCTGTGCCAAAAGTTTTTTCTCTTGTCGGTCATTTCGCTTAAATTTCAAGAGTCTCAATACTTTAACATGTAACTTGCTAGCATTTTCTATTGGTCCGGGGAATTTTTTATCGGTAAAAACTGACGGACCGGTACTTTTGGCATGGACCTGCTCAGGAGGCATGGAGTGCAGACTGTGCCCTCTGGGTGCCACACCCAAAGGAGGCATGGAGCAAAGTAAGTGCCTTCTGGGTGCCACACTCTCAGGAGGTGTGGAGTACAGGCTGTGCCCTCTGGGTGCCACACTCTTAGGAGGCATGGAGTGCAGACTGTGCCCTCTGGGTGCCACACTCTCAGGAGGAGTGGAGTACAGGCTGTGCCCACTGGGTGCCACTCTTAGGAGGCATGGAGTGCAGACTGAGCCCTCTGGGTGCCACACTCTTAGGATGTGTGGAGTACAGGCTGTGCCCTCTGGGTGCCACACTCTTAGGCATGGAGTGCAGACTGTGCCCTCTGGGTGCCACACTCTCAGGAGGTGTGGAGTACAGGCTGTGCCCTGTGGGTGCCACATGATCAGGAGGCGTGGAGTGCAGACTACCCTCTGGGTGCCACACTCTTAGGAGGCATGGAGTGCAGACTGTGCCCTCTGGGTGCCACACTCTAAGGAGGCACGGAGCACAGACTGTGCCCTCTGGGTGCCACACTCTTAGGAGGCATGGAGCACAGGCAGTGTGCCTGAGTGCCACACTCTTAGGAGGCATCGAGTACAGACTCCTGTCTGGTTATGATTGGAAAAGTGATAACCCATACCTCTTGATACTGTAAGACTCAGACATAGACCTTACTGAGCATGCTCAGATCAGTCCTCATTTATAGGCAGGTGTCCAGAGCTCTCCAGTCACAATTGTTTACTGGGAGCATATTGTTAGAACCCATCTCCCCCTACATTTTATGTATCAAGTTTGAATGTAGCTTCAAGCTTTGGAAATTGTAAAGGAGCTCATGCTAAAGTACTGTTAGTTGTTAACCTCATTGGTGGTGGAGGGGTTAATTTGTGACAGGAAGCTGGAGCTGCCAGTCCACACTGTCTGGAATGGTGTGTGTGGGGGGGGGGGATGGCAGCCCCACATGGCAGGTGATGCCAGAATTATTTGTAGATTTGTAAATGGACGGGATTACTGACAGAGAGGCAGAGGGGGCAGTCACCCTTTTGTCTTGACATCAGCTTGATTGGATTATAAGTACCTTTAGCTTTAACCACTTGTGTCTCAAAATGACCAACAGCGACTTAAAGGTCATGCAGCTGATTCTGTCTTACCTTGTTTTAGGAACATTAAGTGTAATAAGTTACATTGGTTTTAAGAGGATCAAAGAACTTGAGAGACCTACTGCCTCATAAGACCATATTTATCATCAATGGCTGTATTCACAAAGAATTTGATCTGATCCTGGCTTTGATCCAGTAATTAAATTGATGTACTTTTGACCCCTTAGAAACTACTTAATCCTGGGCTTAATAATTGAGCGAAACTTCCAAAATTAACCAATCTGTGTTCTTGGCCATCATATGGACTTTGTATTCAACATCTCCATTTTATCAAATTAATCTAAGTTTGATGCAGTATTGTATCTTTAAATCTGGATCAAATTGAGATTGAGCCATAAGCCTGAAATGTTAATCATGTTTTGTGCAATAGCCATAAAAATATATGGTTCTCACTAGAATCATTAATATGCTATTGTACCAAGGACTAAATAATTCAGGACCAAACAAGTTGATTTTAGTTCTAAGCCCTAATTTCAGTATAAGATCAAAATTCTTTGTGAATATGGCTTCTGGTATTAGTAGTATTTTTAAGGGTTTGCCCCAACGCGGGGGAGGCCTTTTCTGTTATCGTGTTGTCCGCCTGTCCATCCTGATGTCCCTGTGGATGTGCATATTCTCGTTGCTGCGACATCTGCAGAATGCCTCCATGTATTTTGCTCAAATTTGGCAATATGCTTATCTTACCTGGCAAGATTAGACAGTAGCCAACACTCTGTAGGGGGCTATGCTATTGTGTTGCTGCCCCGGCTGGGCCCTCAGTCTATTTTGCCCACCAGGAGACAAAATGATACTGTCTACTGGCAAGATGAACTGATTAAATTTTGGTGTCACTATGACCTAATTTGAGCAAATGGCAGATTTTTTTTCCTGGCAGACCCTTCAGTCAATGCTTTTGTTGAAGGTATGTCTAGTTTCATCTTTGTTTTTCTTTTTTACTCCAGTGGTGTTTTTGTACCAAGTTTGTTCAAATGGTCACGCTCCAATGATTGTTGGACTTTTTATGAATTGTTTTGTTCGCTTTTGAGTAAGTCTTCAAAAAATCATATTCTCCAAAACCGCTCTCCCAATTGCTTTGATATCACACAGGACCAGTCCTAGGGACTCCCAGTTCTTAATTGTTCACCAGGTGGCACTGCAATTTTTTTCTTCTATTTTTTGACTGTTTTCACTATTTTCAACTGCTCCTCCCAAAACCTCATGCAGATAAAGCTGAAACTTTGTGGATATGTTCCTTGTGAAAGGGTCAAACAAGACTGTTCAATAGGTGTCACTACTGTGGATTTCTGATTTTTAACAATTTTTTCAATTCGGTTACTGATCAGCAAATGCACCTTTTTCATTGATTACTATGCACGTCAATGGGAATTCTAATGCTATTTCACATTTTAAACTTCTTCTCTGAAACTCATCCAGATAAACTTCAAACTTGGTAGTAATGTACCTTGGGTGGGTCTCTACCAAGTTTATTCAAATGGTCGCACTTCAGTGATTTTTGGATTTTTAGGAATTTTTTTATTCTTTTTGGGGGCAAATCTTAAAAAATCTTCTCCAAAACCACTCACCCAATTGCTTTGATACCACACTTCTAGGGTCTTCTAGTTCTTAATTTATTCACAAGGTGGTGCTGCAATTTTTAGTTCAGCAGACTTGCTAGTAAGGCTACAGTTTTAGGAGGCTCACTCATCCATTTAAGAAATTGGTCCAAATGTCATATGCTTTAAGTTAAATCTCAACATAGGTCTATTCAAATGCAACATTGATTTTGTGGGATAAGCTTAAGTCAGATGAGCATGGGCTGTTCATGCAGCCCTCTAGTTTCTATAACTTTACTATATGTTTGATTCACTATGATTGGAATGTGAAAGATTAAAACTTTGTTTTGCAAATATTTTATATACTGTATCAATAAAAGTTTATCACATTGTTATAGTCATTTATTTCATTTATTGGGATGATTTGAAAAGAGAGTAATCTTGTGGGAAGATCAATATGGATATATTTATAATGGAATTTTAGTTTTGCTGTTGTTAATATGACTTAAATATTTTAAAGTTCGAGAGCTTTCAAAATTGGTTTTGAATGGGCATTGTATTTACTGCAACCTATGCAGCGTACTGCTTTTTTTCTGAAGTTTTTCAATTTTCGAAAGTTTAAATCCCTATAAAAGGAATAAAAAATTAATGTGTGGAAGTATTAATGAGTTAAACATAGTTATTTTAACATTCAGTGAAAGTTTATGTATAAGTTCATTTAGAATTGCAATAACGCCAGATATATTAGTTGAAATTTTAGTAATATACTCATTCCATGACAACATATCATCAATTGTAAGCCCTAGAAAGTTGAAAAATGATCAAGACTTGGGTTACTGGGATATTATTCATTATTAAGTGTGGTTTATAACTTTTTTTTATTTGAATGATGAAATATCATAAATTTTGATATATCAACATGTAATGTTAATTCATTACCTTGAAGCCAAACACAAATTTTTCAAAGTTCTCTGTAAACAGTTTCAGTAACATCATCAATAGATGAGTTAACATTTGGTATAGTAGATAAGGTAGTATCATGTGCAGACAATTTAAAGTAAAATAAATAACTGGCATTAGATATATCATTCATGTAAACAATGAATACTAGCGGCCCCAAAACAGAGCCCTGAGGTATTCCAGTTTTTTTTTTTTTTAAATTTTTGTTTGTTTTGTTTTTTTGATAAAAATTCTTAGTTAACACCATCAAAATACACATACTGTTTCCTATTATTCAAGTAACTCTCAAACCAATTTAAGGCTGAACCTCTAATTCCTTAATGATTTAATTTATATAACAGGATTTTATGATTTAGTGTACTAAACTCCTTTGAAAGATGGAGAAAAATACAAAGAGGCACTTCACCATTATCCAGATTACTTATCAAGCCATTTTCAAGTTCTATATAGCAGCAAATTCCATTAAGTGTCCTTTTCTAAACCCATATTGACCTTTATGAAACAAATCGATTTTATCCAAGTTTGAGTAAATTTTATTTTTTCGAAGATGTTTGATATATGTATAGCAGGAAATAAAGACATAGGATGATAGTTTGTAATTAATCCATCATCTTCTTTTTGTATATAATGGAATTACTCTTGCTACCGTAAGTTTGCCTTGAAAAATGTTATTTTTGTAGACTTTGAATTATGATTTCAGTGAAAGGTTCAATCAAGATAGAGCTAATTTGTTTAAACATTTCAAAGACATTTGATCATATCCAAAACTAGTTTTAACTTTCAAACTATTTATCACTTTGTTTACATCTTCAATTGTAACTTCGTTGAACTCAAAATTACCATTGTCATTATTTTTCAAGTGCTTATCAAAACTAATATCCTCAAGCTTATTGATTTTTTTGGCCAAATCACGTTCAATATTTATGAAAAATTCATTAAATTTATTTTCAATGGTATTTTTATTACTAGTAGATGTTCCATTCAAATTAAGTATTTCAGGGAAAGATTTCCTTTATTTATTTTTGTTGAGTATATTATTGATAGTTTACCATGTTTTTTCATATTATTTTTATGCTTAGTAAAAATAAAGTCATAATATCTTTTCTTTGCCAGTCCAATATTTTTCTTTGGGATTTTATTAAAGGTAGATAGATTTATTCTTTATCATATATTCATCACTTTCAGGATTTGTTTATTTGAAACATTTATAGAGGTTGTCTGGAAATTTTATTGAATTAAGTATATTTTGTGTGATCCATGCATTCTTCTTGTGTTTATATTTATCAAATTTTACAAACTTTAATGGCATGTGTTTTTCAATTGCATCTTTTATTTCTTCATTCAATAAGTTATAATTATCACTTGGATTACTGTTTATATCAAGATTTAGTTTACCATAATATTGGCATTTTGCAAATGCAATTTTATATTATGAACTGATTCAATACTTTGAGGATAACATTTCACAAACTTAGGATTTTTATTTTTATGCACATCTGTTTTCTGTTTAACTATTATTAAAGTGACAAGTCACTGTGTGAGGCGACATTCTTGTAGACAAATTGAACTTAATTTGATGCCTTGATTTAAAAAAAAAAGTACCAACATTACAAGTTCATTGAATTTAGCTTGAGTGGAATTGATATTTGTGCTTAGAACACTGAAACGCTTCTTTTTATTACATTATCCATATAAAGGAATGTTTTATCATGGCTGATACATTGTACTCTTATCATTGTCAACATCATGATGAATTTATAGAACATTTCGAAGTGAGTTTCCTTCCAAACCACCCGTTACATAATTTAGAAAAGTTTCATCGATGTTAAGCCATAGTCATCAGTTAACAGTTTGATCAGTTTTCGACATCGCTAAAAAATATGATGGTTGTCGTAATTGACATTGTCATTGTAAACATCGTCATTTGATAAATGAGTTGAGACAGGACAAAGCAGTGACAAGAAAATAGGAAACATACCTATCTGTAAGGATAAAGAGAGTTTGGTCTGTTCCTCAAGAACCTGTGCTTTATCATGTGACTAGTATTGCCTATGTATGCGAGTCAGGCTGAGAGACAGTAACACATGGAAATTAGGTGGTGCCATCTGCAGTATTACACAATGTATGGACCAAAGAGTGTTGAATATATTATAAAATCAATATGTCGAGACAGACCGAATAAGGCTTATAATACCAACTGTACTATCGATGTGCATTGTGTAGAAGTTGCAATAAGAAGACAAGGCAAGTGTTGATAAGAAGATATATGTGGTGTGCCAAATTAGCCTGACGCATTTCCTCCTTCCCTGGACTCGTCTCAACTTTTATTTCCAGTTAAAATCAGGGTGGTGTTTTATAATACGAAATGAGCCAGAACCAGAGTCACAAATGATCTGGTGGCATTTGTATACATTTCACATTAAGAATTACGTAAGTACAGAGGCCTATAAGGACCACAAAATATAAAAATAAAACTCCAAATTTTGACATTTAAATCTCGAAATTTTGAGTTTTTTCTCAAAATTTTTGCTTTTAAATATCGAAGTTCAAGTTTCATAATTTCAGGATATTGCTTGGTTTTTTTATTTTTTAAGGGAGAAATTTAGATAAAAAGTCAAAATTTTTACTTTTTTAAAGTGCAAATTTCGAGACAAATCCTGAAATTATGAGATTTAAATCTCAAAATTCTGAGATTAATAAGTGGAAACTTGAGAAAAACATGAGATTTCAAGATTTGAAAGTCAAAGTTTTGAGAAAAGACTACAAATTTTGAGTTTTAATCTTATTTTTTTTGTGGTCCTCAGAGGCTTCTGTACCTGAATACATGTAGAATACATTTGATCAACTTAGATGACTAATAGAAGAGGTCACAATGGATTATTATCTGTGCATTCAGCTGAATATACAACATAATACATGTACACAAAATTCTTGAAGGTATAAAAAAGATGTTTACCTTTTAAGACTTTTTTTATATGTCAGCAGAGCATTAGACCTCTTGGCCTCTTGTTCCCAAATCTGAAGCACAATTGTGCATTTTTTTTTCAACCTTTAACTGGATATAATTTGTTTGTTTTTTTTTTGTCATATGAATTATACACATATGTGCAGGACTGAAAGGAAATTTGAAAATTTTTGGTTCATGAAATGGAATTCTGTTTTTGTATTCAAGTAGGAAATCATTAGGTCTATATTTGGTGGACATATACAGCATGCTACAAATATTCCATCATGTCTTCCTATATAACATGTGTTTATTGCATGTTATACAGTGGTACCTGTCTTGAGAGACCCCTCCAATGAAAGAATGCATATCTTTTTAAGACCGCTCTCTCAGAACACTGTGCTATCTTTTTCATGTTACTATACCTCTAATGAAAGACCACCTGTTTTGAGAGACCACTTTTTACCTGCCCTGGGGGCGGTCTCTCAAGGCAGGGACCACTGTATTACAAATTAAGCAAAGGAATTCTTTTTTTCCCCCAATAAATATAATATTTCTTTTGGGGACACAATATTTACTCTGCAAACACAATATACCTGGTTATGTATATGGTGATACATGGTTACACATAAAGTGATACCTTGCTACATACACAGTGATACATGTACCTGTTTGCAATTATATACAGTGATACATGCAGCTGGATGCAATCATATACACTGACACCTGGTTACATACACAGTGATACATGCGGCTGAATGCAATCATATACACCTGGTTACATACACAGTGATACATGTAGCTGGATGCAATCACATAGAGTGATACCTGCTTACTAATACTTATACAGTGAAATTTGGTTACTTATACCATATGATACCTGGTTACCTATAAAGTGATACATGTATATGTACCTGGTTGCAATCAGTGATTCTTGCTTACTTGTACTGTGCTACCCGTTGTTGAACACTGGGAATGCAGATTCTGCATTCCTAACGAGGACCTTTAAAAAAAAAACGGGGGGGGGGGGGGGGTAGATTTGCCATTGCAAGCTCTGACTTAAAGCTGTAGTGTGCATGAAAGAGTGTAAATTTCCCCCAATGCATGCAGAGGAAACTGTTGACCTTGTCCCTGGGAGTTACAATGTGCTCACAGAAGCCACTTCATCTCTCAGTAATTCTATGAAGCAGAAATGTGAGTCTTCCAGAGCCAGACAAGCTTGAAAAACAAAGACCCAGGCAGGGCTTAAGGTGCTGTGAGACATGATCATAGTGAGAGACAGGCAACTATCCATGGCCAGGGTACAAGATGGTCCATTAGTGGTATTTGTACGGCCAGATGTATTCAGACTTGAAAATAGTGAAACCTGTCTTAAAAGAGACCACCCAGGGATGACCAAATTGTGGTCTGTCAAGGAAGATGGCCTTTCACAGGAGGTATATAAAAAGATGAAAAAGTACAAAGTTTCCAGAAAAGATGGTCTTTCAAAACAGGTGGTCCTTCCTTGGGGTGGTCTGTCATGACAGTGATCACTGTATACTTGTGTGTAACTAGTACAGTGGTCCTTCTATGGAGTGGTCCCTGAAGACAAGGATCACTGTATACCTGCGTATAGCTAGTACAGTGGTCCCTCTATGGAGTGGTCTGTCAAGACAAGGATCACTGTATACCTGTATGTAGCTAGTACAGTGGTCCCTGGCTTGTAAGGCCACCTCTGGGCTCGTCTAACTTTAGTGTTTCAAAACAGGCAATCACTCATTTGCGGTGAAAACAGTACATAAATTGTTTGTCAAAGTATTTTGAAAAGAGGGTCTTTCAGGCCCGGTGGTCTGTCATTAGAGTCTTCTGATGAGACCACTCCAGTGTCTGTACTGAGTAGGATTTTCTTACTTTTGTAGGATTTTGGAAAAAAAGTAGGATTTAGTAGGATTTTTAGTCAAAAAGGCCAAAAAAGGCTCAAATGAGTAGGATTTATGCATAAAAATCAAGAAATTATCCTGAATGTGTGCTAAATTAAGCTTTTTAAAGTGAAATAAATAATTTTTTGGTGGAGACGCACCATTATTAATAAGCAAAATTTTATTTCTTAGCAGTATTTCAGCTCTACTTGGGGTCATTTAATCCTTAGTAATTGTAAAAATGCCAAAATTGGGTCGTATTAACATGAAATACCTTCATTGAGTTCTCCAATACTATGAGTAGTATTTTCCATCAAGTGCTGGTACAAACACTGCACTCTGCTATGATGAGCACAGTTGGCTTAACTCATTCCACCCTGATGACGCTTTTTCCCGCTAATATCTAAATGTCGTCTGCTAATTGTATTTTACTAATTAGGGATTATTTTTCAATATTTTGGATGAAACTTGCATGGAAGATCATTCCAAATTAAATGCCCATGGTCAACAGCTTTCCTTGGCGCGCTCTGGGCGCAATGCGCCCAGAGCGCGCCAAGGAAAGCTGTTGACTCAGTCTTCTATCAGGGTGGAATGAGTTAAACGGACATCATTGTAAGGGCAACATACAAGCCCAAAAACTTAACTGTTTTTCACTCAAAATGACAATGATGTCCAGATGTCAAATGCCTGCATTTTTTTTTAAAATAACTTAAATTACCTAGTTAATGAAACATGAACTAAGAATTGTGTGGAGATAAGACACAGCAGGATAACATTCCCTGAGTCAATGACTTCCCTTCCCAGGGTGCTTTGCACTCCACCCATGCCAAGGAAGGCTACTGACTCATTCTTATAGTGACCAGTAAAGAGTTAATCCTGTGAGGGACCCCGTTGCTATACAACTAATTACATTTCTACCTGTAATAAATCCAATTATCATCTATACTGAATCAACTGGTGGCAGGCCTGTAGAGTTAGTAAGTCTGTGTGGTCTAGTCATTGACCAATCAGGCAGTGGTACAGTCATTGACCAATCAGGTAGCGGTCCTGGCACCCTGCCTGCCACACCTTTCATATCACAGCTGGTACCTCTCTCTCGAGTCATCTGATCTACACCCTTATGTCACATACACAAGAGATAGCATCTGTAGCCTGCTGTGCAAGCCAGTGTTGAGTTGTATGTGTCATCTCATGGAGCTGTTATAGGGTTATAGCTCTGTGATCATTCTTTGTGTTACCTGCTGTGCACACTTTAACTGTTAGAAGTAAGTGCTTTCTTGCATAGACTTCTGCTGTGCACATCTCAATGTATGTGCTCTTTGGTGTCATAGGAACAGGATCCATTTCTGTTTTGTCTGCTGTGCCGACCATCCTTAGGGCCTGTATTTTTCCGTTTTTAACCGAAACGGAACAGAATAATGAATTTTTGTCACCTCTGAAACGGAATTTGCTGTTTTGCCTTAATGTGTTTTACATGCAAAGAGAACTACTGAAACGTAATTTGGAAATTTCTGGTTGGTGAAATGGAATTTCTAGTTTTTTGAAACGGAAAAATACAGGCCCTACATCCTGCCATCACATCCCTCTGACTGATGACTGAGTAAACCATGTCAAGGTAACCCCATACATGTATATCAAAAGTTTAGCTACTCTTTGTACTTGCCTGCTTAGTTTACCTTGCAGGGCTGCCAACTATCCAGGGTCCTCCAGGACAGTCCCGGAATCAGGGTCCTATCCATCCTGGTTTTCATTTTATTTGTCCAGGAATTGACCAATATCAACAATATATATATATATATGTATGTACGTATGTACGTATGTATATATATATATATATGTATATATATGTATATATATATGTACATGTATATAGTAAGTTTTATAAGTATAGTGAATAGTACTTCTTTTGATCATGACTTGACAAGCTTCTTATACTTCAAGTCTCAAATAAGAAATCAGGAGATGTCCTTTTTAGAAGCTATATTATATCATGAACACACAGGTGCTGTGATTAAGTTTGAACACTCAGGTGGAGTACAAGTATTCAGATATAGACTTATTAGTTTGTGACATTGACAGTATATTTCTTTTATCATGACTTGACAAGCTTCTTATACTTTGAATCTCAAATTAAAAAACCTGATGTCCTACTTGAAAGCTATGTTATATCATGAATACTGAGCTGCTGTGATTAACATTTTGCCATAGCTACTGTGAGATTGAGTCAGTTTAAGTACATGTGAATAAGTTGGTTTACTTTAAGGTGCCATGGGTTCAATTGTTAGGTTCCTGGTACATTAAGCATAGTTGTAGTCTATCTTCAGGTGCTATGGGTTTTGTGATTATTAGATGCTAGAAATTGAATTATGTCCATTCATGTGAAAAATACGATAAATTTATGTCGACCTGTATGGGATTCGAACCCACTACCTTCGGCACACTCGCCTAGCCAAATGTAAAGTCCAACACGCTGACCTCTAGGCCATCGGGACAACCCCAAAAAAGGTTGACCAATGACCCAAGGTGATGTTATAGCAGGTGTGGCTTGTACATTGACACGGTAGGGCGCTTCCACAGACCCACAATTTATGAAATACACCTCTAATATAATTTCGAAGTCGGAGCAATGGCCCACAGCACTTTGAAACCAATAGAGTATTATCAAGTAAAAAATACGATAAATTTATGTCGACCTGTATGGGATTCGAACCCACTACCTTCGGCACACTCGCCTAGCCAAATGTAAAGTCCAACACGCTGACCTCTAGGCCATCAGGACATGTCGTTTTATTATTGTGTGATATGATTGTAAAAAAAATAAAAATAAATATACTGACTGACATGGGTGTTTTTTTTTCAATTGATATTATGCACAGAAGCATACAAATTTTTTTTTCTAATTCTCCGGGGGGTGGGGGTGGGGGGGGGGGCTTGCCCCCCCCCTTCGCGCCCTGCGGCCACTTGCCACTCACTCACATACATTTGTCCAGGAATCGGACTTTCCAATGTGGCAGCCCTGACCTTGGTGTTGAGAAGTTCCAACTTAATTCAGCCTGCTTTACATACCGTAATTATCAGATACAATAAAACCTGTGTAAAAAGACCATATTTAGGGATGAGGAAATCATGGTCTGTGTACACAGGTGGTCTCTCATAAGCGGCATGAATATGATGAAAAACATACCGTTGAGATGTCAGTCTTTCAAGGCAGATGGTTACATTTAATGGAATGGTCTCTCAAGACAGGGACCACTGTATGTCCCAATTCAGTGAGGTATACATGGAACTTCTCTAACATGGAAAGTACTTACTGTAAAGATTTTGAGCAGGTGGTCTTTAAAGGCAGGTGGGTGGTCACATTGGAGTAGTCTCTCGAGACAGGGACTGCTGTCTGCCTGCTTTTGTTGGGCTATCATACACACCACAGTGTTCAGAAGTACATCTACTATCCCACATTGACACTCTAACTTGCTTCCATGTGTCTTTTTGTGTGTACCTGGAAACCTGTCTTAGAAGACCAGCCATAGGGGTTGACCAAATTGTGGTCTCAAGACAGATGGTGTCTCATAGGAAGTATAAATACAATGTAAAATACAGTCTCAAAAGGGTGGTCTTTCAAGGCAGGTGGTCCCAATGGAGTGGTCTTTGAAGACAGGGACCACTGTATGCTCCATTGGTGTCGAGGTATGGAACTTGTCTGTTCAGATAGCAGTCCTCAAGTAGCCTGCAGTGTTGACCTTCAAATTACTTTACAGTTAAAAGTACATGTATTATCTCCCAGTAGCTTGCTACATCATCACCAGGGTGCATTTATATCTTGGTTATTACCTGAATGTGTGTCATTGTCCACCTTGTGTCATAGGAGTGGAGAGATGATGATGATGATGATGATGATGATGATGATGATGATGATGATGATGATGATGATGATGATGATGATGATGATGATGATGATGATGATGATGATGATGATGATGATGATGATGATGATGATGATGATGATGATGATGCAGGCAACACCTTTCCTCTTTTGTCACATTTTTATTTTACTTATTATGCAAATTAGTCGTGTAAGGAGAGTCCTGTTCCGAGTGGGGGCTCTTATTTACTGGGATACATCAGGTGCAGTCAGTATAGGCCTTGTTAGTGCAGCCTATCAACCAACCTCAAATGAGGATCCTACAGACATACTGTAAATAGCTTTATTTTCCTGCATTTAGATTTTTACAGTTTTAGTATTTTAGGCATTTCATTGTAGTTTAAATTTCACTATTTTTGGCATAATTACTATTCAAACAATGGTAAAATACTATTTCACTGTGTTTTTCAAAGTTTTGTACCATTATTGAAGCAAGTGAAACATAAGAATACAGCGGAATTAAAGCTATTATCAATATAAAATGCACTGTCAATGTTCCAACATTCAAAGAGATGTCATCAGCATGAATGTACTTATTGACCATATAGCTTTTGGCCATGCCACATATTAATTTTACATGATTCTAATCCAGCCATGTCTCTATTGACATGCATGACGGGCTTTGGCTGTGCCACATGTAAATTTGACCTGATTCTGACCTAGTCATGTGTCTAGTGACATGCATGACCGGCTTTGGCTGTGCTACAAGTAAACTTGACCTGTTTCTGACCTATTCATGTGTCTAGTGACATGCATGACTGGCTTTGGCTGTGCCACATGTAAATTTCACCTGATTCTGACCTAGTCATGTGTCTAGTGACATGCATGACCAGCTTTGGCTGTGCCACATGTAAATTTTACCTGATTTTGACCTAGACATGTGTCTAGTGACATGCATGACTGGCTTTGGCTGTGCTACATGTATACTTCACCTGATTTTGACCTAGTCATGTGTCTAGTGACATGCATGACTGGCTTTGGCTGTGCTACATGTATACTTCACCTGATTCTTATCTCTGAAGTTGTGAATTACGTGTATGCATGTGCCTGTAGGGCGGATTATGCCTCATAAAGGTAGAGTGTGTATATACAGTCCAGCTGGTGCATGTAGTAAACACAAGCTGTATACATAATACAAGATGTCAGCCAAACATTCACATGTGCATTGCTCCAGGCAAGTGTGGATAGAATACTACATGATTGTACAAATGTACACAAGTTACAGTAACCCTGCTGGCAGGGTTTTCATACATTCCTTGTCAGCACAATATCTTAGGGATGCCTTGGTGGATTTTGCTCACAGTTAGTAAAGGCAGCAGGCAACTACCACGAGCCAAGAAGAGTGATGGTATGTCTGGGTCGCTGTGACCTATAGAGCAAAGATGCTTTCAGCTTGTACAATATCTTGCGATTCATGCTACAGGACATGTTTTTTTCGTGTGCGCTTACGAGCGCACACTCTGTTACAGGGGTTGCTTCCGCCTTGGTATTTCTCAACGTTCATTGGTTAAAAGAGTCTTACACTTAATTTACGCATGCTCACAGACTGTATAATCTATCATATGCTTTTATTATCGTTCACCGCCGCTTACGCACTGCAGAAAGTACCTATCCATGATCCCTGTACATAACATACCATTTCTGCACTTGATATGCTTGGCGGGGACGGCGGAGGGACACATGCGATCGACTAGAAAACACTGGTGCATTATCGAATGCTGCACAAGTTTGAATCACATTCCTTCAAACATGAACAAACAGCTTGTGTTACCCGCATTACCCATGCGATGTTCACGTGTACAGCAGTGACAAATTCCCGGAAATCACGTGAAAGGTCAAATTTGATTGGTTTGGCGGTTGTGCATAATTATGTTGACAACGTCACACACGAACAAGTTGCAGCTTTTCGAAGCCAGCATCGCCCGCGATCCACGCAAGAAAACCACAGTTTTTATTGTGTCAAACTTAGGCGCACACTTCTTTTTAAAAGAATACTTGTTTCTTTTCATGCAAAAATTATATAAAGGTGCAGTAAAACCTGTTTATAGAGACTGTCCCTAGAGATAACCCAATTGTGTCTCTCAAGACAGGTGGTCTTGCGTTAGAAGTATAAATAACAAGAAAAGTATTTAGCCTGGTGTCTTGAAAAGGTGGTCTTTCAAGACAGGTGGTCTCAATAGAGAAGCCTGTCAAGACAATGATCACTGTAATGCCATTAGCACTCTGAAATAGCTTCTGGCTTTTCTAAACTGGAATTGCCAAGTCAATGAACTTTTAACATTTCCCAAATATAAATGTTTATTTCCATTTCTTTCTTATGATTGTATGTTCTCAGTGGTTTCGAATTATCTTATGCACACTCATATATTTGTGTGATGCATGTCTAAAGGAGCACTATTCTCTCAGGCTGATGTACTGAATGGCACCTTTTCACCAAGAATTCATGAGTATGGAAAAATGTTTAATGTCAAAGCTCAAAATAATTGGAAACAGAAGTGAAGCTACTTTACTGTTTTGCAATATGACGTCTGATTTTTTAATGAAAAGTGCATGCTGTAAAGTTCCTTCACTGGTATACATGTATTCATGATGGAGGTTATATAGGGGCAAATCATTTTCTTGACAAAAATGCTATGTAATTGAAAATTTTTAGACAAATAAGTTACCACATAATACAGAAGTTTTATGTTTGAGCTATACCACCCTGGAAGCAATTCTCAAGTGAGCCAATCAGTTCATTTGCATGGATGCTTCATGAGTTTTTTCACCCGGACATTCAGGTGAAATGGAGACCTCAGTGTATTTGTTAGCTACATGAACAATCAGCATCCTTTAGCAGTGAGCCTGCAAGGTTACGTGATCACCATTGATCATGGCAGTCAGCTGAGCAGTCAATCTGTATGGTTATGTGATCATCATCTTCTGCTAAGCAGTCAGCCTGCAGGGTCATTTGTGCATGATTTTCTGCTGAGCAGTCAGCCTGTATGTTTATGAAATCATGACTGATCACATTGGTCAGTTCATCATCAGCACATGTGCTTTTGTGATTATGATTGATTATGAGTCTCAGTTTAACAACCAGCCAGTGTGGTTATATGATCACAATTCTTAGCTGAGTAGTCAGCTTGTACATGATCATGTGATCATGATTTATCATGATTTTTAGCTGAGCAGCCAGCCTGTATGGTTATATGATCATGATTGTTAGCAGAGTAGTCAGTTTGTATGGTCGTGTGATCGTGATATATCGTGATTGTCATATGAGCAGCCAGCCTGTATGGTCATGTGATCATGATTGATAATGATTGTTGTCTGAACAGTCATTTGCACGCAGTACCACAGGGAGATTGTTCAGCCTCCGTGGTATATCAATCAGTGGGACTCACAACTTGAGTATCAGGGCTCATATTATACTGATAAACCTTTCATGGCGATACTACTGGTTGCTAATTGTAGCATCATCATGCGTGTACACCAATCTACAAAATCACGCCCTCTAGTGAGTGACATGAAAAACAACACACTGAAGGAATATGTCATTGTGGGATAATGTTTTACTTAGAGTTGCAAGCAAGTTGTTTCAAAAACATAAGGAATGACAGTTTTCTGGAATAATGAATGTTGCAGAGATGGTCTTTGTAATCCAAAACATCATTAAAAAAAAAAAAAAACTCAAAACTTACAGAAATATTGCAAACTGACTTAGAAAAATTACTGTCAACAAGATGCAAGATCGCTGGCTAGTTGCCATTTTGTTTTTTGTCATGACCAGATTAGACCACTTCAAATCCCAATGCCTTCATTCCATGTTCTCTATGCCTGCTCAATGACAGATGCAGATCACATAAGCATAGTGGTATTTACTGTATTTAAAATATACTAGAAAAATATCATTATTAATCCTTAAAGCCTGGTAAAAACATAGCAACTTTTGAAGTCTTTGCTACAATACGTGCCAATCTATGAGTGAGTACTGCACAGTAGTACGTGGCATTAGATTCGTGGTCACCCACCATTTTGTTTGCTCGTAAAGAGAGCTTTGAATCATGATGTTTTCACTGTATGTTCACTTCTCAATGACAGATGGAAATCACCCATAAGTATAGTAGTATTTGTTATGAGTATCTGCATGATTCATCAATTACCAGATAAATTTTCATCCCTCACAAAGTCACAACTTTTCAGGTGTTTGCCACAATGTGCGTATCACCATGTTACAATATAGACTCAACTCAACATCCGTTCATATTTTCATCATTACATGGGAAAACCATGGCCAAACTTTGTATTGTGCGGATAAATTTCTTTACAAGAGAACACATACAAGCGATTTTTTTTAATGTACCAACAAAAAAAAGAAAGCACATGAGCCCACATAGATGAAACCCAACATGAAAGCTGTCTACCATTACGCTGAGAGAGTAAACACTTCCATCCTCGAGTGACGTCATGCCAATGGTTGCCAGCAGCCACTGCTACATGTTGATACCGCACTTTTTACAACGGTGTACAGTCGTACCTGCTGCGTGCGGCCACCTTTGCTCAGTGCTGTCCAGCTGAAAATGTCTGTGGCAAGCTTTTCCTTACTTGCAGCATTTTTTCCTTTTCTTTGCGTAGGAAACACTTATTTTTTGAGAAATCTGTAGCAATTTTGAAGAGCTTTGTAGCAAAATTTCGCTGCAATGCTCCAGTTGGACAGCCCTGTTTCTGTCACAAAAAGTGGCCACATACAGCAGGTGACCAGTCACCGCAGGGAATTTACTAAAAAATTGCCTCTGGGGGCCAGGAAGAGCAGGGGACCTGTCATGGCAGTGGCAGCATACAGCCGGCTCCACTGTGTAATTTGACCTTCTTGTGGAACAAACATTTACAATATTCCCGTTACCCCCCTAGCATGTTATCGGCCAATGGGGTATTGCCATCATCATGTCTGTGCTTGTGTCTGTCTGTCTGTCTGTTCATTATCCTTGTTGACACAGTCACTTTTGACATGGAGTCACGGGCATAAAACTTGTTCTGTAGAAGCAGCTGATTTGGAGCTCAGCAAACTTTGACATTCAGTAACCTTGACCTATTTTCAAGGTCACCAGGGGTCATTCCCGGTCAAGGGGGTCTTGAGGCCATTCCAACTGTTACACGTGGCTGTACATATATCATTTATGAGCCACTTTCCCAAGGAGGCAGGGCAGGTAATTACAAATAAAGTGGATTTATCAGACACATTTCCCTACAGAAACAGAATGTATATGTAGGCAGCTCTGTACCAAAGCCAGCCGTCAGTTCTTCCCCTGACAAGGGTTAACATTCATATGTTCAATCCTTACAGGCATATTCCGTATAAACTTTTATTTTTGTACTTGATTGAGTCATCTTTATGGGTCAGAGTGGGGAATAAGCTAATGATATCGCAGTAAATCGCATCCATGCCTGCAGACAAATACAAAGAAGATGGTGCTAAATTAGACTGGTATACGTAAACACAGGCAGCGAAACAGGAACAGGAATAACAGGGGGAAACATGAGTGTTGTTTGTTGGATCATGCACACTCCAGACACCGAGTGAGTACAGATATATATCACGTACTTACATGCATTACTTATGCCTAAGGTGCCTCACTTCTTTGTCAGATATGAACAGGTCTCTTACCTATGTTTAACCTGATGAGATCAAGAATGATTATTTCAGGAGTTTGATATACATGTTTATAAGTTAACCCTTAGGAGGCTGAGTCCACAGCTTTCCTCAGTACGCTATGGGCACATTGTGGCCAGAGTGCACCAAGGAAACCACTTGACAGATTTGGTTTTATTCCTTAAGTCGACACAGCATTGACAACCTTAGATGCCAGCTGGTAATTTTCAGTGGGAAAAAGTTAAAGTATCATGCAAATACATTGACAACAATTAGTTACATGTAGGTCCCTGGAGGTTGACAGAAAAAGAATGTTAATTCATTCCATACTATGGTCACAGGTCTTGGTCAGTGGTTCTGGCACTGCCAGGCAAGTCATGCTACAGCTGCCCTTGTGGCATGTGCAGCTGCCCTTGCAGCAGCTGCAGCATGACTTGCCTGGCAGTGCCAGAACCACTGACTTAAGACTATAGGCATGTTGGTACTTGAATGAAAGCTCTTTTCATGAAGAATTTAAATATGCAATTGTTGTCTTAAATCTAGGTAAATATATGCAAAAATCAGGGACTGGTATGGAATGAGTTCATGTGTATTTTTGCAGAAATTATATTTTGCTAGGGTAGGGGTTTAATCCCAAGTTTCAGAGACACAGATTTTCACAGCACAGAGTGCTTTAAAATTTATAATGCTTTGGGAATAGCTAAATGCCATTTGTTGGAAGGGACAGTCATTTTTATTGAAAACACAATCTGGAGGGTTCTTTCTTTGATTTTGAAGCAGCACTTTTTAGTAACAGTGTTCACCAACAGGTGGTGTTCTGCATGAAGCATACCAGTAACAATACAATATCCCATGGCTGTACCAGCCAGTTAAGTAGCCACAAGGTCAAATAGGGTTTGTTCTTGCACCTAAGAATGAACAGCTTCCTGCTGGACTGTGTTTGGCACAAAATTGACTGTTCCTGCCCATAAGTGGCATTGACTTACAAGTGCCATTTGTGGTGTTCTCAGGCTGAGAGTATGGATTTAAGATGGGGCATGTAATTAACAGAGAGTAAACATTGCTGGGAGAAAGTGCTATTTTTCTGTCATGAGGGATCATTGTTGGTAGGGAAAATCATGAGTGACTGCATGTGTTGAGGGATTTTCTGTGCCGAAACAACAATCCTGAGTGAAAGAAAAATATAGCAACTGACACTCCAGCCATATAAGAGTTTGTTTATGCTGTGTTTAATAGAGTGTTTACTGTGAATTGTGTCTTCTGGAGGATACTATGTGTATACCACCATTAAAGCAGGAAATTTATTCCTTTTGAAGTGATATGATTGGTCTATAGACAAATGGGGATGACATGTGACCTATCAGATGCACGGATCACTATTTTTGGATTTCACCCTTGAAATTGATAAATCACAGGCAAACCTAGAACAAATTCAATTTATGCTACTTCAATTGACAAAGACCATGGTGTGGATGTTGCATCGTCTTAAAGTCATGATTCTTCTGCTTTTAACCCTTTCAGTGCCACATTGAAAATGCTGTTGACCTGGACTATTAAATTCTGCATGACTTCAGGCACTTTCATGAATTCTCTTCCTAGAAAGAACACGAAACTAGCACCCTTATTATTATACCCTCGGCACAAAAAGTGCTGGAGGGTATTGTCGTCCCCTGCATCGTTCGTCCGTCTTGTTGAAGTTACTGCAATATCTCACAAAAATATTAGCTGTGCCAAATTTGTATCAGACAGAGATGCCAGTTTTCCGTATTTATACAGAAATCTGTATTTTTGTTGTGCTTTTTGTAGAAAAAAAAATGATGCAGATCTATACTACAAATGGATTAAAACAGTCTTGATATGTTCAATCTCAACCCTTTTCTGTATTTTTGCCCAGGAGGCACTGACATCTCAGATCAGAGATTCACCTTATAATGGACCAGCTTCCTCTTATTATTTTTAAACTCTTTATGTAACTTTTAAAGTACTTATTTCAAGGCTGTCTGAGTGGCGCACAGGGGGACGACATTACCATAATACATGTATCTCCAAAATATTCACCGCAGCTTTACCAAATTTTTGTCACGGAAGAACCTTATGATGGATCAGGTTCCTATTGAAAAAGCAGCTTCCTCTGATTATTTTCAAACTCTTTATGAAACTGTTATAATATTTATTTGAAGGCCGTCTTAGTGGTGTCAACCCTGATGACTTTGCTGTGATATCTCAAAAAATATTGACTGCAGCTTTACCAAATTTTTGTCAGAGATGCATCTTGTGATGGACCAGGTTCCTATATAAAACCAGCTCCCTCTTTGTATCTATAAACTTTTATGAAACTTTAAAGTATTTATTTCAAGGCAGTCTGAGGGCCCACTAGGAGTTGACGTTACCATAATATCTCAACAAGGATCCATTCCAGCTTCACCAAATTTTTATCAGAGATGCACATTATAATGGACCATGTGCCTATTAAAAACCAGCTTCCTCTTATTTTGTTTAAACTTGTCATGAAACTTTAGAAGTATTCATTTGAAGGCCGTCTGAGTGCATGCATGGCACACAAGTGGACAATGTTACCATAATATCTCAAGAAGAATTCAACACAGCTTCATCAAATTTTTGGTGCAGTTAAACCATATTATGACACCAGAGAAGTCTCAAAAAAAAAAAAAAAAGAGCAAAAAAATGCAGAATAGAGGACAAAAGATTGGGCAATCCATTCTCTGAATGCTATTTTAATTAAGAGCAGTTCATTTTAAGTATAGTTTGACTTAAGTTGCAGTTGGCACTGAAAGAGTTTGAGCAGTTGGAGCATGACTTGTAGGCAGTGAAACATCTGCTGAGTTCAGACTATGCATCACAGCCATTACTCATGATGAGTAACTTGAAATGAAACATTTGCTGAGTTAAAACTATCCATCAAAGCCATTACTCATGATGAGTAACTTGAAATTCTCAACTTCGCATACATGTACATGTACTTATACTTGCAGGTGAATGTACAAGGAAATGTATATGCATGTCAACAGCATGACATTTGTATGTCACTAGCATCATGGAACATATGAGTCACTGGCATGGGATCCATATAGCAATATGGGATTTAAAATGTTATGCCATGTTTTCCTTGGGAAATTCCAGAGTTACATGGCACGAATGCAAGGTGACCACAAATGCAGTCCATATATATTTACATGTACATACATTTACAAAGTGTGGAGATAATCCCAGTTACTCAGAATCTTATACTGTATTTATACCTGTAGGAACATGTGCAAATAGTCATTTCTGTTTTGTTTTGGGGGGGTTTTTTTTGTGTTTTTTTTTTTTTTTTTTTTTTTTGTTGATTTTTTCATTTGTTTGCTTTTTCTTTGTTTTTGTTTTTGTTTGTTTTTGCTGTTTTTTTTCCCTGAATTAAGAAGCCACATAATCTACAGGTGTACCAAGTATTTATTATTTCATTGTGGCAAACTTTAATAGGATTGAATGAAGATGAATGGCAGAACATAGGTTATGATTTTGCCCGAGTACAATGTACGGAAAATAACAAATTTGACAAATAATGACTGGTACAAAGTGCAAAAAGTAAACGGCTTCCAGCATGCAAGGACAATAAATAACAATGCCCAATATGCCAGAATGGAAAACCCTGTTGCCCCCTTCTGATTAGGAACAGATCAAGTTAACCATGCAGACATGCATGAAGGAGGAGCCAATAACAGAAGAATAACTGGCTACAACATCAATGGTCACCAAATCTGCCACCCAGTGTCAATGATGGCATTTCCATTGCCCCTTCTCTTATGCTAAATAAAGCGTGCATGAACCAGCGAATTACAGGCAGAAGTGCACACAGGTTGCAGAGACGTTACATACATACACGGCATCGTCTCTTTGATTCCTTGTGTGGAAGCCTCAAGGCATAACTTACAAGTGCACACAGGTTGCAGACATATTACATGTGCTCTAGGGTTGCCAGGAAATGGTACTGATCCTTTAATCAAAGATGATTAAGGATAAAAAAAAAATGTTGTTTTTTTTTAACTGTTTGTCGTATTAGGATAGATTATTTTAAGAAGCACTTTAGTCATTAGATAAGCTAGCTTTTAAAACCGCGATCACAGCAATCGGGACAAAATAATGACAGTGTTTATGGTTGGTCCCCTGTACATTATCACATGAGAGAACTTTAGTAATGATGCTTTGTATCTCAATTATCTCTTGAAACAAGGCTGATCTGAGTTCAGTAATTATGTCTGTACCATGACAGACTAGCAGTACTGAGGTAAGGAGATCACAAAGACGTAATTGGCTGATGTATGCAGCTTCAAGACTTTTACATGCTTTTTGCATGTCTGAGCTCAGCTGACTTGTCAGTCAGCTGAGCTTATCGTCTATTCCTTCCTCCTTTGTCGTCCGTCCATCTGTCATAGGGTGCCTGCCAGTACATCAATGCTTATAAAGCCAAGGCTCAGTTTGACAGAGGAATTGATAGATTATTATGTGGGTTGTCTTTGCTGAATATTTAGCTTAGACAAGGAGCCGCTACTCAGAGAGACATGTACGGGTAAAAGGCTCCAAAACATGTTGAGTAGTTACCGGCTGTGGCCCCTTTAATTTATTTGGGCTAATACAGCCTATGTCAAAATTTTACAGAGGAATGTGTGCAATGTGGACAATAGTACTTCCATATGTATATAGGTTAGACAGCGACAGGTTAGCTGATGGAGAGTAAAGAGTTTGGACTGCAGAATAGGGTAATGACTACTAGGAAGTGGTTCTGGGCCAAAAGACACAAATAAAATAATGAGTGAGGAACATATTACAGAAATACTGACAAGAGAGATCAATTCAACTTTGAAATTATTTCTTATCTAGACTTGAGAGGAAATACTCCAGAAAAAAAAACTGCATATGGAGTCTGCATTGGTGAAATAGTGCTGCTGGGGGGAACATATGACTTGCGCAAGATTTTGTCCAACATATCAAAACATTGAAGAAACTCATTCATAAAGGTTATAATAATGTCAAAATACAAAAATCTCGACAAAAATGCTTTCAGAGGCATGACCATATGCCAGGAAAATAAAAATGGTCTGCACAGGATCTAGTTAGATCATAAGTTGTATTTCATGATTCAATGCAAGTCAGCGGGGATTGCAAATTCACATGTTCAACTTCATTGAAACTATCAACCAGATTCATTTCAAACTTGGTGGGGTTCTACCTCAGCTGGGTTTGTACCAATTTGTTTAAATGGTCAATGATTTTGGGATTTTCATGATTTTTTTCCCCTTTTTTTCCCCAAAATCTTCAAAAAATCTTCTTGAAAAGTGCTTGGCCAATTGCTTCCAGATTGCATAGGGATACTTTTGGGAACCCCCAAACCTGAACTTGTTCAACAGGTGGCACTGCGATTTTTTCTGCTTTTTTAAGCACTTTGTGTGTTTTCGCTATTTTTGACTTCTCCAAAACTGTCTCTCAGATTGTTCCTTAATTAACTTGGTGGAGATACAGCTTGTGGGAGGGTTGAACAAAGTTGTCACAGGTGGTGATACTCAGGATCCCTGACTTTTAACAATTTTTTCCAATTTGGGTATGTGTTGGTTGAATTGACACCGTACTGTCCTGCCCTGGCAGACTTCACTGCCAACAAACAAAAGGCACCCCATGTCACAACAACACCGCTGGCCCTTTTTTCTTCAACCTATCAAAGGGGATACTCTTTTAGGACTGGGTAGCTGCATGATTTTTCACATCTGGCATGTTTATTTTTAGGCATCTCTTGAAGTGTGGCATTCCTGTTTCGCTGGTTCTGGACACATTTTTCTGACACACCATATTCTGACTTTGCCAAAGCAAGACATTTTTGTAAATATAAAGTTAAAATTGTGCATTCTGGTGGTATAAAATTCCAAAAATCAGCTGTAAGAAAGAGAATAGGGAAACGCATTTAAAATGCTGGTAACAACAGTCAGTTAGCAGTAATTGCACAAAAACACTGTCATAACACAAATAATTTATGCAAAATGTCAACTTTTTTTACGGAAAAAATTGATAATTCGGGAGCTTTTTTCAAGTTTCGTAGATCTGGAGATTTAAAAGAAATGAGTCGAATTTTGGGAGATTTCCCAAAAATTCAGAAATTTTGGAACCTCTGTGATTGTTTTAATTTTTCACCTTCAAGTGAACTTTTTGGGAGTTAGCGGAGATCAAGGATAAAAATGCCACAGTGTGATAGAATTTATATAGAGGGGAAAGTGATTGATTGTACCTGGACGTCAAAGTGAACCATGTGCATTTTTACAAGGTAAATTGACTCTGGACATACATGTATTTTTACTGGGGGGGTGGGGGGGGGGTACAAAATGAAATGTATTGGCTGGTCATTTTAAAACCACTTCGCCAAAGGGGTAGCAGTAAAGATCATGTTTAAAGCTTTTATTTTATTTTAAAATGACAAGACATGAAAGGAATCATTAGCATGTGTCTCAAGTGCCCACACATCACCCAGAGCTTGACACATGCATTGAAAATGTGATGGTACATGTCATACACTAAACCAAGCTGCAGTGATGAACTTAATGCCCAATTGGATTTATGTCTAAGCTCAAGAAAGTTCTGGGAAATCTTCAATCACAACTATTGAATCATAAATAAGATGATGTGCTCTTCTGACCTTTCAAAATGAAGATTTAAAATTTGACTTACACACAGGAATACATGTACATGACAATTGTACACATTACAAGAAAAATCTGCCCCCCTTCCTGTCAAGTTCCTTGCTGCATCATGGGTGGCAGCACAGGATCCCAGTTAATATGAATATCTCCTATTACTGTTACTCACACATCTGTTACAACTGCAAAATCTGACTGTCTGTTTAATATATTTTTGAACTGATGATGCACTAAATGAGAAGTTTAATACATTGTATGGCCAGTCCTTAAAAATATGTTTCGGCAGCTGACCATACCAGGCTCATCGTAGCTAAAGACAAGATTTATAAAATGCAATGTAAATCAGTAAAGACTTGGAAAAGAATTGAACATTTAGGCTGTCTGTTTTTAGCTCAGCTGACTTGTCAGTTGAGCTTATCTCATGGTAATCCATCCATTGTTGTGCATCTGTCTGTCTGTCCATCCCTCCACCTGTCTGGTCTGTGTGTCATATGTCTGAGCAATTCACATTTTCAAGTTCTCCAAAGCCAGTGGCCAGATTGACTTCAAACTTGGTGCAATGTACCTTGGATGGATCTCGGCCAAGTTTTTCAAATGGTCACACTCCAGTGATATTGAATGTTTTTGTTCATTTTTTGTTGGCAAAATCTTAAAAAAACCTTCCCTGAAACTGCTTGCCATTGTGATTCAAAATTGCATCGGAACATTTCTAGTGACCCTAAGATCTGAATTTGTACAACAAGGTGTCGCTGCAATTTTTCAAACATTTTTGTGCAAAAAGGTGAGGTTTCACTATTTTCGGTTTCTTATCCAAAAGCGTCACTCAGATTATACTGAAACTTACGGAAATAGTCCTTGTAGAGGGGTCAAACAAAAGTCTTCATTAGGTGATGTTACTGTGAATCCCTGAATTTAATGAATTTTTTCAATTTGGGTACTTCAAAGTTCATGCATACAGTTTTATTGGTATATTTGAGATGTCCATCCTATTGAATACTATGTAAGTCAATGGGGATTAGAATGATGATTCACATTGTCAATTTTTTCTTCAAAACTGTTATTTGAACTTGGTTGGGCTGTGCTTTGGCTCAGTCTCTATGGAGATTCTTCAAATGGTGACACCCCTGTAACTTTTTATTATGGCCAAATCCTATATACCTTTTTCTCTGAAACAACTTTGCTAATTCAGTCAAAGTTGAAAATGGACACTTGTGGGCATCAGGGCAAGGCTTAGACAGGTCAGGGGAAACACACACAATGTGTAGTGACCTTGACCCATTCCCAAGGTCACAAGATCACTGGTGTGCTAGTAGATTTAGGTCAGCTGAGAATGGGCCGTTCTCATTGTCGTCTTGTTGAAAGGAGGGAGAGTATGTCATAAACACAATGATCTGCTGCTGATGGGTGTAGTGAAGTCTCTTTAACAAGTTTCATTGACGCAGTTACTTGGTGAGTCAGAAGAGAAAATTTTTACCTGTAGCGGGCACCAAGGTATGACAAAACCCTGTTGTCTGTGGGAGTGGGACATAGGAAGATGTAAGACAACAGTTTCTGGCACTAAATTGTGACTTTTAAAACATGTGGAACTTGCCTTTTAGACCACCCCTCCTGTCACTAAAAATAAAAAAATAAAATCAAATTGTCGTAAGTTCCAGGTGGTCTTAAAAGACAGATAAATTTATTGTAGAATAGGATGTATTCATATCTAAATGCGGTCCTACTCTAACACCTATTGAGCAAAAGAGGGAGCCACCTCCATCAGGGCAGATCCATGTATTTAGCATGGTCAAAAGTACTTTCTCAACAAAATGAACAACACAAACACACAATAATCTTTAGAAAATGTATTAACATATATTTGAAACATAAAGGATGCCTAAATTGATTAGAAATGGGCTCTCTTTTGGTTGGAAAGGTATTATTTATGCATGTTTATGTAGTATATAATACAAATCTGCCCTGATCATGATGGAAGCTTCAGTCTGTTGCCCCGGCAACACAGGAAGTGAGCAGGTTCACAGTTAAATATGAATGTCTCCTATTATACTCTCATATCATAAGAAGGTGGTCTTAAAAATGCTTGGTCTCTCAGGAGAGGTGATCTTTGGGGCAGGTAGCACTGTATGTGGGTGGGTAGATGCTGGTATACTGGGGCATTTTATTTTTCAGACCAACATACATGTACTGGAAGCCCTCCATACTTCAAAGCAAGATCCCCTTGTATGCTTTAATCCATAAAGTGCTAATCACAGCTATAGTCATTTTCTCATTACCGTTAAACATAATAATAGTTAAAAGATTCAAATTCCTCATGAAGATACCTTAATTTCATTCAGGTATCAGCAAGCCTAGTCTAAAGCAAAAAGTAGTCTTAGTCAACAGCTTTCCTTGGGACACTGCATGCATTGCGCCCAAAGTGTCTTGAGGAAGGCTGTTGACTCATTCTTAAATCAGCGCTTTAAGGGTTAATTCGGGAGGAGTGTGTGCCATGGTGGTATCCAGTAAGGAAATCCAACCACCATATCATGTTCAGCCATTTGCCAGACATTGAGATAAAGCCTGGTGTGAGTGACAGCCTTGACAAATTGTGTGTTGTGATAGAGACCTCCTGACAGAGCTGATTACAAGCTGCCAGCTTCCATGCCTCCTGTCAGCTTTATTTTCATACTCCTGGGGCTTAGGTAGTCAACCATGTGCCTGATGCGCAGACAGGGTCAAGATCAAAGCAACCCTTGATGCCATCAAATTGTGGCCATGTGTTCTGAGCCTGGAGAATACAGTGCCACCTGGTGGTGGCTTTGTAACATTGCTAATACGCCATATGTATATTAATTTCCGGCCACAAAGCCCGGGTTTGACGGCAGGCGTTCACAGGGGATGTTTGGGTCACAGCACTGTCACATAGAGGGCCATATGTTCACTTCTCACAAAATTAGCATTTTTTTGAGAAATTTAAGTTCACAAATGCCAAGCTGGTAATAAGTTCATCTAAGTATAGACACATTTGTTTTACATGCATTGTGAAAGAAGTCAAGCATTGACTTATCGAGTCACTCTCCATGGCACAGATGTTGGCGTATACTTCCTACCTTGTCTGTGGTGGAGGAAACCGAAGAACTCGGAGAAAACCACCATGCACAGTTAAAGTGGTAGGAACTTTTTCCACATGTTGCCCAGGACGAGAATCAAACCCGGGTCGCAGAGGTGAAAGGCGAGCGTCTTACTGCTCAGCCAACCGTGCACCCTTCTAGTACTTCCCGAGCCATATATAAAGAAAGATTTCCATCTGCCTTTAATCAGTATTCTTTATTTCCAAAATATTAATTATATCCTGTTTGTCCCCACAGGTACCGACCCGTATCTCGCCATATCCCACCATGCAAGACTAGGCAATCGGGTATGCAGTTGTGGCGGATAATTAATATACATACCTCCTGTTGTATGTACACATGGTGATAAATTATATGGCACAGTAAACAAGTTTGGAAGGAAAGCATTTTACAAGTATTGAAGGAGCGTTTTGTATGAAGACTTTTGAAAAGTTTTTATTTGGTGACATACTGAAGAATTCCCAGAGTGATGACACGCCTGGCATATCTTAAGAGACATAATGTGTGTATTTTAAGCCCCCAAATTTCCCCATGCTTTACATTGTATTGTATAGACTGGTATGTCTGTCAACTACACCCAGCACCTCATGATGTTTTCTAGGCATATATTATGCACTTCTCTTGACCTCTCTCAGTGTTTCATCCTAGAAAGGTCAAGTTGGTTAAAATATTACTTTGTGATGGTTCCGTAAATGTGACAGTTCATTTGCATCTTTCATTTATGAGGACTGCTATATTTTGATACTGTCAAATTTACTTTCAAATGTAGAGATTTTTATGGATTTTACATTTTAGGCATATTCTACTGTGAATGTTTTGATCTTCCATGGTTCTAATTTTTTACTGTTTTTGCATTTGGAACTTGTCACTATTTTTTTCATATTTCAACGCAATGGCATGGTGACTTAATTATTTGTGGATTGTGTTCTTAATTTCACAGTTTTGAAGCATCAGAAAAGTATATGACATAGTAAGAACTTACAAAATATTTAATGACTCCACAGTAACTGAAGCTTTGATTTCCCTGTTTTGGACATAATTCATATTTTTAAAAAATCGTATTAAACCCATGTTAAACTAATATTTCATTGTGTGGTTGTTTTTTCCTTCTTCTTCACAATTTTGTGCTATTGGCATAGGCCAAATAAACAAAAGCAGCAAAATCAAGATAATTTGAAGTCTCAAAAGAGAGTACCATGACGCATAAAGAGGAAACAAATCTTATCCCAAATATTTTCAAGGCCAGCTAGGCTGCACATAAAATCCTGATTCTGTCCCTTGGGTCTATTCATGCCAATGAATCTGATAAGGAGTCATTTTCCCAGTAGGGAGCCTCCAGGTTGCTCTGACTGACTGGTACACATTTAAAATGCATTGTTCACTTGGATTCTGGTCATAATATACCTCTATTGCTTAACTGTTTATCGGCGACATGAGGATCCCATAGGGACTTAAATATTGTATGTGAAATACAAATGCTTGTACTGAGTTTTAAAGGGATGTCTCCAGCATGATAGTTTTGTATTCGTCTGTATGTTTTTTTAATGTGACAAAATCACAAATATATAGTGAACAAATAAGAGCAACAGTGCCACATCTTCCATGTAGTTCTGAACAAAAGAGGGGAAAAAAGAAGCAAAAAAAAAAAGCAGAAAAAAAGCACCAGCCAATCTCCCAATACCAACCCAGTCACTGTCTTTGTCTAAGCCCATTAGCTATTAGCTACTTTAGCTGTGTAAGATTATGCGTGCAGCAGCACTGTTTTCTGCCAAAGAACGCTACGCAGAAGATGCAGTTTGCTCAATACATGTAGCTTCCATATCAATAATTAATCAGTCCAAACAATTGATTTTTGTTTTCCAAACATGTAAACCGATAACCAGGTAATGCTGATTTCAACTGGTCCAAATTGACCAAGTTTAGCATATATAAGAGGGGTTAATGTGAGACATTGCCGTTCTCCCCAATTGTTTTGCATAGAATAAAATAGGTTTAAAACAACTAATAAAAAATTGACATACAGTGGTTGAATCAGACCTTTTTTAGCATGTGTTTTGAATTATCAACTTCTCCGTGATCAGCGTGGCATATTGAATCAGTCAGCGCTGGGTGGCTGGTACATCTGGAGGTGCTTTATGTGAATCTAGTCGGGGAAAGTTAACAATGTGTTTCAACTTTGATGTGTCTAAGTCGATCCATTTGGACGCAGTCCATACAGATCTCCACTCTGTATCTGTTTTCCTTGCCTCTGACCAGGATCACATCAAAAACATATTGCGCCTTCACCCTTTCACTGCCAATTTTTTTTTCAAAAATTGCTGTGCTCCGAATAGATATTTTGATACTAGATTCATGGCCACAGTTGCAGTGACCGTGGGAGGGCATAAGATCAGGTCAACATCTTTCTTCAGCACACCCTGGGCACAATGTGCCCATAATTTAATGTGCTGAGGAATGCTGTTGACGCCATCAAAAGTCAACACTAAAAGAGTTAAAACACTTTCACCAGCTTCCTATGCTTGAGATTCCGGGCATGTTTTCCTGCACAGTCAACCTCCAACATGATGCTCACTGCCTATCTTCCATTTTCATCTGATGATACGAGGAACTTGATATTCGTGCATGTATTCGTCTCAGTTTTTTGGTGTTAATCCCCCGCTGAAGTCAAGTTAATCTGTGAGGGCACATTTATGCTCCCTTCCTACTGGAAGGGGGGCATATAATAAGCATTTTTTTTTCTTTCATGCGTGTGTGTGTCCGGCCGTCCATCTGTCTGTGATCTACACTTCTTGTCCATTGTGTAATTCTGTTGTCCTTTGACTAAGAATCGTGAAACTTGACTCACACGTGTACCTGGACTCAAGGGTGTGTCAAATACAAAAAGTAGGTCACTAGGTCAAGTATCTGGGTCACATTGATACAGCAAGGGGGGCATATGTCTTGGAATCTGTGATTCCCTTTCGATAACCATTGAAATCATACAATTTTATGGTCTTTAACCTTTTAAAACATCAGAGAGCCCTAAGTTGGAGTCATCATAGTGTCTGGTTTATTTCACAAAAATAGCTGCACAATGTTCTAAATCAATGCTGTGACCCCCCCATTTTTTGTAATTTTAACCCAACATTGATCTTAATCAGTGTTAACCCCGTAGCGATCATACTCATGGTGTTTGCTTATAGTATCATGCGCAATGGGATAGGGCACAGGTTGTAACACACTGAAAGACCATGTACAGTGTACACTATACTTCAAAGACCACCCCTAGGATGACCAGGACAGGCGGTGTCTCATAAAAAGTGTAAATGTCTGGAGAAGTAGACTAAGCACAGTATCTTGAAAACATGATCTCTCAAAACAGGTGGTCTCTTAGTGGACTGGCCTCTGAAGACAGGGTCAACTGTGTTTTGATTTGATTCAAGATTTTCTATAAATGATCACTTGCCATCTAATTGTTTAGCCAAGAAAATTTTGACCTTAGTTAGGGAAATTTTCCTGAATTTGGGGCCATAAAAGAGAAAAAAGTACCCTTTTTAAGGGAATTTTTGGACAAATACATGACCTTTAGTTAGCGAAATTTTGCTGAAAAGAGGGGCCTTCAGAGGGGCACATACCCAGTATCATCACTAATGGGAGACACCACCACCCACCACCCACCCCCAGGTGGGTGTCATGCTGGGCTTAGTGTGTGATTATCATATAACCTTAACCTTTTAAATCCCAGAATTGTAATTTCAATAATTAGAGAGAGAGAGAGAGAGAGAGAGAGAGAGAGAGAGAGAGAGAGAGAGAGAGAGAGAGAGAGAGAGAGAGAGAGAGAGAGAGAGAGAGAGAGAGAGAGAGAGAGAGAGAGAGAGAGAGAGAGAGAGAGAGAGAGAGAGAGAGAGAGAGAGAGAGAGAGAGAGAGAGAGAGAGAGAGAGAGAGAGAGAGGTTTAACAGTAGTACAGCAAAAAGTGGCTTCATGTCTTATCAGATAAATACACTCAGAGTGTGTCATTAAAAGTATGTAGTCCTAAATAGATGTGTGATGTATGTGTCATTGTAGGTGTCAACCCCCAAATGTTTTAAATCAGGAGGTCCAGGTAAAAGTGCATCAAAACAAAGAAATTGGGCATTTTCCTTTAACACATTCCATACTATAGTCACAGGCCTTGGTCAGTGGTTCTGGCACTGCCTTAAGACTATAGGCATGTTGGTACTTGAATGAAAGCTCTTTTCATGAAGAATTGTCATATTAAATCTAGGTAAATATACGGAAAAATCAGGGACTGGTATGGAATGAGTTAAAATTGCCTGATTTTAACCATGTTTTGAGTCTCAAAATGGGGAGACTTCTGCCAAAACTGGGAGAGGTGACAGGTATGTCACTGCACTGACCGGGCTTGTCCTATGTCAAGAAATGTCTTTATACTTTCAGTTCTAAGTTGGACGGCAGATTTTAGACTAAATCTCTTAATTCTTGGTTGCAGTGGGGTGGAGCAGTATTTTATATAATTCATCTCCTGTAAAATAGCTTCTAAAGTGAGCTTTATATGCTTTTAGCTGCAGTGGGAGTCCAGACCAAAGAAAAGAATACTGGGTCAAAATAAAAAAACTTAATATATTTTAAGCTCAAATAGGATATTAATGTGAACTTTCCTATAATTCAGGTTTGATGGGATACCAGATTTAAACACACTTTTCAGTTGTTTCAGCTGCAAGAGAATTGCCTATTTCAACTAATTGCACATGCTGCTGGCCCCATTGGGATTAATACAGATTACAGTGAGTACTTAATTGCTTTCAGCTCCCATGGGATACCAGATTAAACTCGACTTCCGGGACGACTTCCATGTGGAGGAATCAGCAGAGTGTACGTACGACTTCCTGGAGCTGCGTGATGGCCCCTTTGGATATTCCCCCTTGATTGACCGACCATTTTGTGGCACCAAACACCCCCCTATTATAATCTCTTCCACCCGTTACTTGTGGATACGATTCAAGTCAGATGATTCCATTGAGTACAAGGGGTTCAAGGCAGTATATGACTACTACAGGCCAAAGAAACCAGGTAGGTCATACAGCAAGACCAAACTTGACCCTTTCCTCCAGTTAAACCAGAGTAATATTGTAATATGATTGTATGAGGACTAGATTTGTGTTGTGGAAAACAAAAGAGCATCAAAGAGTATGGTGTGATATTTGAATAAAATATATTTAAAGGGAGAGTCTAAATTAATGTCTTTTAATCTCCATTAACTAGTTTCATTACATTTACTCCGTCATATATAAAATTAATGTGACCCCCCCCTAAAAAAAAAAAAATTAAGACAAAGTCGTGAACTTTATTGTTAAGAGGTAAAAGGGTTAACTTCAGGCTGTTTTGTAATTTTTTTCAAAATTGAAAAAGTTAACCCAAACGTTTTTAGCTGGGCTGACTTTTCAGTCAGCTGAGGTTTAATGCTGTATAGGTGTCTCCCAGTCATCCATTCATCTTCTGTCTGTCTGTCAGTCTGTTGTCTGTCCACTGTCCATCTGTTGTCTATTCATCATCCAGAATTCATCTTTTCAACTTCTTTAAAAACATTGGCTGGATCCTCTACAAACTTGAGTGGGGATCTGTCGTAAGGAGGCTTCCACTTTGGGTTGGGTTTTTTTTTTTTTTTTTCGCCAAAGATTCTTCTCTTAAACCACCTGGCCAATTGCTTCAAAATTGCATAGACCTGATCTGTTCCACAGGTGGCACTGCATTTTTGCTCACCAGACCTCTCCATCATCTGAGCTTTTCTGATGGCCCGGTCATCCAGCGTTCAGCCGTCATCCACAGTTTACATTTATGACTACTCTCAAAAACCGTCAACCAGATCCCGTTCTTGGTGGGGTTTTTAGCTTTGATGGGCTCTGCCAAGTTTGGCCAGTTATCATGTTCTGCAGATTTTTTTTTGCTGCCAAAGCAGACCAAGTTCCATGTTATCTCTACTACACTAGGTCTCCCTTTCATTGACAGGATTTTATTTACAGTTAAGTGAAATAAAACTCTACTGTGACCCTCCCTCTAGATTGAGACAGCAATCAAGATGATCGTTGTCACCTTGACCAGTAGCAGCCTCTGGTCCCCAGTGTACTGCAACCTGCAGAGAAAATAGAACACAGAGCATCGTTTGGTTTTGTAGGCAACTGACTTTTGAATCTTTTATATTTTTATATATGTAAATTTCTGGCCAAATCTCTGAAAAAAGCTTCTTCTCTGAAACCATTTGGATGATTGCGTTGAAATTGTATAGGGGCATTCCTTGGTTAAAACCCTAGATTAAGATCTTCAACAGATGCCACTGCAATTTTTTTTTTTTTCATTTTTTTGTTTTTTTTGTGAATCTTTGTGTGTTAAAGTTATTTGTGGCTTCTCTCAGATTGTGTTTTGACTTGATGGAAATGTTCTGTGTAGGAGGGATTGCCGTGGTAATTAACATTTTCAACTTCCACAAAACCTTAATCCAGATTCACTCCAGAACTTGGTGGGAATGTACCTTGGGTTCGCTGTGTTTGTTTAGTTGTTTGTACATTTTTTTTAGGGGGGGGGGGAGGGGGGGGCAAAATCATAACAGATTTCCAAAACTGCATGGCCAATTGCTTTGAAATTAAATAGGGACGTTTCTAGGTATGAGCCCCAAGATTTGCACAGTACATGAGTGACATTGACCTCATTCCCATGGCCGGAAGGCTGCTAGCAGAATTTTACTTTTCATTTGATAACTTCAGAACTATGTGAGCCAGGACATTGGTCCAAGTAGACTTCAATGTGAACCAGATTTAGACAATACATGAGTCACCTTGACTCCATTCCCAAGGTCACTGGGTCACTTTCCTGAATGTTACGGTTCACTTGATAACTTGGAAAATATTTCAGCTTGGGCTTTGACTATTTTAGCCAGTACTTTTTTATTTATGACCAGATTGACAAGGCAAGGGCAAAATGGCACAAGAATTAACTACTGACTTTATGAGGGGTCTGAAAATATGTTATATTTATGCTGGACAGTCTTCTAGAAAGGTGACCTTGACCTAATTCCAAAGAGCACAGGACTGTCACAGTCCTCTTGTGGATTTCTATGATTTTTGTTTGTTCATTTCATTTTGGTCAAGTGCTCTGAAAATGTGTGGGAACATGGCTGGGTAAAGCAGGACCAGGAGCAGCATATTTGGGGTTGAATGTCAAGGTCAGCTGAGGCTGGGCTGTTGACACAGTCTTCTTGTAGAAATAAAGGAGTAATCTTCATGTTATTTTTGAGATAAACGGGTCTATCATCTAAAGTGTTTTGAAAAAGAGAGGCTTATCACTGCCTTTAGGCTTTTGGAGAGAGATGGTTAAATTGTAGGCGTTTTTTTCCTCTCGATGGGGGGGTGGGGGTGGGGGGTCAGTGTCAGGGTAAAAAGGAAAAGGCTAACCTTTGAATACTGACTGTTGCTTTTAGGTGCATCCATTACCTCTATGCTAAAATTTATGTAGATTTCTCTCTCTGCTAACAGGAAATTAAAAAAAACAGCTAGGTGTAAAAAAAAATGGAAATGTCGTACCAAAAAAATTATAATACAAAGATAGTTGGACCCTGTTTCACTTAAAAAAAAAAAAGAAGCAACCAACATATAAGTGTCTTATTGTTTTTAATCATTCAATTGCACTTCTCCATGTCAGTGTATCTGGATAGTTACTGCTCACTAGGCACCATGTGCAAAAGCTAATATAGTTACTATAGCAAAACATTGATGCTTTCAAATTCCCTGTGTCTAAATGATCTTTTTTTTTTCCTTTAGTTTTAAACTGTGATACAGCAATACACAGCTATCTTGTTTGAAGGGAATCAGCTGTCAATATCTCAAAAGTGGAAGCCCTCAACTGAAAACTGATGAACTCATGAAATATTTATGTTTTGGTAGTCTGTAATGACAATTCAATGTAAATTCAGTTTAGTTTGGGAAAATCGTGTCCCAGTATATTAAAAACAAGAAAAGGCTTTATGGTTCCAGCTGTTTGGAGCCTCATCAAAGGGCACAGCTGGTGCATTGCAGTTCACTGAATTAAGACAGACAGAGCGAACACTGTCATAGTATACAAGGAAATAAATATTCATTGTAGTTAAATGCTGCTGTGAAAGCAATTGTGTCACAAAACACTATCTCAGATACAGTCAATGGAACATACGGTTAAAATTATATCTAAAAAATTTAATAAAACCAGGAAACACTTGTTTACAAGCATGTCAGAAATCTCCGTCTATTTTGAAATATTAAATTTAGAAGACAAATTTATGATGTTAATGACATCTGATGATCATGAAAACGGAAATTGCTAAATATATTCCAAAACCACAAAAATAAAAAGTAAATTATAAGCACATATATATATATATATATATATATATATATATATATATATATATATATATATATATATATATATATATATATATTAGCTCCTTATTTGCTATTTTGACAGTTGACACGAGCATTCTCAGTCTGTTAAATTTAAGGTGTTGATTTTACTGTTATGGTAGTTACACCTGTCTTTGTTTTATGTTGTTCCTTGTCTGTGTGTTGTGTTGTGTGAATGACAAAATACCGTTGTTGTAAGTGGTAAAGATCATTCATTCACTCATTCATCCATCCACATCAATATGTCTACAACTGTGGGTTCACATTTGTTGGGTGAGCTTATCAACTACGGAAAAACAATTTACAGTGGTCAGCTGTGGGGTGGGTGGGGCTATGTGTTTATGTGCGTGTCCCTTTATTAGAATCAATAGTCCAAAATTGTACAATGGAATATGTTTGTGGATTCAGAACAGGCAGAATAGACTGGTTTGACCGTGACACATATCACCAAGCCACTTTAACCGTAACTGTTTTCCTCTTGAACTGGCCAAAACTGGCTTCTGGTCAAATGTTGTCTGCTTCGATGTTTTTCACTAATTTCAACAGTAACGTGACCCAACGTCAATAAAAATTGTAGATGAGATTAATCAAGATGACATGCCCCAGGTCAACAGCTTAACCTGGCCAAGGAAAGCTGTTTACTCATCCTGAAACTGAGGCTAAAGTCAAGGGGAGAAAGGGTTTATGCCTTGATGTTGGAATTCAGGTTATGTATTGATAGAACAGTCCTGTATCTACGACGTATATCAACTCAAATCTACCAGTGGCCATTGTTATGACACCATGCATGTAAGAGTGCAGCCTGAAGTTGAATATATTAAGTCATACTGAATAATGACATTGACTTCATTAAATAGGAGGTTCTGTAAGCTGCTTTAATTTTGCAGTTGACTTATTTTCGCTTATTTCGCTGATGGCACAAAAACCATGAAAATAAAAACACAGGGAAATAGTATTTTAATATTGCTTGAACGGGAATCATGTCCAAGATAGTAAAATTAAAACTACAGTGAAATGTAAAAAGTTCAAATTCCATGAAAATTTAAACACGTAAAAATAAAGCAATTTACAGTTTTCATGTTAAGTGGGACTTGTGCTGCCACCTAGGCTGCAGTAGGGAATTTGACAGGAAGGAGAGCAGATTCATGTCTTTAGCTGGGCCAGTGGGACACAATGATGAAAAATGACAACTCAAACAAAGCAAAAGACTTAAAGAAAAGCCATTCACTAATTTCAAAACATTCAAGGTGTTTATAATATGTGGAATATTTCATGTGTTGGTTAGAAAAAACTGTTATTTCTCTGCCCTCATTGTGGCATGAACATATATTTTGTTGCCTAGTGACTCAGGGACCAGAGCAGGTCTGCAGTTAATACAATGAAATATGAATACCTCCTATTGAAATACAGATGTCCCGTTTTTCCCACATGAACCATGAGAAGAATATATTTATTGAAAGGAGATGCCCTGACAAAAGTGATCTTGACCATGAGTGAAAGTCTTCCTCCTTGCAAATAGTTGTGAAATTTTAGTCCTTTTTGAAATTTTCAAAGGAAAATAAATATAGCGTTTAACAAAATGGAAACAAATTTTGTTTTGTGATGTCTATTGAAAGAGAACATTAGTGCAGCGTCTGCTAAACTGTATCTCACATTTTTAAGAAGGGCTTTCTTCAAACTTAATTAGTGATTAAAATTTTGCAGGAAAATGTCCAATTTGAATAAAATTTCAATGACTTGTAAAACTTGAACTGGGCCCTGTATTAAAAAACAGATACGTCATAGGAGTTGATGTTGCGTTCTTTCATTTTCCATTGAAAAAAAAAAAAAAGGATATCTGTGCTTGTCCACACACACACCCAGTGTCTCTGGTCAGTCAAGCCAAGAGATGCTGTCAAACTGCCTCATTCTGTAATTTTCTACTTGATCACTTAATTTCCTAAAACTATGCAATTAGCAAGAAGATGGTGAAAATAATCCATCAGCATATAAATGAAATGATTAATCAAGAAGATGAATGGCAATTGTCATAATATAAACCTGTAGTTTTAGAGCTACATGAAGCAATCAATTAACTGCAGTTTTCGAGATACCCTGTACATTTTTAGCCAATGCACCTTGATACATTTCTTGCTAATTTTGATTCTTCAGTTCCGTGGGTGGGTGGGGGGGATATTTTATGAACGTCACCAGTTGGGACAAATTATGGGGTCACATTTTATAATTGCTTCAAATGAAGACCATTCAGTTTAATAGAGATCACAATTCATAACTGTCATATATTGAAACTGCTCAGTGATATCAATTACGTTTTGAAATTAGGCGGCCAGATTTCATGCATCACTTCTCTATAAAATATTAGACATGGGCTTGGAGGAAATATTTTTACTTTAAGCATGGATTTGGTACTCAGTTTGGCCTTTTGCCTGCCTGATTATATAATCCTAAATGTTTATAGTGACACTTTGGGCTTTATAACTGCCCCAATGAGGCATGTTACAAACACTTTTCTGCCTAGTAGTGGCACCTGCTTCGTGTGTGTGGTGACAATTTCTACTAACAAATGAAGCAGTGTTTCCATCTTACAGCAGGTGGATACCAGGAAAAAGTTACCTGTGGTGCCACCTACAGGCAACAAGCTCCATTGTCTGGAATTGCAATCAAATTTAGGAATGATATGGGGGGGGGGGTCATTTAAAATTCAAGACAAGAAAAGAAGTTACCCGGGGGATGAGCTTCAATATTTGATTATAGGCAAATTTGACATGGATTCAGTGTTAGATTAGCACCCTCTTTATATTTTTTAGCGCAGCTGATAAGTCAGGTGAGCTTTAAGGAGGGTAGGTCATCTGTTGTCGGTCCACAATTCACATTTTCCACTTCTTCTGAAAAACAGTCAGCCAGAATCACTTCAAACTTAGTGGCAATGTACCTTGGGTCGGTCTCTACCAAGTTTATTCAATTGGTCATGCTCCATTGCTTTTGGATTTTTTTGAGATTTTTTTTTTTTTCTTTTTGTTCTTTTTTGGGGCAAATCTTAAAAAATCGTCTTTGAAACCGCTCACGCTATTGCTTTAATTTGATATCACATAGGAACACTCCTAGGGACTCCCGGTTCTTAATTTGTTCACCAGGTGGTGCTGCGATATTTTTCTAATTTTTTATGATTTTTTTGTGTGTCCAGTGTTCATTCTTGGGTGCGGCCTTGCGGGATTAGCGCACTTTTTTCAGGGAAGATGCACATTGATTTGAGTGACGGGGCCTGCCGGGCGCACTGTATAAATATTAAATTTCTCATTTTCTAATTTTGTTGTAACTTGTGAATACTTGATGAACATTTGTAATAAATTCATGATTTCCAACCTGAGCGCGTAGGTTTTCAAAGCTACAGAAATCGAGTGAGAGTCACGGTGTTTTGCATTGTCCACGATGACCATGATTATGCATTATACTGGTGGAATTCTCTGATGTTCGTCTTTGTTTGTAACAAGCTCTCTTATATGCTAAGAAAATATATTCCTGGGGTATTCCAGCAAAAATTTACGTCATTTCATCTCATTTTAAATGCGCTGGTTCCTCATTGGGTGAATTCAATCACGTGCCGCTCACTGTCCAATCAAACTCGTTGTTGCCCGTACATGTGCCTGTCTCATGTTCACTGTGTTGGGGAGGAATAAGTCGTATTAAAGCGAAGATTATTGGACCAAGATGTTTAATTTTCACATCATATCTTCACCAAAAAGACTTCCATCGAACAAATCTAGATACAGATAAAGGTACCAATGTAAATTCCTAACGGAAGGCAAAGGAAATACGCAGATAAGTCACCGCACGGTCACACGTGGACGAAGCGAAGATTTGCGTAAACACGATGCAATCATGTGTTGTTGATTGCCGTCTCCTATGCCTCACGCCGTCGTTGGTGATTTTTAACAAAATTTTGACGTTTTGATTTTATTACATTGTTTGAATGGAACAAATCTGTATGACAGTACAAGAGAGGAATGAAATTCACCATCGCAGGCCCAAAAAATATACGCAGGCCTACAACATAGCGAAAAATCATCCATCATGCCTGTGACAGGCTGTGTACGCCTGCGTGTGTTGTGTTGCACGGCCTGTACCGTGTTGCTCAGTAAAAAAAAGTGACCGCACTTAAGATCAGGCTCTTGACACCTCCTACGGCATCAAATTTTTCAGGTAAATTGAAATAGAAAGTGCACAGAAATATAAATCGTGTAATTTCTGACCATCTCGTGGAATGAATCGCAAAAATAACAGCCCAGGCATGCTCAATATACATGCCGCTTTTTGTGCAAGAGAGTAAAAAAAAAAAATTCCCGATGGCACAGGTGTGCGATATCAGATACTGCCCCTTTGTACCTCCATGATCATACCAAATAAAATCAATCAAATCACACAAAATGAAGTCTAACTGGACCCATCGACTCAGTCCATGAGATCACTATTTTTTCTGAAAAAGAAAAAAGATGGGTCCAACAGACCCACACTAAAAAATCCTTAGTGTGACCCCTGCGGCAACACAAGATTGAGATTTATAATTTTATTACACAAAAGACACCGGGTGTCATTTATGTAATAAAATTATATATCTCAATCTTACTTGTGTTGCAGCTTGATTTATTCATGATTTCTTTATTATTGTGAAACACTTAATATAAAACTGACATGAGTGAGATTTGAGTGAATTTCAAATGTCATGGATATTTTCTGCTGTATTTTAGGCACTTGAAGAAATTTTCTCCTTTGCTGCCTTGTTGTTGAAGTCTGTTGAAGCCAACATTTATACTGAAAACTTGTGGCACTGCTGGTAGATAATTTTATCCAACTTGCCCTAGTACTGCCAGCAGAGATAATTTCATCGAACTTGTCACACAAATAATTGAAATACTAATTACAGTGGTAACTGATAACATAATATATATCACTTCCCAGTATTGTTTATATTTAATTTATTTGTTGGACAATGAAATTGTCTGTTTTGAGTTTGAAATCCCTCTGTCCTTGAATATTTTTATGAACTTCAAGAATCACATGATAATGTAACTGTGAATGTCTGTGGAGTCTGGTCATAATTTTTGCAGTTCTGAATCTGAGCATGTTTTATCGGAAGCCTTTCAAATTCATTGACACTGTAACAAAGTGATGGTACATTAAAAGCCCAGAGGAGGATATTTCACTCTGACTCCACTTGCTATGGCTAGGCATGCACTGTGACTGGCAGTCGAAAAGTATAAAAAATAAGCTTTATTTGTGCAGAATTACAGTCTAATCTGATCCGATCCTTCCTGGTGCAGTTGATAACATTTACATGATTCATATACTGCTGTACAGGAATTGGTACCGCTGAAGACAAAAAACTGACCAAAAAAGACACAATTTTCACTACACAATAAAACCTTCAAAATGCTTGATTTTGGTCTCAGAATGCACCATTTTGCATGCTTTATTTAAAAATTTTCCGGGATGGGGGGGGGGGGGGGTGTGCATGCCGCCGGACCCCCCTAGCTTGGCCCATCCCTTGCAGGGATGGGCCCCTATTTCACAGCCTTATGGGGCCCATGGGCCCCATTCTTTACAGACCAAGAATGAACACTGTGTGTCATTGCTATTTTCAACTTCTTCTCCAATACTATCACTCAGATTAGGCTGAAACTTGGTGGATATGTTCCATGTGGAAGGACCAAACAAGGTAGTTCACTAGGAGGCAATGCTGGGGATTCCTGATTTTTAACTATTTTTTCAATTCATGTACTTGTTGAATGCACCTTTCCTATTGATTACTCTGTAAGTCAATGGGAATTCTAATGCTTATTCATATTTTTTACTTCTCCTGCAAAACCGTCAGTCAGATTTTGACTTGAAACTTGGTGGCAATGTACCTTGGGTGGGTCTGTAGCACATTTGTTCAAATGGACATGTTCCATTGATTTTTTGATTATTTTATGATTATTTTGTTCTTTTTTGGACAAATCTTAAAACTTTTCTCTGAAACCACTCACCTGATTGCTTTTATATCACACAGGAACACTCATAGGGACTCCTAGTTCTGAATTTGTTCACCAGGTGGTGCTGCAATATTTTTCTAATTTTTTTATGATTTTTTTATATCATTTTGTGTCTTATTGCGCTATTTTCGACCTGTCTAGAACCGTCACTCAGATTAAGCTGAATCTTGGTGGATATGTTCTTTGTGGAAGGGCCAAACAAAGTTGTTCACTAGGTGACAATGCTGTTGATTCTGATTTTTCACGATTTTTTCAATTTGGGCTCTTATGCACCTTTCGTATTGATTATTATGCCAGTCAAATGGGCATTCTACTGCTCATTCACATTTTTTATTTCTTCTCCGAAACCATCATCCAGATTGACTTTGAACTTGGTGGCAATGTACCTTGGGTGGGTCTCTAGCAGATTTGTTCAAATGGACATGCTCCATTAATTTTTGGATTTTTTATAAAATTTTGGGTTCTTTTTTGGGGGGAGGGGGGCAAATCTTAAAAAATGCAAGGGTATATGTACATGTCAGCTTAGCACAGGATTGTCACAGTCCTCTTGTTTAGCAGTTATTTTTATAGAATTTTAAAGACATGTATGGTGATGTAGTAAATATTTTTTTAAATCATTATTGTTTAGATGCTCACTGTTTTGTATTTCAGAAAACATGCAAAGCTGTATGTTTCCTGAAAGGGGCTAAAATCTGTTATTTTATGGAAATAGGTTGGATTAACAAAAAGTTAAGTGTGACTCAGAGTTCTATCTTAATAGAAATTTAGTCCCAATGTGAAATCAGTATTTTTTGTCAATTGGAAGACCTGTCTGTGTGTTCTGAAAAATATGTTTCTCTTTGTCACAGATGCAAGGAATTAAATTGTAAATTGGACAAGTCGCTTGAATAATTACTTGAATAATTATTGGACTTACAGAATATAGATTGTACAGAAAGTCATGTAGTGCTTTCAACCAGAATTATTGATTTTGCATCACATATTCCAATGTGTGTTGGAACCAGTTTCAATTAAAATTTATTCTCTCCTAAGTATTGATTTTAAGCTCGGCTGACCTAATGAGGTAGCAAAGCGTATGTTTTATATGATCCATCATGTCTGTCCATCCATCCATCCTAAAACTTTTTTTGATGAATGCTTTACAGTCTAGCTTTCAAGTTAATGCCATATAACCCTCATGACTTCTAACAGGTAAAACAACGTGACCAATGCTAGTTTGATATTGGTGGCACCACCTTAGTATTCATCCGTCATAGTAATGGCTTCGGTTCATTAGGCCTCCACAGAATTTTTGGTCAAAATTTTGGAAGTAACAAAAAAAATTGTCCAAAATGAAGTAGGAAAGAGTTGTCAAGATTTTCAACAAGTTCAAGGTTGGTTATATCGCCTTATATTTATTTTTATGGACTTTCTAAATTAGCTCCAGTTACCACGCCCACTATCACCACTTGGGAACAAATCCACATGTAGGACTGAGAGAAACTCAACGAGGAAAACATTCTGGTAATAACTGGTGTTGAAGAAGAGGGAGAGAATGACAATCCAGAAGCTCATGTGAAAGAAATGGCGGAAAAATTAACATAAATATGATTTATAGATTTGGCCAACTACATTCTATTACAAATCTACAATTCTCTTTTTCTTCCTCATCTAAATTATTGCATTCTTCTGTGGGGTTTCTCGTGTGACCGTATTTTCAAACTTCAAAAGAAGGCTGTTCGTCTTGTTTGCTTGGCAAGATATAATGCCCACACGGATCCTTTATTTAAAACGTTAAACCTTTTACAAGTACCAGATATTCTTAAGTTAAGATCCTTAAAATTTTACTATAGATATTTAGAAAATAAAACCCCTGATTACTTTAACAACATATTTACAGCTACAATACCTTCTCACCGATATTTCACTCGACATAGAAATGACAGCCAGGTTCCTATTCCTTCTAGAAATTCGACAAAACATTGTATTAGGTATTACCTTCCAACCCTCTTAAAAAACACACAACCCTGTATCAAAGATAAATTTTTCACACATTCTTATAATGGTTTTGCAACCTACATAAAGCTTTTCTTCGTGAAGCAATATAAAGACACTTGTACAGTTGCACACTGTTATGTTTGTGGTAATTAAGTGACTTTATATTTACCCTGTATATTTAAGCTTCTAATCTCTGTTCTTAATATTTTTGCCAGTTGTTTGCTAATTATAATTTTACCGAAAGGTGGCCTTGGCGACAGCGGATCATAGAATCCTTAGCCAAGGTCATCCTAATATCATTTAGTTCAATTATGAGTTCTTGGTTATTGCTTAATTACCACTTTGTCACTACAAACGTTGAAATTCATGTAACCCATTTCATATCATATTGAATAAACTGTTCTGAGTTCTGAGTTCTGAGTTCTGAGTTCAGTATCTGACCAGCAGAAATGATTGGAAAACCACTAGACCCATCTTGGTCACATGCAAGAACATTTTGGGCTGGACAGATATATATGCAGCTAGGACAGATTTAAAGAAAAAGGGATATACATGTACTAGCATATTTATTGGTGAGGATTTAAGCAAACAACAATCAGAATTATTCTATCATGCTAGGAAAACCAAAGTGCAAAAGTTGCTGCACAGCACATGGACCATGATGGGATCGGTGCACATCAAAATCAAAGATCAAGATGACCCACAACTTTTTACCAGTATAGCAGCTCTAAAAAATGCTGTTCCAAACTATAATGAACCCTCATCCTACTGGAATAATCTTATTTCCTTGATCAAGTTAACTCCATGTAACAAAATTATCTTTGATTTCAGTTCATTCATTCGATTGACTGTTGTCTCATGGTGCTTTACACACAAAACACGGTGTGGTCAAAATATAGTGCCGCTTATTGTCTTCCATAATGAGGTTGCGACTATATATGGAAAACACAAAATGGTGGACGACTTGTCATGTGGTCATGGACATACAATCAAAACTTTTTCCTTCTTTTTCTTGAACCTAAACCATGTATTCAATTATTTTTTGTACCTAAATATATGAAGAAAAGACCCAAACTCTCTTTATTTTTATGAATAGGTTTGTTAATTTACTATTTTCTTGTCACTGCTTTGTCTTTTCTCAATCCATTTATCGAACAGCAATGTTTACAACGATTATGTCAATTATGACAACCATCATACTTTTAAGAGATATCAAAAACTTATAAAATTGTTAACTAACAATTATGGCGAAGATAGATGAAACTTATCTAAATTATGTAACAGGTAGTTTGGAAGGAAACTCACTTCAAAATGTTCTACAAATTCATCATAACGATGACAACAGTATAGAGTTTAATGTATCAGACATGATAAAACATTTTCCGTATATTAATAATGTAAATCAAATATCTTGGGAAAAGAATTCAGTGTTCTAAGCACAAACATCAATTATATTCAAACTAAATTAAATGAACTTGTATTGTTGATTTAGGAATTTAAAAATCAAGGCATTGGTTTCAGTGTAATTTGTCTGCAGGAATGTCCTATTACCTCAGACAGTGATTTATCACTTAGACGGATATCAATGTGTTAGTCAAGGAAAAAATGTAGCAATAAAGGTTGATTAATTGTATATTTAAATATACATGTAAGTACAATATAAGAAATGATATCTATGACCTCTCTGAAATATGGTTAGGTCAGTTTATTGAAATATCACATGGAGATTTAAAGAGAAATGTTCTGCTTTGGAATATATATATATAGACCTTCTAGAAATCTTACTGAAACCTTGAATGTTTTTGGAGGAACTCAGACAGGTGCTTGGAAATTTTGATAATGCTTCTAAAATAACATTACCTACTAGGTTTATAAGAAAAATGGTACTCTTATTGATAATATATTTTGCAAAATTATTGAAGTATCAATTAAAGCAACATCAGGTATTTTCATACGAAAATCATCTGATCATGAACCATATTTTACTTCTTCGGAAACAGATGTGCATAAAGATAAGAATCCTAAGTTTGTGAAATGTTATCCCAAAACTGTTGAATCAGTTAATAATATAAAATTGCATTTGCAAAATGCCAATGTTATGGGTCAACTAGATCTTGATATAAATAGTAATCCGAAAGATAATTATAACTTATTGAATGAAGAAATAAAAGATGCACTTGAAAAACACATGCCAATGAAGTTTGTAAAATTTGATAAATGTGAACACAAGAACAGTGCCTAGATTGCACAAGGTATACTTAATTCAATAAGTTTTAGAGACAACTTCAATAAACGTTCAAGAAAAACAAATCCTGACAGTGAAGAATATGATAATTAAAAAGTAAATTTATCTACCTATAATATAATCCTAAAGAAAAGTATTAGACTGGCAAAGAAAAGACATTATGACTTTTTTCTAAGAAACATAAAAATGATATAAAAAAAACATGGTCAACTATCAATAATATACTCAATAAAAATAAATAAAGGAAATCTTTCCCTGAAATACCTAATTTAAATGGAACACCTAGTAGTAATAAAAATACAATTGAAAATAAATTTTATGAACTTTTCATAAATGTTGGACCTGATTTGGCCAAAAATATCAATAAGCCTGAGGATATTAGTTTTGATAAATACTTGAAAAATAATGACAGTGATATTTTTGAATTCAAGGAAGTTACAATTGGAAGATGTAAACAAAGTGATAAATAGTTTGAAAGTTAAAACTAGTTTTGGATATGATCAAATGTCTATGAAACTGTTTAAACAAACTAGATCTATCTTGACAGAACCTATCACTAAAATTATAAATCAAAGTCTAAAATATGGCATTTTTCCAGAAAAACTGAAGATAGCAAGAGTAATTTCCTTATTGTCCACCGCCACCAAAGGTGGCATAGGGGGACATAGAGTTAGTGAGGATAGGGGGCCTGCTGTCCGTCCGTGCATCCGTGCGTCCGTCCGTGCATCCGTCCGTGCGTCCGTCCCTCCGGGAGCATATCTTTAGAACCCTAAGATATAGAATAATGAAATTTATACCAGAGATGCATCATACCATGGGCATGTGCACTGTGTATTGTTTTTGACCTTGACATATTTTCAAGGTCACAGAACCCAAGAACATATCCATTTTTGTGTATTGTAACTATTTTCAACTTCTTCTCCAGAACCGTCACTCATATTTAGCTAAAACATGGTGGATATGTTCCTTGTAGAAAGGTCAAACAGAGTTGTTCACTATGTGGGAATGGCGCAGATTCCTGATTTTTAACGATTTTTTCAATTCTGGTACTTATTGGTCAATGCAGCTTTCCCATTGATTACTATGGAAGTCAATGAGCATTCTAATGCTAATTCACATTTTCGACTTCTTCTCCAAAACCATTATCCAGATTAACTTCAAACTTGATGGCAATGTACCTTGGGTGTGTTTCTACCAGTTTTATTCAAATGTTCATGCTCCTGTGATTTTTGGATTTTTAATGAATTTTTTTGGGGGGGGGGGGTTTGGACAAATCTTAAAAAATCTTCTTCTCCGAAACTGCTTACCCAATTGCTTTGATATCACACAGGAAGACACCTAGGGACTCCTTGTTAATAAATTGTTCACCAGGTGGCGCTGCAGTTTTTTTCTATTTTTTTATGGATTTTTGTGTGATATAGCTATTTTCGACTTCTTCTCCAGAACCATCACTCAGATTAAGCTTACACGTGGTGGGTATGTTCCTTATGGAAGGGCCAAACAAAGTTGTTCACTATGTGGGAATGCTGCGGATTCCTGATTTTTGATGATTTTTTCAATTCGGCTCCTTTGGGGTAAATGCACCTTTCCTATTGATTACCATGCAAGTCAATGGGCATTCTAATGCTAATTTACATTTTCAAGTTCTTCTCCAAAACCGTCATCCAGATTTACTTCAAACTTGATGGCAATGTACCTTGGGTGGGTGTCTACCAGGTTTGTTCCAATGGTCATGTTCCAATGAATTTTGGGGGGGTTTCATGATTTTTTTTCAAAAATCTCTACAAAAGTTTTAATAGGAAAGTTTAACATGGGAATTTCTTGTAATGGTCATAACTTTAATAATATTGACCAGATTTACTTCAAACTTGGTGGGGATGTGCCTTGGGTGGATCTGTACCAAGTTTGTTCAAATGGTCACGCTCTGTTGATTTTGGATTTTTTATGATTTTTTTGTTCTTTTGGGGGGCAAACCTTCAAAATTATTCTCCTCTGAAACCGCTCACCCAATTGCTTTGATATCGTACATAGACACTCCCGGGGACACCTAGTTCCCAATTTGTTCACCAGGTGGCGCTGCAATTTTTTTAATGAATTTTTTGTATGGTTTTGCTAT